>JAYRBT010000056.1:6686958-6715306 GCA_036023395.1 Myiotriccus ornatus | reverse complement strand
CTCGGGATCCGTGAGGGGTCCGGGGAAGGCGGGCTCGGGGTCCGTGAGGGGTCCGGGGAAGGCGGGCTCGGGGTCCGTGAGGGGTCCGGGGAAGGCGGGCTCGGGATCCGTGAGGGGTCCGGGGAAGGCGGGCTCGGGGTCCGTGAGGGGTCCGGGGAAGGCGGGCTCGGGGTCCGTGAGGGGTCCGGGGAAGGCGGGCTCGGGATCCGTGAGGGGTCCGGGGAAGGCGGGCTCGGGGTCCGTGAGGGGTCCGGGGAAGGCGGGCTCGGGGTCCGGGGAAGGCGGGCTCGGGGTCCGTGAGGGGAGAGGAGAAGGGCGGGAAGGAGGGAGCAGCGCCCTGAGGCGTCGCCGCCTGCCCGGGGCCGGCTGCAGCCCCTCAGGGCCGCCGCGGTCCGAGCGGGGTGAAGCTGTGGAGCCTTCCCCGCTCCGGTGAGTCCGTACGTGTTAATCCCTTCCCACTGGCGAGGGAGTGAGAATCCCCAGGATTTTTATCTATTTACTGCAGTCTGTGTAATATATCGACGGAAAACCGAGGCACTAAGACCCTGTTGAACACTGGCCCCTTCACTTTTCCTAGGTGAGGTTGAAACCTGAAGTATTTTTTTTTCTTTATTGCCAACTTTACTGCACCTGTTTTTTTCATTACACCACAAAATGGTACCTTTTGTGAAAGGTATTCATCTTTTCCCTCGAGCAAACCAGACAGATTAGCTGTAAGTGCATTGGAGGGTTACCACCCCCAGCTTGCCTTGTTTGATCATTTATGTACAGGCAAAAGGGAACAGGATTTTTTGGAGTTGCGATTTGGAAGGGGATAAACAAATTGAGAGCTGCATCAGCAGGTTTTTAGCCCAGGATGAGCAGTCATTAATAATGAGACCTGAAGAGGGCAGCAGGGTTGAGTCAGGGAGGGAAAGAATCCCGTAAAAGCTGGACAACAGGATGTTCTTAAGAGGGAATTAAACTGGTCTCTATGAGCAATGAGGACATAGTTTCGTACACATTGCAAATACATAGCAATAAAATTGACCCAAGCTTTGAAAGGGGTATGTGAGGCAAATGGGATATTTGGTCTTGTGTTTTTATGTACATTTTTAAGGTATTGATCTGAATTTTTTTTGCACAAACTGGTTTTGATGACTTAACTGAGGCACTCAGAAAGGAAACAAAGAATCTTTAATTGGATCATAAAATATGTTGTTCATCTTTTTATAGGACAAATGTGTATCGTTACCTTTGATTTTTAGATTATACTTTATTTTGTGTTTAGCTTCTTGGAATTTTTTTTTTTTTAAGAAAATTGAAGTAGTCTGAAACACCTTTGAATAAAACCCTTCAAGTGCTTCTCTGGGGAGCTCTGGGGAGTTCTATAATTCAGGTTCTTGTCTTTTTGGCAAAGGCAATCTTAATGTCTTTATTTGCCCCCACTTTCAGAACACGTGTCTGCTCCCTTCCCTTTTTTTGCACCACGAATTTCAAGGTGTTTAAATTGTGTTTTATTAAAGTCTGTGGATTGATATGCGCAGAAGTGAAATCAGAATAAGCAGTTCTGTCACTGTAGGAGCTTCTCTCAGCCCTAAGATCTCCAGAGCATCCTCAAGTGAGTTCTACATGGCATTACCTGCTTCCAGACTAGCAATTTAAAGTAGGAAGGCAGCAATAAAAATAACATCACTCTGCTGATAAAAACTCTTCTATCTTTATCAGGAAGGGCTTCCTAACAGCAGCCTCATTAAGGAGTTATTACACTTCCAGTCATGCAGGTTTCTAAGGCTGCCTTTTTCTGATTTCTACTTGGAGCCTCTCTCCGTGCCAGCAGAGTTCAGGTCATCGCTGCCTTCCTGCATTGCTTCTCCCACGGCTTTTACTGGAAGGCACAGCTTGAAAGCTGCGGGGTTTGTTTGAGAAGATCTGCGAAGTTTAACACTTAAAACGTTTACGAGTTAAATGTAGGTACAGCACGTTGCAGAAGCGCCATCTAGTGGAGCTCCGCGTGGCTGCTGCTGCATTTCCTTGACAGATGTGAGCAGGGCTGCTGCCCGGATTTGTTATTTCTATTCGAATAACACTGTAACAGCAAGTTTGTTCTCAAACAAACGATAAGCTACTCAGTTCCAGAAGCAAGACACTGTCAGGATCCATACCAGGCATTTTACTGCTGGTCCCCACATTTTCTTAACTGTGTAAAGTTCTTCTTATTTTGGAAACCAGCTTACATTTACACAGGCCTTTAGTAATTAGTGGGGGTCAATCAAACTAAAATCCTTACAGGCTTCAACAGATTTTGTGTGACTTTGGTGGTGGCTTTAAACCTTCTGAACTGATAGGAAGTATCAGAAAAGTGGTGCTACTCACGTTTCAAAATGTCAGGGATTATCTTTTCATGTGAAGTAATTAAGTTGCTAAGCTAAAGCCAGAGTTAAAACTTTTTCCACCCCTGACACACTGTTAGTGTTATCAACAACGTGCCCCAACTCATTTCACTTGTAACTGCCCGGTTGAACTCACACTTCCCTGTGTTCACACAAGGCAGAAGAAAACCTGCTGCTCCATGACCTTCTGTAATATTGCATAAAAAACCTCATTTTGCCTAATTGAACAGCTGGGTGCAAAATAATCTGAACTAAAGGACATTGTTTTCACTCTGTGTATGTCCTGACAGAGTTCACTTATTTTGCAGACTGGAGTCTCCGTGGATTGCTCAGCCCCATTGTGGTTGCTCTGGGATTTGAGCCCACCTGGTTTCCTCTGGTCAGCTCAGCTTATTGCTGTGGAGAATGAAGCAGCTATGGCACAGCGTGGGACCTCACCCTGCACAGGTAAGGCACAGGCAACTGAGTCAACTACTACTCTGCATCTTAAAGAGAAACATTTTGAACAATAAAGCTGTATTCTTTGTTGTTTGCTTCATTGTTTACCTTCTCTACCATCATTCCCCCCCTTTGTTTGATGCTGACATGCCCCTTCAGAATGGGCAGGTTCTCTTGGTTAACTAGACTCTCAGTTCACCAGACACCCAGGCCATATCACTCAGTTTGGTTTGGACTTCTTCCTACAGAAACACATTCAAAAGTAAAGTACTTGAGATTGGTTTGGTTTGGGGCATTTATTAGCAAAAATCAGATCTTTAACACTGGCAAGAGCAGACTAATTTCCTGAGCCAGAAACATCAGACCGTTCGGGTTAACAGGTACAAGGATCAGGTCTGGTGTGTAGAGCCAGCCCTGGACACGAGGGAGTGTGGCCTCCTGGGTGGAGCTGCCTGTGCAGGGAGGAGCCAGCACAACTCACAGCTTCAAGCTCTCTTGAAGACCTGTCTGCACACTTGGTTCTCACAACGAAGCTCCTACCAAAAAAAAAACCACAAAACCCAAAGAAACAAGATTATAGATGTGAATAGTAATCAAAGGAACTGCTTCCAAAAATGAACATCAGTGCTTTGACTCCACTCTGGCCATGCTAATAACTTCTGCTTGACATTACAGTGAAGCTGTTTCAAAGCAGAATGTGCTTGCCATGTGTCATCCATTACAAATACCACAGAGTTAGAAGACTTGTGCGCACCATGACCACATTATAGATCTTATTTTGGTCATATAGACACAGAATTAGTAGGAATTTGAAGTCAATACCAGGTGGAGGTCATCTCCTTCCAGCCAGTGAGTCCAGCCCCTGTTCTTCTTCTCACCAGTCTGGACACAGACAAGTTTGTCATTTTCCCAGGTCACCAGGCTCTGTGGAACAGGGAACAAAGAAGCGTTTCTGCATGTCTGTCTCAGTTTTGCAAAATACTTGCAGACAACGTCTATTTTCCTACATAAAAGAGGACCTAAATTCCGCTCCTGAGTGAAAGTGCAACTCCTTGGCTGTAACTCAGACTCCTGCCTCTGTGTTGCATTACAAATATTATTCTTGAAACAATTTCAGCTCAAGTATCTGGGCTGATCATTTTGTAATAGCCTCTTGATTTTATACATGCATTCTTACCTTGCATTTTCTGTTATCCAAGCCCTTATTATCCTCTTCAAACTCTTGTCCAACTTTGAACTCCAGCAAATAATCCCGGAATGTGCTGGTGGTGTGGATGTAGAATGAATCCCCATCTTGTTTGATCACCTTCTGAGGCTTCAGCACTTTGGCTATTTTGCGTGTTGCGAAGTCAATACCTTGGACAGGAGGCAAGAAGGTCAGAGCTGTATTTCTTACCAGCCATTTAAGAGCCAGCACTTAACCTGATTCACTACCAGAAGCATTTCTTAGGCAGTTTTGTTGCTTGCTCAGAACCTTTGGTTTTGTTCAAAGCTGTACATTACACAGATTTAGTCGTCCTCTTGGACATTTTACTCTCTGGAAACCAGTTTATTTGTTGCCCAATTCCTATGCAAGATTTATAGGACTTTGGGTCAAAATACTCCTTTTAGGAGTTGGTTTGCCACTCACAAACATCTCAAGCTTGGTCTCAGACTTACCCCTTGCTTAGTTAGAGGGAATAGTGAAATCTCATCCTTTGTTGGAGGAAAAGAAATGTAGGAGTTAACAAGAACTCTCTGCACCTTCTACCTTAAAGAGGACAAAAGGAAGGGCAGTCCCAAAATGAATTCCTCAGGCTTGTTTTCAGGACATATCACTTGCTATTAGCACTTCTTAAGTACAAATATAAACCATCACTCTTGTCAGAAGAGTTCCTGGTTTTCTGTAATGATCACTCAGTCACAAAATCCTGATTGTTCCTGGTGATGCTGAGCTCAAGGCAGTGCCTCTAGAGTATTTTCCATTTCTCTAGGTAATGTTTCCTTAGAGGAACAGGCAGGCAGACGAAGCACATTACATCCCAAGAGCATGCTCAGAGTTAGGGTTTCTGGCAGGGGGGTGGGTAAAAGGGGAGCTGTGCATTAATTAAGTTAGTTGTTTTTGCCATCTAGATTAAAAAACTATCATTTTATAGGAACTTGAGAAGTTTCTCACTTCATGCAGGCTGGGACTGTGACCCTGCCAGGGTGTGTTCAGCAACCATGGGTTGGACCAGATGGTCCTGGAGTCCCTCTGTGCCACTCTGGCATTACAGATGTGCCAGAAGCTGGACCAGATGGCCCAGCAGTCCCTCTGTGCCACTCTGGCATTACAGATGTGCTAGAAGCTGGACCAGATGGCCCAGCAGTCCCTCTGTGCCACTCTGGCATTACAGATGTGCCAGGACAATGTTTATCATCAAGGAACAGACAGAATCTCTCTTTGATTTGAAGACATTAACACATTGAGAATATACTACTTAGTATCCTAACTGAGGAATAGTTAGTCATGATGGCAGCACCCTTTCTCTTTTTGTTTTCTTTCTAATTGATAACACAGCAGGATTAGTAACAGAAAAGAGTCCTTTCATCCTGATACCAACTAGACAATTTAAGTAGGTTCCCTGGTATAGACACAGCCAGAAAATAGATTTCTTTGCAGTTGTGTGTACCATCACCAACAAGGGCCAGTGCTGGTCACCAGTTCCCACAGGTCACAGAGGTAGGGAGGGGTGGGAGAGGCAGGAGAGGAGAGGGCAGCACATGAGGTTCCTGCTGTCACAGTCTGTGAAGAGCTTTGTACAAGAGAGCTCATGAAGTCCTGAGAACTCCTTAGTTCCCCATTTAAGCACTGTTAACCTCTCTACGTATCAGGCTGAGAAACTCCCCAAAGCTGCAATGACTTAGACCCTTAAAATTCAGAAGGACCCTTATTGGGGGAAGAAAGGACAGAATGAGGTATTTTCACCTACCTAAGGCCACCATATAACCTTCAAAGTTGTCATTGCTGACAAGGTTCCAGGTCCCACTGAAATCCACAGGCATTGCCAGACAGCAGGAGGAAGATCCACTCAAAAAAAGCAAAAATGAAGAAGTCGTTTTCTAACCAGGCCTTATATAAAGCAGTTTGTGGGTGGGATGATATCCCAGGGCCTCTCCCATGCAGGGGAAGGGTGCCACTGCTGGGCCAATGGGTGACAGGGTGTTTGTGGAATGGCTTCAGCTGTGCTGGAGGGAAAAGTTCACTGTGTTCGAAATCTTTGTGTGGAGCAAATGTTAATAGCCCAAGAGCCACAATGCAAGCCAAAAGCTGGCTTGTGTGCATCTCATGTGCTTGAAAGGGACTGAGATTGTCATTACTAAAATTTCCTGCATGTTTATTAGATCTGTGGCCTTATGACCTGAAATCTGGGCATTTGTTGAGAAGGTGAGCAGTGATTCATGACTGAAAAGGTGACCCACCCCCTGCAAGGACATGCTGTTTTTGAACAGGCAGGCATTGACTGTTAAACTCATCACACCAATACATTTTAAAGCAGTGCCTGTGACACGGTAATAGAGATTGCAATTCTATCCTGTTGGTTTCTGTCTGGAGTGAAGAGGAGGCACATTCAAATAGTACTGTCATGTACACAAATGTAGCCCCCCCTTGGCTTTCTGCTCTTCACACAGGAGAGCTGATACAGGAGTTGTTCCACTCACAGTTTATCAGATGCTTTACATGGTGGCAGAGCACACAGAGCACAGGATGCAGCAGATAAGCTCCAGTGCTGGACTTCACCTTCAGCAAGGAGGGATAGATCTTCCACAAGTGATTTTGAAAAGAGAATAAAAAACGCTTGACTTTGAAGAGAAACAAACCAGGGAATTTGGAAAAGAGGAAATAAAGGATTTGGAGGTGAAGAAACTCACCTACACTTACTGTATTTATCTATTTACTGACTTGTGTTGGGCTGAATAAAAAGGACAACAGTTTGCAGAGAAGTTTCCCTGAACTTTAGCTCCTTTTCTGGAGCTGGCAGTTTGACCAACATGACTCACAAATGATGTGAGGAGGAAATCAGGACGTCAAATCTTGTTTCCTGTTTGCAGCTGGATGTTCTCTAACACTAAACCAGGAATGGCACAGAGAAATGAAAATGAATGTGTTCCTGGACTCAAACAGTAACATTTCACCCACAGCTTGGTGTTAGGAGGCTGTGGTAGTAAAGCACTGTTGCAATGCTACTGACTCTTGCAAGCAAAGAGAAGTGAGTGCTTGGGTAAATCCTGTGTCAGAGCCTGGATATAACATTTTAATTTAAAATCAAGTTATGCAGATAGCCAGGGGTGCGGTGCTTCCTTCTGTAGATCAGTTCTCTTTGAGATCTGACAAGAGTCCACTCCTGGAAGTGATAACCTGTCTGACATCTTTGAACAGCCACCTCACTGCTCGTGGTGCTGGTGGTTGTCTGATTGGAACTGATGGTGAGAGTGCTCCTCGTGCTGCAACAGGCAGGTTTCTGCATCCCACCAGTAACACAAAGGATCTACACTCAGCACTCAGAGTAATTTTTGAACAATATTCTGGTCTGTATAGACCAAAGTGTACTAACACCGTTCTACTTCTTAAAGATCATGCAGTCATCAGATATGGTGAACAACAGGATGACTAAAATTAGCATATGACATGCAATTTATTTTATTTAAAGACCCACCACACATTAAACTCCAGCAAAATAAAACTGAAGACCAAAGCTTTATAAAAAAATCCTACTGAATTTGCAGTTTCTCTACAATTACACAAAGTGCACCAACACACACCAGCATCATTATTAAGAATAAACCTAAAGTGCAGTTTTAGTCTGAAAAATGACCACCTAAATAGGGTGCTGTCCTATTAAAAGGACCCATTATTCAGCAGCACAATGGTTGACTCGAGGGCTCAAAATAAATCTTTCCTGTCCTTTGTTCTCATCAGTCACAAGGACAGAAAGTGAGCGAGAGGAAAGGAGATCTCACCCTTCCCCAGGCCCCATCACCAGTCCAGGTGTCTGCAGTCAGCTCAGGCAGTTGGACTGCTGAGGTATCACAGGGGCACCATTTATCCTTCCTTTATCACTGCTGAGGGTAAAAGAACCCATCCTCATCACCAAAGGACAGCGTGAACTTGCCTGAGCTCTGGGGGAAGAAATGGCAGCCAGCACACTGGAGGAGGAATCACCAAAAACACAACCCTAAGGATCCTTGGTGCTACTTTCTGGCACAGATGCACTTCTAGGGTGTGACTTGACTTTATTACACTCATCTCTTTGTGGCTTCTTCCATCTTGGCAGGCTGGAACCAGCAGAACACAGATGTTCTCTATTGACTGGTAAATGCAGGATTTCATGTGGGGCTCCCAGTTTGCGTGTCCAGTGCCAGCTCCACTGCAGGATACATGTTTTCCCAGCGGTGTGCCAACTCCCCTGCTGATTTTAGACAAGCCTCCCAGGGCCCAGGGCCACCCACAACGTTCTGTGTTTGACTTCTGTCTCCCAGACTGCCCCTGAGCTCTGAGGGAAGGCCAGACTCTGTCAGCTCCCTGGAGACGTCCTGCCAGGGCAGGAGGGTGATGGGTTGTCACAGTTACGATCCTGGAACATGTCCCTGGTTCTGGACTTGCCCAAGAGCATCTTGGCCTCGTGCCCTGAGGGGCTCACACTGGGCTGGATTTGTTCATCTGAAAACGCTGAGCAGAGATCTCTGGAAGAGCTGCTGACCCCTCAGAGAGTGGCTTGGAAACCTTGACATTTATAATAAGGCACATAATCCAAACAAAAATGGGATGGCAGCAAACAAAGGGAGGTAGAATTCTATCACCACATCATTCACAGTGCCTCTCCAGCTCATATTCACATAATGCAGGCAATATACTGCTAGATTCAAACCCAGATTTCTAGCAAAGAAGAACATTTCACTTGTGTACAGTACTAATTTCCTACCATTTCCTCTCAACTGCAGTAACAGAAAACAATTCTGGCTATATACCATTATATTGTCCTCATGGCTCAAACATAAAAGGTGTTTATTATTTGAAAGAAATTTATTATTTGTAATAAAGGGACAACCGTCTGAGAATCATTGCAATGGCACTATTATCAATTGCTATCTATCAAATCAGTGGCTATAAATCAGTTTCTGAGGTAGGTTTGTCCTTCCACCAGAAACAACTGAGCTTAACTACAGCCCTGGAAACATGAACAGAAGAGTAAAGCACAAGACATTTCTGGGAGCAAATTGCATGATGGCAAACAAGCAGCTGCATGTTTGAGAGGCAAGCAGCTCAAAGCAGGTGTACCCAGCACCACTTCAGCCAGGAGGACATTTGTCCCTGCCAGGATGGAGCTCAGTAATTTCTTTGAGGTGAACCACACGTTGGCAGTTCGAGCTACACAGATTTACTGTCAGCAAATGGTACATTAGAAATTAAATAGCCTTGCTAAGACACTGGGAGTTATCAAAAATATTTGTGTTGGTATTTTATAAATAGCAGTCGGAGCAGTTTGAATTCAAACCGATCAGAACATTTTCCTTTGTTTTGCTTATTCATTTGCAATTCTGATGTGCCGGTGGGAATTCTTCTACTCTGTGACAAAATGTTTAAAATGTGAAAATCTTATTATGGGGCTTGAAAAAGATCATGGAGGTCCAATCATTGAGTGCACCAAACCTCAACAGCAACTACGGAAGTGCTAAAGCCACAGAATTAGCCCATTATTTACCAAAAAAAAAAAGAACCAACCCCTAGAAAACACTCTCCTGTACCCAACTGCAGCTTTTGCCCCAGCAGACAGTGAGTTAGCTGTTCAGTGCCTGTTAGTTCTTGGAGTCACTCGCATGTTTCTGTAAGGGAGCCAAGACTACCCCAGCATTCCTGTCCTCGCTCTCGGGGCTGTACAGGTTGTTCTTCTCGATGTAAGCCCGGACCACGTCGGGCACCAGGTAGCGGATGCTCTGCCCCCTCCGCAGGGCCCTGCGGATCTTGGTGGAGGAAATGTCGTTTGTGATCCATTCCTCCACCAGGTGAATGTTGTCCTTGTGCCTCCACAGAATATCAGACTCGTAGATGAATTTCTGAGCGTTGTTGCCAGCCCTGCTGATGCACACAAGGCCGTGCTTCTCCACAATTTCGGTGATGTCCTCCAACTTCCACAGGTTGGGGATCCCAAAAGATTCCAGCATGTCGCTGCCACAGAGCAGTTTAACCTGGGGGACACCTTAGAAAGGAAAAGAAGTGAGAAACGGGGCTTGGTTTAGGTCACCAGATTTTAGCTAACTTGACAGAGACATCTGATTTCTGGGCTATCTCTCTGTTAAGATAAGACAATGGAAAATGAGTATCTAATTTATAATCAACAGCCTCAATACAGGATTTTTCTGAATCAAGGTGCTGGAAGTCCCTTCACTGTAAGGATCTACAGCCTTATGCTATGGGATCTATGAGGATAAACTTCCTCAGTGGCATCATAACCATAAAACAGTGCAATTCTCTTGAAACAACAAATCTCATTAACCATTTAATTTGCAAACAGACTTAACTTTTTACATCTGGGCTCTGGTTTTTCTTTTTAACAGGTTCGTGCCTGTTTGGTTCCTGTTTCCTCTTCCGCCCCAGCTTTGTTAAGGGCACAGCATCCTCCAGACTGTTGGTGGAATCAGCAGGTAAAAGCTTTTGATGATGGTACCTGCAAAACAGATGTATTTTAGGTATTTCAAAGATGTGGGAGGAAATAGGGATAGTGTGGCCTGTTAAATGATCTACCACGCTTCCCCCTGCAGCACTTTCACAGACAGTCCACCCAAGAGCTGATCTGCTGAAACAGGGACTTGAGAGCTCGGTCAGATGGTGGTCAAAGTGCAAAGATTTCAAAGCAACAATAAGGTTGGTTTGTTTATTTATTTTTTTTTAATAAAAATTTGTTTTAATGATAAGAATCTCAGTGAAGTAGCAAGGACTGAAAGAGTAAAAACATAAAACTCAGAAAATACTCCTTCAGACAATTCTCCTGCCAGTCTTTAAACACACAAATGTGCAGCACAGCTTGGGTCTGCCCTGTTCTAGTCTCTGTCCTTCCCCATGGACACCTTTTCAGCACAAAAACTGAACAAGTACTAAGAAATTACATATCTTAAAAATCGTTCCCAGGCTCATTTTTGGCATGCTTAAGACTAATGGGGCAATCTTTAAATTTCAGTGCTCATATCAGCAGTCCCTGTGAATTCACTGGGTCTGTTCACAGGATTTGGGGCTAGCCTGCCATTATCTGACTCCTTAGGTTAACACCATTGCTTATCCTTCTATAGGTTTGTGAGACTTTTTAGAGCTTGGCTGAAAAATACCTTAAAACTTTTAGTGTTTCCAACCACTCACTCTGGCTGCTTTCCCAATCATCAACTTCCACCCAATCCGAGTTTTTTGTAGCCAGCTTTGCCATTGTCACTCGGTGATTTGCACTGATCAGACCTTTCTTCTTATACGCATCACCCACCGGTGAAATGATGCCCTTGATTACTTTGTATTTTCCTGTGGGGAAAAAAACACACCACACAAGAACAGGAGAAGTGGTTGAGCAGATGTGACTTCCCCTGCATTGTATTTAAACTATGACATTATTCAGGGCATGGCAGCTCTGACAGCCAGCCCAGTGGAAAAGTACAGTTCTCTTCTTTCACTGTCAGGGCAGCACAATGGAAGAGGTGGAAAGATATATCAGAAAGATAAATTTCTATACAGTGACTTTAAAACTGTGCTTGTTGAAATCAGTAATAAGCAACATGTATATGAGACAGCTCTCTCATGTTGGCCTACATGACTTTGCTTGATACATCCACACACACCAGCCTCAATATCTAAATAGGATTTCCAGAACCATCTGTCCCTGTCAGACAGGCATCCACAGACACTAAACATTCACCTTAACACTTCAGTGCCCAGTTATCAAAGCTATTCTGACTGACACAAATGCCCCTCCCACCTGTTTCATGGAAATAGTCTTTAGCCAGCTCGAACAGCCTCAGGTGCATGTTGGTGATGGGGTTGAAGGAGCCACAGGCCAGCAGCACCACCTCAGTCTTCCTGCCAGGATCTTCCATAGCCATTCCTCACAGCCAGAGCCGAGGGCACAGTGTTGGTGCCAGGTACCAGCCACTACAAGAAACGGGATTAAAGAAGAGTTTGTTACTTATTTGTGCTGCCAATAAGCAGAACATAAAATGTCAAGATCAAATGGAACACTTCCATCACCACTTAGCCTGTGATTGTTCGTGGAATACTGCATTTTTAAGAGATTAAAATATGAAATCACTGCAAACAGGCTGCTTGCCTAGAGAGGACAGTGTAGTGCCCACTGTGAAGAAAAGCAGCTCATGCTTTTAGATTTCACATGGAGAGATGATCTGTCCTGATTGCAGGACAAAGTTTATTAGAGCTTTGCACCTTTTTTATGGTGCCAGTGCCATTCAGCTGCCATGAGACACGTGGGCAGGGAACTTCCTTGTTAAGTAACTTCCTCCTAGTGCTTACAGGGAGGAACAGACCTAGGGTAGCTACTCCAAACTGCAGTGAGCCTTTCCAGAGAGATCTACAAAATCAATATATTCAATATTCTGGAGGAAAATAGTGTTACCATTTCTTCCTTCAAGATTTATTTACGTTTCCTGTAATGTAAAATGGAAAGGGTGGTAATTTATATCATTCAGGATGGTATGAGGGAAGAGAGTGCTCTGGACTGAAGCTGAAAAGAATCAGTCTGCTTCGTGGTGCAGAAAGTCAGTGGTAGGTGTATCAGTGAAACAGGTGATAGAAGAAGAGTGAATTAAAACAGGTTCAGTAAAAGCTCCAATTAAACACTGGATTTTTTTCCCCTTCTCTGAAGTACAACAGCACTGTTCCAATTCTGAGCTTCAGTTTCAGCAAGCTGCTTAAGAATTGCTGAAAATCAGGAGATTTCACTACTTATCATTTAATTTCTCCTCAAACTACATGGATTCTTGGTTCTGTGTTCTTCCCTGAGGATATTCTGGCTTGCCAAGATGGTTTTCCCCAGCCTGGCCCTAACAAACAAAAACTGGGATATGCCACGGGCCACTCTCCCGCTGCTGCTGTTCAGGAATCGTGGAGACATCCGTGAGGATTGTCTGGAATCATCTGCATTGTTTCTACAGCAACATCCCCGCCTGGAAAGATCCCACAAGGTCACCCTCACATCCAGTGTCTGTTCCAAAGAGGCTGAGTGATGTTCACAGCTCTGAGACACCATCACAGCCAACCCCTGTAACAGCCACTGTGTCCCAACATCAAACAGCCCTCGGATAAAAGCGGCTCTTGCAAGGCTTTCACCTCTTGCAAGTGTTAGCACTTTCCTGTGCTTTCAAGAGTTTCACAAACTTTTAAAATGTGCTTTACTACTGCAGAGTGGCTCAGCAGAGGACGGGCTTGTGGCACTTGGAACAGGGGCACGGCTGGGAGAGTTACCATGGGAACAGGAGAAGGCAGTTAAACCCCCTTTGGAATGCACAAGCTCCACTTTTTACAGAGTCACTCCTGCTGCAAAACTGCAAAAAGGTTGATTTTTTTCCCTTATAAAACAAAAAGTGCAAAAATAGTTGAAAATTTTCAGATGAAAGCACACAGTGCCTTTTCAGGAGTCACTCAAATGTCCCTTTCCATGCTGCTAATTTTACAGTTTTCAGAAGGAGGCAATTACTGCCTCGCAAACTCACCTTGCAGAGCTTCACATCCACATAGAAATGAGAGTATAAATAGAATTCCATAGTTTGCACATCCCCTCAGCCTCCTAATTTGCTTTGACACCCTTTGTCTAGCACTGTTAGCCCAAACTTTTTGGGAAAAGTCATTCAATTTGAACATCCCAAAGAGAAGAGCAGACTAGGACCAGGCACGACTAAAGCCCGGCCACTGCCTGAGCTGTACATGGAACTAGGCCTGTTCTTGCTGTATAATAACAGGAGTTTTGATGAATTGCACAGTTTGGCACTGCTTGACACAAATCCCATTACTGCAGTTTAACCACAGGATCCAATACAGAGATGAGAGAGAGAGAGCTGCACACCACAGGTGTTTAGCTCCATAAAATTGAGACCAGTTTTAAAATAATTAATGCTGTCTTATTCCAAATAGTAAATGAAATATTGGTACAATCTCTCCACAAAGACTTAAGATGGTAAAATAAAGTAAAATGGCCTTCACTTGGGTATTCCAGAAGTGTAGGACGTCCTGGATTATTTCCCCTTCTTCTTCTGATGGAAAAATGAGGTGCGCTGTGATGTACTCCTTACACAGATGCTTATATATAATCTCATCATGCTTACACATAATCCTACCAGTATTTAGTGTGTGCTGATTGCAGCCCTGCTATTAGCTGGATTGGACAAGTGTTTGCATTAAAATACACCACCAGCAGCTCTTGGGATCCTTGGGGTCCTTCTGGACCAAACAGGTAAGGATGCTTTGCTCGGTCTCATTTATAACTCAGAGCCAAACATTTATCAAACCTGTTTGTGCATCTGTATCGTATATTCTGTATAGAATTTATCACATTCTATCCACAGAGAACAGAACCACCGCTAGTATTAAGTCCACGACACGTGGGAATCGCTGGACGCTTCAACAACACGGGAGTCTGCGTGTGGGGAGGAGGCTCGGACCCCGCACAGCGAGTCCCTCCCCCGGCGCCGGCGGGCCCTGGAGCCCGCAATGCCCTCCCCGGCCCGCACTCACCGGGAGGAACCCGCGGTGCCCTCCCCGGCCCGCACTCACCGCGTGGAGCTCTCCCCGGCCCGCAGTCCCCGCGCCGTGCCCGCGGCCCGTGCCCGCCGTCCGCCCGCTCGCCGGGCCCGCTGCCGCCCGCGCTCATTGGCCCGGGCGCGGCGGAAGCGGCGCCGGGGGGACGGTCCGGGCCCGCCCCGCCGAGGCCTGGCCGGGTGAGGGGAGAGGGGGAGAGGGGGAGAAGGGAAGGGGGTCGGGCGGCTGGGTGAGGGAGAGCCAGGTCTGGAGCCCCGGGAACAGGCGGCACCCGCGTAGTGCCCGGTTCCGCCGTCCCGCTCCTCCTGCCCGCCGTCCTCCCCGCAGGCCCGGGCGCCGCTTTCCGGCGGGAGGGTCGCGTTTCCCGGTCGGCCGCGGGCGGTGGTGCGGCCCCTCGTCCCCGGGGATGCCCCGCTGACCGCGGGCTCTGTGCCCGCTCCCGCCTGGCCCCGGGGTTCCCGTGGCGTGCCCCGCTGCCCTCGCGGTGCTGCCGGAGGCGCTCCTCGCTCACCTGCGGCCGCTGTCTCCCGGACAGTGCTCCGGGCGGCCCTGGGAGAGCCGAACCTGCTGTTTTACACAGCGGGGCCTCCGTATTTCGGTAACCGCTGCTGGGTTTGACCCTCGTTTGGTTGTGCTGTGGCTGAGTTACTACCCCGGGGAACCGCCTCTTGCTGCCAAGATAATCCCGTACACGCAGCCTGGCGTTTCTGTTTGCACTGCAAGGATCTCCAGGTGTTGTGGTTAGACATTCCATCAGCAAGATACTGCATCGTTTTCTTGCTGCTTGGAGCGTTGTAAATAGGTTTTCAGTTGTTGATACAAACAATAAAATGTACTTTCTCCTAGGAGTGTCATGTAACAACTGGAAGTTTTCATGTGAAAACAGAAAATGGCTTCAAGAGGAACAACAGAGACCAGCAAACTAAAACAAAACTTGGAGGAGCAGTTGGACAGATTAATGCAGCAGCTTCAAGATCTGGAAGAATGCAGGTAATAAAAATAGCTGCTTTTCTCGTATATGGTAATAATTTTTTTAAGTGGTTGGCAGAAGAAGGTGGTACTTTTCAAATATCTTGTGGGCTTTTTGGTTTTGTTCGGTGTTTTCTTGTGGCTTTAAATTTTTTTTATTAGGATGTTTGTGTTAGGTAGTAAAAATTGTATTTAAAAAAAGATAATTTTATTTATCATCTGAAGAAAACTCAGGCAGAAATACTCAATGGTTTCTTTATATTTCAGTGTGACTTTTTAGCTTCTCATACCTGTTCACACGACTCACAATTTCCATGTGGGCTTTTTTTAATATCAGTTAGCAAATAGCTTTTGTGTCAGGTTTCCTTTGTCTTGTAGTTATGGATGTTTGTTGTTGTTTTTTTAACACAAATAAAATGAAAAGTTAGACAAACTAATGTGATTTTTGTGTTACTCTTCCACGGGCTAATAAAATTTGAGTCAGACTGAATCCATTGCTGCCTGAGGAATCGAGCTCCCTGGTATTTCCCAATGCCCTTTTCTCCATAGGACATCTCAGGTTAAACCTTAATTCTGAATTAATGTGTCCTCTGTAGAGAGGAGCTGGATGCAGATGAGTATGAGGAGACCAAAAAAGAAACTCTGGAGCAGCTGAGTGAGTTCAACGACTCCCTGAAGAAGATCATGTCTGGAGATATGACTTTGGTGGACGAGCTAAGTGGGATGCAACTGGTGAGGATGATGTGCTGCTAAAAATAGTTCATGTTTTTCCTGGAGCTGATGAAGCAGAAAATAGATCCATTGTAATTTTGGGGTGAAACCTAGGTCTGTGGAACTGATGTTTTTGTTGTTTAAAAGTTGTGTACGTGTAAGAACTTGCATGGGTTTCTTCGCTTTGAAAGGGAAAAAATATTGAAAGATTATAACCACAATGCTGGGAAATTGTGGGGACTAAATATATTAGAAAATAACAGAAATTTAATATAAAAGGTCTAATGGACAGTCCAGGATAGTATATATCCTGAGAAATACAATTCATGCCTGTTTGCTAGAAAGCAAAGATAGCACTTCCTGTGCTCTTCTCGCTGACTTGTGTTTCAGATTCATACCAGTCCAAATGAAAAGGCTGTAGGAGCGACTGTGTGACTTTAAGTTATTGTTATATATTTATATATTTTATATTTATATTATAGTATTGATTTTATGCTGACTTCCAAACTTCTGATCTATTTTCTCTCTTTCCAGTGTTTTATTAGAGCAGTAATTTGTTCCTTCTAAGCTCTGTGTTTTAGGATTTTGTTTCCAGAGAGATCATGACTTGTCCAAAGATAACTGTGGGGAGATCTAATAATGATAATTTTGATAATTCACAGAGGATTTTGAATAACAGTGGGATGTTTGCCTCATCATTTACAATTCTGCTTACTGTAATCATCAGTGTGGGCATGAAAACCGTGCTAATATCAGGAAAGTGTGGGAAATTATTAGAAAGTAAGACCTGGCCTGTAATGAAAAACTTCAGAGCTCTTTCTTAGTGTAGTTGCACTAATGAGTGGATTCTTCAAGCCCTGCATAAAGGTCATGTATTTTTTTTTATCTTACTTCCATGGTTATACAGAAAAAGAAGAGCTGTGTATCAAACAATGCAGGGGGTACTAATGATGCTCTCCAGCCCTCCTTAATCTTGTCTTCAGCTGTCGATTGTGAGTCAGTCCCGCTCATTCTTGCTCTTTCCCTTGCAGGCAATACAAGCAGCCATCAGCCAAGCATTTAAAACCCCTGAAGTGATTAGACTGTTTGCAAAGAAGCAGCCGAGGCAACTGAGGACTAGGTTGGCAGAGGTGAAGGCTTTTTGTTTGACTGCAAAAACTGTTTGTTTGAGCCAGACTGATTCAAGTGTGTAAGGACAGCAAGGAGAGCACCGAGGGTGCTGGAAAACTTGGTGTGTCAGCATCATAAAGAGCTGGAGAAGGTCTCTTTGAGAGTGTGTTCAGTTTTAAATGTTTATTGAGGTAACAGTGTGTATTTCTTGAATTATCTTCCTGCTTCCAAACCACGAGATTGACATTCAGAGTGAAGTAAGCAAATTGCAAACAGAAAATTTGGGGTTGTACTGAGGGCTGGAGAGTGCACTCAGAGATCTAGACTGAACTGAGGATGCAGATAAAGTGAAATTAAACGTGATTGCTCCATGTGCCAGTGATGTGTGAATCCGTAATTTTCAGTGAGTATCAGTCTTTGATGAAAACAGATTCAAGTGTGGGGAAATCACATCAGCTAAGGTCAGGTGTGGAGAGTATTTGCAGAACACTCAGGAAAACCTCACAGCCATCTTTTAAATCATACATAGCTCTGTCCCTTCCTGCTGTGGGTCTGTGCTTGCTGAGGATATTTTTAGGCTGTTGCATTTCTCATGCTGTTGTGTTGAGTGAAATAATGGGAAGATTATGTATTTTGACTTGTTTTTCCCCTCTGATGTGCAGATGGACCGAGACTTGATGGTTGGGAAGTTGGCACGAGACCTGTACACCCAACAGAAAGTGGAAATCCTGACTGCCCTCAGGAAGCTTGGTGAGAAGGTAAGGTGTTGGTGGGAAGCTCAGGTGAACAGAGTTCTCTGTCTATATATTTAACAGGAATTTGAAATAATTAAAATAAGAAATTACAGCTTTCATGAGCAAACAATAAAATGCAACTTGTTTTTGTAGTATGTCCTTCCCTTTTAATGCCAGGCTTTCTGAAGCACTCACTGCTGAACTTGTATCAAATAGTTTTGTACTTTTATATAAGGCTGTTTCCACTTTAAAATGCTTTCGTTGGGCCATATAAATGAATCACATACAAGCTGGCACAAGATGATCATATTTATAAAAGCTCCTACCTATTTACCAGGAACTATCCAAAGCTTTTGACACACATCCAGCTTCACTTTTATATTGCTGGTAATACAATATAATACCATATTCTTTACCTCTTGGTGTGAGGTAAAGGAATTGGAGAGATGAGGGATAAGGGGATTGTTGCCCCCAGTGATCTAGAAGTGGCAGAACAAGCCCTGGGTTTGCCACCAGAGGGAGGAAGAGAAGTTGTTATTTCTCTTTGTGGCTGGTAAATGAAGAAAATGAGTCGCTGTGTATCTCTGTACTTAAGGTTTCTTAGGAAATGAAGGAATGTAATGGAAAAGATCAAGTGCAGTACTTAAAGGAGCTGCAGTTCAAGTGGATTCCAAAGCAAAGAACATTTTTATCTCTTGACTGTCAGAGGGAAAAAACCACGTTTTGGAGACATATAAAAGGCTAGTTAAGTTGTGAACTGAATGCATGAAGATACCTAATCCTCCTGGCATGAATTCCTTGAGTCACCACATGAAGCCACCTCACCAGGCTCTGACCTAACCTGTTAATCTTTTTAAATGATCAGCAACCTGCTGCACAGAGGACTTGCCAGGGCAGTAGTTCCACATCTGTTCTGGATGTGAACAAAGATAGTAAAAATTCCCTGTTTGTCTGCACAATACTGCCAAGTTTTAAGTAGTTGGATCTGGTAACTCCTATGTTTTCCTTCATTCCAACACCATCCTCAGTGCCTGTACCTGACTTTTCTATTTCTAACAAGTAAACTGATGCAAACACTGTGAACAGCTTGACACCCTTATGCTTTGCTTTAATAAGGATGTGTATCTGAGGCTAATTAAATGAGTGGCTTTTAACTTAGAATATCTGAACTTTCCAAATGTAGGTTACTGCTTCATTACTGTAAATATTTTATGGGCATCTGTCACAAGGCATCAGAGCACATACATAAAAGCAAAATATACACGTGCAAATGTCACTTTAAAGGAAGAGAACCATTCCTAGGTCGTTGGCCCTTAACATGGTCAAAGCTGGCAGTGACTGCATGTTTTTGCTTTCCTCAGAAGATGATGGGAAGTGAGCTTAGACCTCAGTTCAGCACTGAACTGACCACATGTTAAAAAAAAAGTTATTGCCATCCTTTGCACAGTTCAGGTGCCCAGGTACAGTGTGACCTCTCCAGCACAGGTGAGCACTGGAGGTCAGCTGGAGACTTTGTGGAGCACGGGGAGGCACGGCTGGCACTGCACATCCTGTCCTGCCTGGGCTGGCAGGAGCCATGGAGGGAAAATTCAGTGGCAGGGGAAGTAGGTTGCATCTTCATTGTAGGTTTTAGTATGTTAGGTGACAGTGCCACTTAAAAACTGCAAATGGACAGTTGCTGTAACCTGCCATAGTTCGTGTAGGTGGTGGGAACATGCACAGTCAAGGTGTGAAGTTCACAGCTGTGGCCTCTTTTGCTTTAGCTCACTGGGGATGATGAGATATTCTTGTCAGCAAATGCTGGTACAGCCCTGAGCCAGTTTGAGAGAGTCTCCACTGACCTTGGTAAGTTTTCATTCTCATAACTCCCCATTTCTTTGCCTCACTGAGCACTGATTAACAGAAATATCTCTGGTGCCCCTGTGAAAGAGAAAATATGAACCAAAGATTCATGCCATTAAATGCTGATGTGCATTTTATTAACAACGGATCTCTGATACACTATCCACGAGGAAAAAGTAACACAGCAGATAAACCCAGGGCCAAATGGCCACGAAATGCCAAGTGCTGCCCATCATCTGAAGGATTGAATGGTCTGTCTCAAGCAGAGATGCTGCTCTTACAGTTAGACACTGATCTTTTTGGCATTAATGACTCTCCTCAGGAGAGCCTTTTCCTCTGCTTGATGCAAAGAATTTGGCAACTATTGGCACATTGTCAAAATAGAGCTTTAAAGCAGCTGCTTGCTTTGATTGTCACACCTCTAAACATACTGACAGGATCAAAAGTTCAGTTGTAAAATGCATTAAATCAGCACAACATTCTGGCATTACAGTTAGAACGGGGATGAAAGAACCGTGACTGGCAGGAATGTGCCAGACTAGGTCAGGGTGCAAATAAAGTGTCTCTGACCTAGCTTTCAGCACTGCTCTTCCCGAGGGGGTAAGCAAGGTGAGAACCCTCGTGTTCGAAAGGGGACCCTGTGAGTAGCTCTGTGTGTGCTGGGTTGCCCTTGGCTGGCCACCAGCTGCCCACCAAGCCACCCTCTCATTCCCCCTCCTCAGCAGGACGTGGGGAGAAAACAGAATTAAAAACTCGGGGGTTGAGATAGTGTTCTAGTTTTCACAATGTAGGTTTGATTTCTTTTGATCTCAGACGTTCTGCTCGATTGAAATTGTACGTAAGGAAATCCACAGTTTCTACTAACACTTACTGGAAATGTTTTTTCCCCCCCTCATAGGTTCAGGAGACAAAGTCTTTGCTCTAGCAAGTGTTGAAGTAGAAAAGGCAAAGCAATGAAGAGGTGTGTGAGGCTCGTGTCTCTCCACTTATCAACAGCACTGGACTTCTGTCACACTGCATTTGGTTTTTCTATTTCCAACATGTCGAAAAAAAAAAAGAAAAGCAAAGCAAAAAACCACCCAAACCCTAAACCTTCTGGGTTCTTAACCAGAAGATGTGAAGTAAACAGCCTTAAGTGCACTTTGGAACCTTGGTGTCTGTACCCCTTAAGCTCTGAGGCTGAACACTAAGTGGAACTCTAGAAACAAAAGCATGGGTATGTCTGTCTTTGGAAAGAATCAGCTGTTTTGAACTCTTCTGAATGTGTATTTCTCTAACTATTAAAACTCAAATCTTTTTGCATGTGGTTGTAGCAAGCAGATCTTTTTCAGGAGCAGTCCCGGTGAGTGGTTTTTGGGGTGATTCTCCACATTGTCTTAGTTTTTGTCTGGACTCCCCACTAAGTAGTTTTGTACTAGGACAGCACTGAAGCTTTGAAAATGGACTTGGTTTGTTTGGAATGCCATCTTCCTGCAAACTGTTTGCAGAAGACCCCAGAGGGTGCTGCTCGCTGGCCCTTGGCTGCCTGTTTGCCGTGCACATGAATGAGCACTTTGTGTGGCAGCCCGGACCGGCAGACAATGGCAGCGCTGTGGGGAGGCTCCCGCGGTAATTTAACCTCGTGTGTTGAAACGACAGGGAACTGATAGGAAATGGCAACGAGAGGCTCGTTCTGTGACCTCTCCCTTCAGCTCTGGTGAGTAGAAAGAGGTTTTAAAAGAGGGGGCAAAGCTCCCCTTGTGTGATCAGTGCAAGTGTTGCTCAGTGTGGGGAGGGGAGGGTCTGTGCCTCCCTTAGGAGTTAGAATGTTGACTAAACTCGGTGTAGGAGGATTTAAGATCTCATATTGTTGAATCTTTAGCTCAGACGGTGGAGAACTACTCGGGGCTTAACTTCCTGACAAACTGTATCTTGTAAAATCACTGCTAGGGATCTAATTCCCTAAGTTTGGGCTCCTTCACACTTGCTTGTTTGCATTTTGTCAGAGCTGGTTGGGAGCCTCGATTTCCCTGAGGTTTTTCAGCTCAAGAAATGTGCATTTAAGGTCTGCCTCTTACCCGTGGTGTATGTTCAGGTGCTGAACTAATGATACTGGCAACAACAAAACCACACCAAGGGCACTTCTTAATTTAATTTCATACCAGTATCTAGAGAAAAGTATAGAGCTTCTGTTTGAAAAAAAAAAAAAAAACAGGCCAAAAAGTAGCTTTATTTTTGTGCAGAAAGAGGTCAAACATTAGCAATTTGGGGGCTCTCTGGACTATGTGTTTTAACAGGGAGTTGGCACTTCCTTTCTTTAGTGATCTTCCAGAAGGAGAGGAAACGCTGTGAAATCTCGGTGGCAGAAGGAGCCCTTGGCCGTGAGTGTGTTGATGGGCCGTTGTCATCCACCACCCTCGCAGAGTGGCACTTGCCAGTGAACAATTGAAGAATTCCTAGGGAAAAAAAAAGAGTGATTTTGTTAGTGCTTGGGATTAGAAAAATGGAGAAGGAAAGATACTAAAAGGATGGCACTGAGTTATTTTAGAATTAGTAATGGTTTATAAAACGTGCTTTTAAACCCAGGTGAGTTTGGTTCCAGTTTATGGTGGCGTGGCTGGTTTTGGCCCTGTATTTGTCAGTGTTTAATGGAGTAGAACATGGTGTTTTGCCTGTCATATTGATGTCCTTGGCTTGTATAGCTAGAAATGAGCTTCAGTGGGAACTGCCATTAAATTGAGTGAGTGGCAATAGTGTTAAATTTGGACAGCTTGTTGCAGTGGTAGTCTCAGTACCCCATAGCAGTTACTTGGAGACTGAGGAGCATGGATTGTAAACAACATTAACATGGTCAGCTCATGTAGAGTGCACTTATAGGGCATAAATACCCTAAAAATAAGCAAGTTTGTCTAAGTGTAAACCAGGAGGAGCAGACTAGAAAATGTGTTGCTTGACTGTGTTTTGCTTTAGTAGATACCTTTTGGAAATGCAGCATTTCAGAAATGGGAGGACACGTGGTACAGACAGCGTAATTTCTGTGTTTCACTGGTGGAACTTCTTTCCTCCCTTTTTTTAAGAGGCCTTTATTTAGATGGGCCTTTTGTCCGTTCTGTCAGAACCGTTTTCCTGTCTGGGGCAGTATTGTGTCCTCTGACAAAGGCTCGTTGCAGCTCCAGAGCTGAGAGCAGCTTATTAAAAGGCGTTATTAGACAGTCTGAAATTATTGCAAACAAAACAGCCCATGGGGACCGGAGCTGCCTTCTCTTCCTCTCTGCTCATTACTGGTGCTAAGGAGCTCTCTCCCCCCACCCCCCAGCCTGCTTGCAGCATTAGGATGTAAATTAAATCGCTCAGCATCGAGGCAAGTTTACAGTGCTATGGAAATCTTCCTCCTCTCCCTTTGAGAGGTGTTTGTTTCCAGGAGAAACTTTTTTTTTTTTTTAATGATTTGTAAATATTTCAGGATTTTTGCAAAGTTTCTGCACTGCAGGCAGTTTTAACATTCCTATTAAATTCATCCTTGGCTGAACATCTTTTCAACGTTGTGCTGCTTCTGCTCTTGGAAAGTTCTCTGGTGATTTCGGTGGACGAAGGTGGAGACTGAGATCAGTGACCAGTACTGGAAGATTCAGTGGCTGGGGCAGAATTCCCTCCTCAAAAGCTGTGCAGGGTCAGAAATGAGAGCTGGGACACAGAGACTGGCTGTGTCCTGCAGGAGGCCCTGACCATAAACGTGATTTACAAAGGAAGCAGTTGCTGGTGTGAAGCTGTTCATGTGTCGACCCTCACAAATAGTTTAGTGACCTGCTTGAAGTGTTAGATGGATTTCAGAGGTGCAGTAAATTAATTGGTGTGTTGTGCTAAATGTTTTGCTAAATAATCCTGGGATGTACCTCCACCACTGTCTGAAATGTTCCTGCAGGAGCTGGGGTGGGAAAAAAAATCCATTATTTATTTATTATCATAATCATTTGCTGAAATAAAAACTGGTAACAAAAGACACAACTGCTAAATGAAAGCATGGATTTGTTGTTTAACAAACAAGCTTGTGATGTGTGAGTTCCATCCCCAGTTCAGTGTTAGACCCTGGCAGATCACTCATTCTGTACACATCTTTCCTGGAGTAAAATACAGATTATGATCCTTGAATATCGAGTGCTGTGAAGTTGTTATTGATCATACATGGCTTTGAAGATTAAAATGCGCTTTGTTTTTTGTTTATCATTTTACTTCTGAAGTAAGAATTGTAAAGTACAGTAGCTTTAAACACATCAGCAAAGTTCCCAGAGCCCCCTTTCTTTTTTTTCCATATGTAACCTCCCTTTTTTAATCTTCTTTTTCTATAGAGTGAATTCAGTGATTGTACTGATCTGAAAGGAAAAGTGTTGGAGAGAAAATTGAAGCTTCAAATGCTCTGTCTCTCTTTCTTCTGTCTTTGTCTCCTTGTATTATTTCCCTCCTTTGATCCTGAATGGAAAAGTAGCAAGTTATCTTTGTCTTGAAGGAAAAATACAAGATTTCTTAAGAGATCCCTTAGTTCCTGGTGTTACCTTGCCTGTAGAAGTCAAATCCATTTTGATGGAGACCTCTGTGTTAACGATCCCCTCCTGCCCAGGCAGCCAAGGCTCTGTCGTTAGTGGCTGAAATGGGAGGTAAATTCACACTGAACCACTTGGTTTTGTTTCCAGTATGGCAATTCCCTCCCTGTGTAAGAACAAGTACGATTTTTACATTGTAAAGAAATAGAAATCAGCCTGCAGGCACCTTTTGAGTTTCCCCACCTCCATCATTTTAAAATTATCCTCCCTGAGTTCTGGGGAAGGATTTAACTCTTATTTAAATTCTGTCTGCCCACAGGAGAGGAATGGCAACTGCTCATATTGGAGTTTTTCTATAGGAGTCGTGGAAAATGTGACACCTTGTCCTGCTATGAGGTTGTAGGGTTTTTAATTTCACCACGAAAGGGTGAGGGGAGAATTATTGGAGTTGATGTTGCCCAAGATTTTTCTGCTGTTACTTTTAAACACCCGAGTGAAACGGGAGCTGCTGATGTTCAGAACGTCTGGGAGGGTGGCCCAAAGTACCTGACACCCCCTGAGAGGACAAATAAAAACGTTTCAGAATAAGTGGTCTCTAAAATAAAGTCTCAAAAGAGGAAATACAGGCACAAGGTTGGTGGATACAGCACTGCTGTATCATGCACCAAAATAGCTGCTGTAATTTAACACACTCGTGTAAATGTGTAAATTATATTTAATAGCAGATTTCTCATTTAAACAAGTACTAACCATGGGACTTTTTTTTTTATCTTGCTATCATAATAGTTTGCTGCTTGATAATGTTTAGGATGATGTTTTGCACATGCCTCCAAAACTGGGTCAGTAATAATTGAGACGTGCTGGAAACCATCAGATCCACCTGCAGATTCCGTGGACAGAGGTGTAATGTCCGGGTAAACAGCTTTTCTTTATCCTTATAAGGTGGAGATGGAAATTAAGTTATTGTAAAAGGGTGTGTTTCGCAACTTTGTAAATACCAAATTTTAACCCGGGAACGCTGCTGCTTTTGAATAAAATACGCAGCTGAGAAGGTTTCTTGCCACTCAAACTAAGCCTGGATTAACAAAAAGATGATTGTCGTAGCCTTTCTTACAGCAAAGGGCTTTTCTGTTCATGCCCTGAAAATCTCTCTGCCTACCTCCCCACTGCACAGCCCATGTAGGATCATTAAATATTGGAACTAAGGCAGCTGAACCGTTTCTTTTTTTTTTTTTTAGTATAATCTCCCTAACCTACACAAGTTTGGTTTGCCCCTAGTCATGGAAAGTTCACCTGACTGCTGTGCCCTCCACCATTTCTCGGTGTCCCAAGTACACAGGGTTGAATGGTTGAATTGCATTTAATTCTGAGGAAACACTGCAACATTGCTGCATCAGAGCTTGATGTGGATGGATGGGAGTTGTCAGACTAAGTCTGAAATATAAGAGATTAACAAAAGAAAAAGAGATTCCAGACTGAAACCCTGTCCCTCATTGGGTACCACACACATCTTGGAGAGAAGGAGTTTTCACTGTTGTGTGGTTGGGTCAGGGATAATGAAAGCAGGGCCTGTGTGTGCAGATGCTGCTGGAAGCCCTTCATGAGGGGGAGATGCCAACAAGTACAGAGGGACTTGGGGGTGGAAGCAGCTGTGCTGTGAAGGAATCCTAAATGATTTTCAGAGCTGATGAAGAAAGTACTGGAGATCAGGAAGGAGAAGGTGAGTTGAGAGAGTTTTTCTAAGTCAAGCAGGGATTCAGAGAAGGTTTCATGGAGTTTTGTCTTACTAGAACAAACAGCAGCCTCATTAAACAAGAGATTAGGAGTGATTGAAAGGAAAAATCCATTTAATCTGAGAGAGTTTTGTAAAATAATATCAAGCTTTTACACAATACGTGTAAAAATGTTAGAAAGACTTAACCTTTAGACAATTAATCTTCCTAACGTTCCCCTGCTGAGGGAATGTGGTCGGGGCAAGCGGGGTGGTGATGGGTGAGGTAACGCATTTATCAAGCGCGGTTTTCTATCTTGTGTTTGCCTTGGGAAGGTCTGTGCAGTCCCAGGAGACATGAACAACATTCTACCGAATGTGTTGCAGAACTCTCAGAGTTAAGAGGCCTCTTGAGCATCTGTCCTGGCCTATGATGATACAAGTGACTCCTGGCAAGATGCCACCTTGCTTGGTAGCCCAACACCTCGGTAAGCTGGAGGGGAACAAACTGAGGTGGGGCAGGAGCTCAGTTCTAAGAAAAGAAATCTAAACCCCTCCCAAGGGTAGAGGAAGCCTTGTGGTGTCCCTCCCTGCTAAACCCCTTCCTAAATAAAGGCAGGATGTTAAATGGATGCTGTGTAGGATTGCATTGCACTGCTGCACAGTCAGCCAGCTGGATTGGAATTGGAGAGCTAGACAGTACTTAGTCATAAGATGGTGTTGTGCCATGATGTTATCAGTAAGGAAATTCATACTATTGCAAAGATGCAAATGATGGCTTAATTATACGCTCCTACCAGCATAAGATGCTTTTAGATCTTTCCCTCAGACTCATGTACTGTGCTAATTAACAGTAATCCAACTGGAGGATCCCAGAGCAATGCTTCTGCATATTTTTTTCAGCTTATGCTGGAGCTCTTATGTTCTTTTCTTAAATAATTAATAATCATTACTGCCTGCTGTGCTGTGGGTATGTGCCAGTGATCTCAGATCCCAGCACATTTGCACCATTCCTGTTCCTGTCAGCAGCTTGGGTTTGCTCTTTGCAGAGGCTTTCATGTTAAGCCCTTCATTAGCTGGCAGTGGGGTTTGGATTTCAGTGGCATCGGGCTTTGATGTCATTAAGTAGCAAGCTGTTAAAGGAAGTGCCACCTATTTCATTACTGTGACTATTTTTATGCAATTAAGTTAAATACCGAGTAGAAAACAGATGCATTTTACTAAATAACACTTGGTACACAAAGCATCTTTATCTCCAGGAATTTGGTACTTACCTTTCTGGCCCCACCAGTGCACAGTGTGGGGAAGCAGAGTAACTGTTAACCTAGTGGGAAACCACAGTGCAGCTGAAGAACCTTTGGTGGCTTCTGTTATCTGTTTTTTTAAATTATTATTATTTTTAATGAATCCCTGTGTTTACTGGGGTTTTACTCTGCTTCAGTCTAGCTAGGCGAAGGATCACCTTATTTTTGAGTGCTTCAGTGACCAAATGGGAATTCACAGCTTTATTTTTGAGTGCTTCAGTGACCAAATGGCGATCCTTTATTTTTGAGCGCTAATTCTAGTCGGAGGCTGGCGTTTTCCCTATTTGCCTGAATTACCTTTAGTTAAGCTCTACCGAATTTTGCAGCGTCTTTAACTTTCTTAGCACAGTGCTGCCGAGCATCACCCTGTGCAAACGTAGCTGCGATTTCTCCAACACGCCTCGGCTGATTTATCTGACACAGCCGGGCCCCGCTGGCCAGGACCAGGACCAGGACCGGGACCAGGAGGGGAGAGCCGAGCTGCGGCAGGCTCGGCAGCGCCTCATCCCAGCGGGCCACCCGGGGGATGTTCCTCAAGGTGAGCCCGGTGCCACCCCCGGCGCTGCCCCCCGTCCCCAGCGAGGGGCTCTGTCCGCCGACCGCGGGGCGGGGTCGGGCCAGCGGAGCCCCCGCAGCGGCTCCTCGTGGTCGCGCCCCTTCCCCGGCCCTGCCCGCCCCTTCCCCGGCCCTTCCCCGCCGTCCCCGCCCCTTCCTCCCGGCCGGCTCTCGGGTGCTGCCTGCGGCGCCGCCGCTGCCCTGGGCGCCGGGACGCGCCGGGTCCCTCCCCCGGAGCCGCCCAGGCACCTCCCTCGGGCCGCCGCGGTGAGTCACGGCGGAGGAGGAGGCGGCTCCGCTCGGCTCCGCTCCGCTCGCCCG
>JAYRBT010000056.1:6657685-6686858 GCA_036023395.1 Myiotriccus ornatus | reverse complement strand
GTCCGCTCGCCCTGCCCTGCCCGGCCCCCGCCAGGCCGTGGCCCCGCGGCGCAGGTACGGGAGGTGCCTCTTGGATTCCGTGGCATCGTCCCTCGCGTGGCGGGGCTCCCGGTCCCGGCGTGTCCCCCCCGGGCCGTGGCCTGCAGCGGTGCGGCAGGTGAGGCCATTCCCACGCAGAGCCGCTCCGGGCGGTGCAGCCCCCTTCGCCCGCGGTGCTCCCGGCAGCCCGGCCCTCCGTGGGAAAACGCCTCTCGGACACCGCTTCCCTCGCGGGGAGTTCCTGCCTCGGCTAAGGATCGTGCTGCCGGAGCCTCCGAGGCGGCACGCCGTAACTTTGAGCCTCGATGGGCAGGGTTTGTTGGCACGGTGCGGTTCTGTGTGTGTGTCGGGGAGGTACGTGAGGGAGGGACAGCATCACTGCCCGGATCAGAGTGCATTAGTGCTCCAGGGCACAGATGAGAGATGATCCTCCTTTCTGCTCAGCAGCCAGATGTGCTTCATCAGGGCACATTTGCCTTTTAGACTCACATTGGCCTTGTCTTCAAGAAGAGACTGTTTTGCTCTGTTGTATATCATCGTTTATTTGTCCATTCCTCATCTTGGCACGTTGAACAGGATGGGCTTTGATGCTCTGTGAGATGACTGGGGAGACATTCTGCAGATGTGGGGATTTGAAAACAAACCAAAGCACCAAACTCCAGCAGACTTTGGAGGCAGGTTAGGTGTGCTTGTTCAGTGTTGTGGTGTGAGCTGGCTGCAGTATGGTGAGAGGCATGTTGAGTGAGTATTTAAGAACATACTTTTCAGTACATTTACAGCATCTTATTATATTTAGTTTTTTTTGGCTGCTGAACATGCAGGCTTTCAACTTCTTTTGCCCTTGGTACTTCTGGAGCTCATGAGTGATGTGAAATAGCTGCTGAAGGAGAAAATGGTGAAAAATGAGGCTAAACATGTACTTCAGGGAGGTTTATTTTGAAAGTACAGGTATTCAGGGTGAGGAGGTGTACATAAAGCTACATCTAAAGTACTGCTTCTGACAATACAGGCTTATTTTTTTTGCCAGTCTAAAAGCTGCTTTCGCCTTGACAAACATTCAGCTGGAAAATGGGGACAGGTGTAATTCAGACACGTTGGGGTTCCTTTACTTTGCCTTAGCTGAAAAAGCATCAGCAGTTATTGTATCTCTGGCATCTTGGTAGGCACTGGCAGCTCCCTCAGGGTAACGTAGAGTTGTTGGTAAGTGGATTTGTGTGCTCCCTTAGTTGTTGGGTTGCATAGAAATAGTAAATCTCCAAAGAAGGGTGTAGAATTTAACAAGTGGGAACTTTGGACAATTAACTTTTGGACCCAGAGTTGCTTCAAAGCAGATTTCTCTTTTTAGCTCATTTTAAGCATCGCAACAAGTTATGGAAAAGTTGTGTAGGGCACAGAAGTGCTTTCAGGATTCCTTCTGGCGTCCAAGTGGTAGTGAAATCTTCACCAGGGCAGTGATCCCAGAGCCTGCCAGGAGTCCTGGCAATAAATCCATGTGGAACTGCCCTGATGGAGCTGTGTGTGCTGCACGGGCAGTGCAGGGTGTGGGCAGGGAGGGTTCTCAGCACGTGAATTGAAGCTTCTGTCTGTTAACAAGAATTAGTTAACGCTCATAAATCTCACTGGACATAAAACATCATTATGATGAGTGCTGGGGCTGCACAGGAAGCAAGTTCTGAGTCCCACTTTTACAGGAAATCTGCAGCTGTCTCAATTTCTTCTCCCAGCCTTTTCCCTCCTTCCCCCATCCACAGTTTTAAGAGTATTTAACTTTGTGAGAGAGACGTTTCCAAAACAACTTGTGGTGTTTTCTAAACAAAACCAGAAGTGATCGGAAACAAAACCTGGATTTTGTAAATACTGACATGGACTGTGATGTCTGTTGCCAGAAATGAAAAATCATCCTGCAGTTGCATGTGGGCAAACAGAGGTAACACCTGAACGTGTTTGATGGGGTGGAGCTGTTCAAGGTTGATGCTTTGCCTAGGAAACAGCTTGTGAGAAATAAATCTATTTATACATGTTTAATATGAGCTTTTCCCCCCCTCCAAAACGTTTGTCATCTGTAACCAGCATAAACATTTATAATTTTCACAAAGTATTTCAATTCCCAGGTTGGTTGTTGACTACAAAGCATCCCTCCTGAGCATCTGACCTAGTTTGAAGCATCAAAAATTCACCCAGAGAGGCAACGGGCTTTTGGAGGCTGCTCTTGGGTTTGCTGGGAAAAACTTCCTGGAGAGTTTTTTGGTTTGTTTTTTTGGGTTTTTTTTCCTAAAAGGAGGATTGGGTATCAGAAGTATTTCTCTACATGCAGAGGCAAAGCTGTTCCTTTTTTCCTGTTAGTCCTGTTCCTTTTTTCCAGCAGACTGACTGAAGTCAGTCATGTTGTGTAAGATTCTCACTGAAAGTACGTGGGTATCAGGTTTTTTGTCTCCTGTGTTAAAGCAGATAACCAGAAACCATACATGAGTCACATCCGTAATTCTTTTTAAAAGATTCTTTTCCAAGAACTCTGCATCACAGATATTAGAGATTTTGTTGTTGTTGCTCCATTTGAGAGTTCTGATTTGCTGGAAAACTAATAGTATCCATGACTTTAATTCCAGGAAAGCTACTGCATGTGTACAAATGTGTGGATAGTCCCAGTTTTGATGCTGATCTGCACCAAAGATGTAAATGACGGGAATGAAAACATTTTGCCACCTACTCTACCTCCTAAGCAATGTTGGCAGTCCAGGGTCTGGCTTGTAAGCACGAGGGAGAAGTGACACTTAAATAGGTTTTAAATGTGCTTAAATCTTTCTACCAACTCACTTGATTTCTCTTAATAAAAAAACCCACCCCCACCACTTTGTTCACTGTTTTATCTCAGAGAATGGAGGACACTCACGGATCATTTTCCCTTGGAAGAGCCTGTCCATGAGCTCCCACTGGCATCAGAGAGTGGATAGAGCAGGATGGGCAAAACTGTAGGTGAGAACCAACCAGAGATCAGCAAAATAACCCAAAACCATCAGTGGGTACTTGAGGACGCTCTCCTGACTCTAGGATTTATTTTCAGCCTAGGTGGTGGGAAAGCATTATGTAACAAATCCTCAGGAAAAGCGAGGAAGGCTAATTTTTGTTTCTGGTTGTCGCTCCTGGTGATGCCACAGAACGTTACAGAGCTTATGTGTGGCTTAAATGTCAGGCTGAATTCAGGGAGTGTGTCATACTTCTTGCTTTTCAGTAAGTACTTCCAAGGTTTTACAGACTATCAAATCTGCCGAGCCTAGTCTTTAAAAAAAAAAAAGTAAAAGTAGATGTAATTATTAATGCTATTTTTAAAACAAACCAAAAGAAACCAGCCTGAAATTCTCAGATTCTCAGCTGAAGATAAACTACCATGAAAAAAACCCTAATAATTTCAACTTGTTGCGTTACTGGGGTTCCTGTGACTGACTAAATTAGCTCCTAATTGGGGAACAGAGATGGAGCCAGTAGATTTGTACAACCATTCCACTCGTCTCAGGATGTTCTGTTTTATTTCCTGCAAATACACAGCCCAGGGATTGATTTGATTTTTCAGCAGGTCCATTTTCTCTGCGTTCCAAGGGCAGCTCACAAGTGTGGAAGCAACTTAAGCAATCAACTCTGTTTATGACCACAACCAAGCTCTGAAACCTTCTGACTCAGTTTAGCCTTCTATAAAATGAGTTGACTACTTCACAGGAAGGTGAGGATGTTTAATTAATGTGTAATTGTTTTGCCTCTGAACTCATCCAGGTCCTGATTCAATGCACATTGAAGTCAGTGAGGAGCTTTTAATTAATTTCCTTGAGCTTTAAGTAAGTGCCCATGTACGTGTACCCTTGAAGGAATTGTGACCTAAATTTCTGCAGCAGAGTTGCTGTGAAGGGGCAGAATAAACCCTGAAACAGCTGAGGGTAAACTCCTGATGGGAGGCTTTTAGTGGCACTGGGAAGGGGGTGGTGCAGCTGCAGGGACCTCTGTGCCTGCTGCCACACCAGGGTCATTTTAGTGGGCTTTCCCAGCTTTGGCCGTGTTGTGTTTTACATGGAAAACTGGAAATTTCTCTGTGCCTTGGCAGCTTTCTGGGCTGGTCAGAGGAGGCAATATCAGACTTCAAGATAAACACAAGTTAGCTGAATGTTTATGCAGAAACGATCAGCAATAACACTTAAAATATAATTAACATTAAGAGCTGATGCCAAATGGAGAAAAATAGGAGCATTCACAGCTCCTTAGCTGCTTTTTTTCCCAGGAATGTCTGTAGATGCCAAATCATACTCTTTGGTTTATGTGGAATTCATGAAAGGTTTTGCTTAACTCCAGAGGTCAGGAACATCAGGTTTTTGCTGAACAGAACTTTATCACTGGAAGGTTGGTCAGCAGCTACAATGAACTCAGTGAAAGGGACCTTTCACAATTCACACTAAACTGTTTGCAGCTGCTCTTTGTGTGTTCCACTGTCAAGACTCTTAGTTCACAAACTTTTACAAAACGTGTTTCAAGCCTTAAATGAATGAAATCAAGACATTTCTGTACGTGAAGCAGCGTGTGAGGAACTGCAGTTTTGGCCCAGTTTGTTTTTCCTACATTCATTTCATTGCCCTTTTCCTGGTAGCTGCAAGTTCAGACATAAGTGCTCTCAGCCCCTTCCTTGTGCTGAGGAAATCTAACAAAGGTGTTCTGTAATTGTACAGCGGTTTGGGAGGTGCAGAAATCTGCCTGCACTTCCAGTCATTCTCTTTCCCCCGTCCTGCCTCAAATTGGTGGTGGTTGGATGCAGTCCTGCTGGTGGAAAATTCCTGAAGTGATGTGATACTGGAGTTTGATTAATCTAAAGAAGTGTTGTTTCGTGTGTGAGGTGAGGGTCGGTCTCTTCTCCCTGGTGACGAGTGACAGGATGAGAGGAAACGGCCCCAGATTGTGCCAGGGGAGGTTTAGGTTGAATCTCAGGGAGAATTCCTTCATGGAAAGGGTTGTAAGGCATGGGAACAGGCTGCCCAGGGAAATCCCCATCCCTGGAAGTGGTCAAAAAAACGTGGATAAGCGTGGCACTTCAGGAGATGGTTCAGTGGTGAAGGCGCTGGTGGTGCTGAGCTGATGATGGCATTTGATGATCCTAAGGGTCTTCTCCAACCTTAGCAATTCCATGATTCTGTGATCTCACGATGCCCCCCGTCCTTAGGGAAGCAATCACCATTTCCCCTGTAAATGCACCGGGTTTTACACGCACAGGAGACGTAGAAACAGGCAGTTTTAATCATTTAACTCGTGCTGGTCTCTGCAGAAATCAAACTTGCCACACAATTCCACATACGGTGTTCCAGCAGCTCAGCCTGGTTGCCTTTAACTTATGTGTTCTCTGTCTTGCCTGTGATTCTTGCAGCAGGAATTCATCAGTCCCAGCACTGGTGGGGGCCTGATCCTAACCCTTAAACCCTGTGGTTTATTCCTCTGCAGCCCATGAGTGTTTGCACAGTGGTGCTAGAGGGAGATTCCAGCTGTCAAACCACTGACCTCATCCAGGTTTGTGTCCCAGTTCAAGGCCAGTGGAATGAAGGTGACATTCAAAAGCGTGGCGGGGGAGGAAGGAAATTGCATCCCTCTTCCTGAGAAATAGGAAGTCTCTGGAAGGCAAGATTTCCTTCCTCGTAATCCCAGTTTACCAAAAAATAGAGATAGCAAAGTGTCCATGGTGAAATCGGTGTGTAATGATTGATTTGTTTGAAACCTGTGAGTGTTAAAACTCCTCTCAGAATTGACTGGGATTTCTTTTTCCCCTCCCTCCTCTCTCCATCAAACATCTTTGTATCATGGTTTGGTGACCTCAAGAAGGTAAAAAATGCTTTTTCTTGTGCTCTCTATTGTTAGGAAGTCCTTCAGAGGAGAGACGAGCTGGCATGCTTTTGCACATGTCATTAAAAGAGCTGCTCAGACCAGTGTGTGTGGAACACTCTCCAGGAAAGCTCTCAGGGAACATTATTTTGGGAAGGTCCTCACAGCACAGTCTCTTGGCCAATTTATCCAATAACATTCACAGGTCACTGGGGAGGCAAAGGCTTTGTGTTGTGTCAGTGCCAAAGAGGTGATCAAGGGATATATTCATTTTAAACAAACAACCAGTAACTCCTAGTTCGACTCACAGCAAGAGCCACTGATAAAATAGCTCTTTAAATGGCTTTAAAAATTAAACCTTCCATTGGTTCAGAACTGAAACCACTTCTCTGCTCTTTTGGTTATCCAGAGATAACCCAGGGGGAAAGCAGCAGAGATGATTTTATTTATTTATTTATCTCTAAAGAGGCAAGATAAGCAGATGACATAAAGGGATGTGTTTATCCCATTTTACAGCTGATTTTATTGATGTACGAGGCCAGAACAATATTTGATGTTGTTGTCCAATGGTTGTGCAATTTTGGTAGCCAGGAACTATTAATCCAAGGGCCTCTGGTCCTGACACTGTACTTTGATACAGTATTGCAAACTACTAAAGTGCCAAGTAGTCACCAACCTAATAACAGCCCACGTTTTAATGGCCTGGAAAAAAATCCAGTTAGCCCTAATCTCTGTGCTATAAAAGATTTGTGGGCATTTTCAGTGTGAAGTGTCTGTGACCAGGCAATGAAGATGTTCAGATGTCAGTCAAAATTACAGGGCAGCACAGGGCACGTTTTGAATGGAAAGCTCTTGCTAATAGCCAGCTGTCTGGAGGTCCTGTGCTGGTGAGTACCAGAGAAATGCCTATAAATACATAGATAAATGTATACACACGCAGTGGAGAGAGATCCTTTTGGATCATTGCTGATGACGTGCTGTTTTTATGGTTAAATGCACCCAGCACTGTGGGAATTCGGTCACTGCACCACAGGGGGATTGACTCCCAAAATGGCACTTCTGCTTTTTGGAGGGGTTTACTGTGTGACTGTGAATTGAAATTCAGTGTTCTTGTTATTTTAACTGCTTGCAGATACTTCCTGGAATTCTGCCTGTTGTCAATTAGGATTTTGCCTGTTCCTGTTAGGGATTTGTGCTCTGGGATGACCCTGCTGGAGCAGGGAGGGGGGACCAGATGACCCCACTGTGGTCCCTTCCAAGCTCACCCATTTTGGGCTTCTGTGATTCCAGACTGCTCTGGAATGGTTCAGGGTTGCTTCAGTGCCACCTGCCTTTATTTGTTCAAGTTCATTTCAAAAATCTGCATGCAAATACAATCTTAATGAAGTGTTTGGTTGGAAACACAGCAAAGATTGACGTGCTTCTCCATCAGCACTGCTGGTAGTGCTGACATCTGTCCTCGCTCGTGTTGCTGCTCCCCACTCCATTCCAAGCCACTTGAGAATCGCTGAAGGGGCAGAAACAACATCCTGCACACACCTGCACCAGTTTGGGCATTGTCTGTGCTGGGGGGGCCTCTTTTGGGTTTGTTACCAAGACTGAACCAATTTCTTGCTCGTGCAGTCAGCCCGTTCTCTATCAGCCTTCACGTTCCGTGAGCGTGGGGTGTTTTATGGCCCACCTATGAAGTTGGTTTTCAGCCTGTTGACTTCACTTTTTGCAATATAAATGCCAGCCTTCAGCAACCCCCAGATTTAATTCTAATGATCTGTAAGTCCTCAGAGGGCTGTGAGCCCAGTGTTGCCTCTTCTGGCAGAGCTCCTTTGAAAACGTGGCTTTGGTCTTCGAGCTGACTGACGTGACCAGAGAATGAAGTGACAACAATTAATGGCTCTGTCATTGGTGTCAATAATTAACAGTCAAAAATACCATAGCTCTCATAGGCGGAGGTGTGACCTGGGTAAATATCTGGACAGTTTGTGCCATGCCAACCGTGTAAAATGGGATGGATACACTGAAAAGAATTTGATCCTTGTAAGTGGTTGATAGTTTTTACCTGGTGCTCCCTTTTTTTCACTGTTCAATGATTCAAGTTAAAACCCAACTATGAAAACAAAGGACACTTGGGGACAAGAAAAGGCATCTCAGGTTCGTGCCTCAAACTTCATTTTCTGCTTCTGAAAATACCAACTGTTTACAGCTGGATCCACACCAGGCTTTGGTGCACAGCTTTGTTTTGATGATGGATGTGTAACACTGTTTTTACAGCAGTAATTCTTCAGCGTGGGACACCCTGTAGTTAAATCATTGGCTATCTGTCATTAGTGCCCAATTTCCTGCCTGGGAGATTTGCAGCTTTGTTATAAATAGGGGGAGAGGTGCCTGAGCCTCGGTGAAAGATGCCCAGGGTCGGGACGAGAGCAGCACTCATCCATCGGGCTGGTGAGGACCCTCTGGAATAAAGTACTGTAACGTTCTTCTGGAACTGTTTCTGTGGCTGGGCTAGATTTGTGTATAAACTGCTGCAGAGAGTGCTGTCACCTCATAAGGAATTTTTGACACATTCATCTTTGAAGTGTGAGTACCTTGGTGAAATGAAAGGCTTTTTTTCAGGTTTTGTTGCTGTTACTACATTTAATTTCAGAGGCTTCAGGTTGACTGACGTGAACTACCTAAAAACCTGTGCTGCCTTTTTTTTAACTGGATGAGGTGTGATAGGTGCCTCCTCCGCTGAAAGAAGGGGGAAAATCTTCTGCTTTGTGTGTGCTTTGGAAGGTCAGGAGGCAAATATTAATCTCACAGAAGTGGTGGTTACGGTGGTAGGATGTTTTATTTATTTTTAAATTAGCTTGAGCATTGATGTAAGAACTGTTCTGATGTATTGGGGAGCTTTGCTGAATGCTCTTCATTACTACTTCAGAAGTCCATTTTGAAGCTCTGGAAGGTGATGCAGCACTGGGGGAGCAAAAAAACCCTGCTTGTGTTCATAGATGTTTCATGAGTAGGCAGCGTTCTGGGCTGGCTCCTGTCCCTCTCCCAGAAAGTTTCGTTAAAAATTTAAATCTTGACATTTAAGAGATGCAAACCTACCACGGGAGTTCCAGCAGTAAACTGACCTAAATCTGACACTGGGGTTCAGGTTCTGAAGTCAGCTAAAAGGCAGTACTGAACGTAGAAAGGAAGACCAAAAAAACCCAACCCTATTAAATATTTCAACTCTTGCTGTTCACCTATAAATAGGTAACTGTTATGAATTCTTCATTGTGTCCCTCTGGAGCTGGGAATTAATCCAGTCTCCAGCTGCCTGTGACTGAAGGTCACCAGTCAGAACGAATTAGAAGACAATTTGCAGCAGGATTTTGCAGACTCTGGTTCCTGACTCCGGGTTTCGGGCTCCCTCCAGCTTGGAAGGTTTTCGGGGCTCTGACTGTTCTCTGCAAAACGTCATTTGAAAATTAACGAGGCTTAAATTAGGGGCAGCTTCCCCTTTTCCGCACTGAAAGCTTCCCGTGTGTCCGTGCTTTGAGTGCTCCGTGGTGGAACTGCGGAGGGGAACGGCTTAACCTCGGCTAATGATACCCCAGAGCTGAGGGGACCCCTCAGCGCTGCCCCTGAACTCGCTTTGTGCAGGGCAAAGGAAACCTGCAGGGCTTGGGTTTATTCTCCACAACGCCTTATCTGAGCTCTCGTGATCCTGCCCCGTTAATTGAGGGCTTTGAGTGCCTTGAACGCCACCAGTCAGGTTCAAGGGGAAAGGAAAATAAATGGGAGCTGAACCGGCTCCCGGTGGGTTTCTTTTGGCCATAACTGGAAATGCCACCAGATATTAAAGAGGTAGTCAGCTGAGTTACATCTGAAAGAGTGTGCCAGATGGCTGCTCTAAGTACCCTAAATTATTAAGGCTGAATATGTAAAATGTTACATTTTCTGACAGCTGACTGCCTTTTTATTTTCCCCCCTTAATGTAGGCTGTGCAGATTCCTCAGTTTCACTTGGGTTTTTTTTCCCCAAACCAGTGAAATGTGGTTGTTGTGATTTTCAGCATTACAGAGAACTGCAGTGTGTGTGTGTGGGGGGGGAGAATATGGAATTTGAAGGCACAAAAGCTCATGTTGCTTTCTCATTGCACTAAATAAGCATGTCTTTAAATTTGAATGCGATGCTTAAGTGGTTTCCCTTATGTAAAATTTATAAACCCACATTTTTTTAACATGCCCTTTTTTTTTCCCTGTTGGGATGTGAAATATTTATTTATTTATTTAAAGAGAGGAAGCCAAGAGCAACTTAGAAGTTCTGTATTATGAACCTATCTGTGGCCTTGTCCATCAAAGAATCCCATCCAGGTTCTGAATTCCCACGAGTGTAGGTGGAAGTGAGGGGAGATATAGTTACAAATCTGTAATTTTCAGTTGCTGTGTGTTGGAATCCTCTGCTGAAGGTTCAGTCAAAACAGTTCTTGCTGCTGAGGCTTGAGCTTCCTGAGGAGCTGTTTCCATCTGTTGGTAAAACAGACGAGTTAAGCTGAGATGGAGTGCAGATTTCTCCTGTCTACATTTTTATAAAGTGAAAACCCATTGATGTTCTAAATCTGGTCAGGAAAAATAATGTAAAAGGGGGAACTAATGGCAATTGCAGTGTTTTCTCATGATTTACTGCTGTGTCCAGGTCGGTGATAGAAGAGAAGGCCACTGCAGTCTTTCAGTTCTCTTTTGGGGGAGGAATATATTATATTTTCATTAAAGCCTTTTGGGGACAAGTAACAACATGGAGAGGTAGGGAAGCATCTCAGTGATAGTTAAAAGTAGTTAATCCCCTTCTGCTTGGGTACTGTAATTGTAAAGTATCCCAGAAGTACCTTCATCTCCTGGTTCCAAGTGCATGTCTGTTTTGTCCTCATCTTTTACTGCCCTGCTAGAAAGTGTGGCTTCAACCTGGAGTGTTTGGGAGGCAGGTGACACTCAGAGCTCCTTTTGCCAGGGGGCCAGGACTGCAGGTGCCCTTCCCAGAGCCGGGAGATGGGGCTGGCAGCAGCCATGGGGGGATGGCAGGCGTGCCTGGCTCTGCCCACTCCACGCGTTGGGCCTTGCAGAGCGGAGAAGGAATTCCTGGGATCCTCACCCAGCCCACTGCAGGAGCGTGGGGAGGGACGTGCTGAACAGCAGCACAGCTTTGCCAGCTGGTGAGTGACCAGCCTCCTTCCCTGCTTGGAATGTTTGCAGATTCAGATGGGTTGCTTTTAGCAGAGCCGGGCTGGCAGCGATGTTTAGATGGTTGTTGGTTATTATTCTGGGGGGTGAATCATCTTACAAATAAATGAGCACTAAATTTCGTTGCCTGTGCCTGGCAAACAAGGGAGAATGAGGTGACCCAGTTATGTCCATTTGCAGCGTGTTGGATGCAACAGGACAAGCTTGAAGGATTTAGGCTCTTAACACAGTTTGGTGAGGAATGTTGTAATTTCAGACTCAAACTGCAGCTCTTGAAAGGCACAGGTTAATCCTTTTTATGAGAAGGGCATTGAAAGGTGGCGCTGGGGAGTAGAGCCACGTTTGGCTGCAACAGGGAAGTCCTGGCAGGCCAAACTTTCCTGTTGGCTCTGCACATCTGCCTCCCCCTCTCCTGGAGAGACCTGTTCCAGAGCTGACAGAACAGTGAATTCCATGTGGCTTCACCAGCCTTTGGCATCTCTTCCTTCAGTGCTAATAATCCTGGATAGGATTCCCAGAAATCCAGCTGAGACCCCAGTATTCCTTTGTTAGGCCAGTACAAACCAGTGAACGTGTCACTGGGCTTTGGAATGGCTTTGCCTGTTCATTCCCTTGGATGAGCAGTGTTCCAGTTGAGCTCTGTTGATGCTGTGGAGATTCCTTCACTCCAGCACATGGCAGTTCTTGTTTTTCTATCTCCCTGTCTGGCTTTTGGTGCTGAAAACACCGATTGAAATGTTGTTTCTCGGGGGCTCTTTCTCACATGCAGTATAAAATATCAGAACAAGAGTAGGTAAGTAAATGAATTGTGTGTTTTAACTGCACACAGTAGGATTCATTAGCGCTGTCGATGAGTTCGTTGGGGATGGATGGGATGTGCAAAATCAGTTCTTATCTTTGCTGATCAGCTGACATTCCACTCCCAGCATCCAGCCCTTGGCATCCTGATGCCAGCTCAGTTTCCTTGTGTTGTTGTAATTCAGTGACATGAACTTTTAAAACATGTTTCTTTTCAGTGGCTGTGCCTTATCTTTTAGCTTAAAAACTCCTTTATCCTCAAAAGATGGGGAAGCATCATGGTCTCTTAAGCTGACACTTTGTCCATCTCCCCACATCTCTGAACCTGTAATTATCACTTCTCAGCTTTTACATTTCTCTGTAAGTTAAATACCCTCTGTAGCAGTGTAAACCATTGTAAAGAAGCAGAATTATTTAGGATGGAAGGATAAGGATGAATTGAATCTGGGCTCTTTGTGCTTAAAATAGTTGGGTGTTTTTTGTTTTTTGTTTTTTTTCATTTCCATGGTAAAGAGCCTTGCATGGTTTTATCTCCTCTTAAACCCAGTCTAGGAAAGTAAGCCCACTGGGGCAGGAGCAGCTTTGATTGTCAGTTGGAGAAATGTTTTGTATTCTAGTGATGCCTGAGTTGGAAAGGGGTCAGTTATTTCTTTCCTCCTGCTCCTGGGAGCGTGTGGTGAGAGTTAAGCTTTGGCAGAATCTCGTGACCAGGACAATATCTGCAGGTTGTGAATCGTGGAGGAGGTGCTGAGCAGTGGGATGAGCCCAAGCAGCTGCAGAGAGGGATGCTCAGCCCTGCCTGGGCCTGGCAGGATTAGAGGGTAAAGGGAGCAGATGACACTTGTTTAGACAGGGACAAAAATTGGGAACCAAAATCAACAGTGGTCTGACCTTGCAGGCTTGGAAAGGGGATAGAGGTGAGCAAAGAAGAGGAATTCAGAGCTGGGAATTGCCACCGAAGCAAAGCACTGCCTGACCTGGGAAATTGTTATCCATGGATGTTGAGGCCTCAGGTCTGTCAGGACTCTGAGGATGGTGAGCAGAGCTCGTGCCAGCAGTGATTCAGCTGCTCCTCAGCTGTCTTGCTAAACTCCTGTTTTGCACTTCTTCCCTCCCACCCCCAAAATGCACAGTTGCAAAATATTTTTAGTTCTTATTTCTTGGGGTTTGTTAGAGATGAATGTGGAAATGCTTCCAGGTGAAGCTCTGGCAGGATCTTGGATTCAGCTTTTCTCTCTGGCTGCTCCCATCTTGCTTCCCTGCTGGTGCTGGCATCTCCATGGAGTGCTGAACAGCCGTGGAAAGATGGAATTAGTCTAGATCAGCCTTGATTTATTGACCACAGAAAGAGGGGGAAAAAGGATAAAAAAAGGGGAGAGTGTGTTTGCTCCGTTTCTTCTGGAGTTCATTAACAAATGGTGCAGCTGTGCACATCTACCCTAATCAGAAACATTTCATTAAATACAGCAATTTATGCCATTTTTCACCTGATTCTGGCTGTGATGCTGTCCTGGGTGATGGCATTTGTTGTTCCACTGCCTGTTACAGAGGGTTTGAACTGTCACTTCATTTGTGCCATTGAGCTGCTTGTCTGAGAGGCTGATACGGGGTGGGTGGGAAGTAATGAATTCTTACCATGCCCTGAGACCCAGTTGTACAATATGTTCAGAAATATGTCACAAGTCTGAAGAACAGAAGTAAATAACTGTTTCTGGCTGTTGGGGACTGAAGAGAGAAGCTGGTCTGAAAAACTCTGTGCAAAGGGTTTCCCAGCCCAGCTTTCCAGTGGCGATCCACGGAATTGCTGCATTCAGATGACACAGGCGTAGTTGAAAACAATAATTTTGGTCACAATCAGCATGCTTTACATTTCTCCCTCGTTCTCCTCAAATCATTCTTGAGATATGCCTATTTTGGGGTTTTTACTAGAAGAAACTCCATGTCACAATGCTGATTGGTTTTTCCAGGGAGTTGGGTTTGATGCTGGGAGCTTCCTAAAGAATGCAAAGCTTGGATGCATTTCATTCTCAAGTGGTTGGGAATGTCATTGGTATGGTCAGGGTGGAAATCCTGCAGATGAAGAATGGCTTGAATTTTAAAAAACTTACTCTTTAAAGAGGAAAAAGGGTCTCCAGGCTCCAGACAAGCTGCAGTTGTGTATGAATTTTACCTAGGCCGTGTGCTGAAGCAGACTGGGATTCAAGGCTTATGGAATTAAGGGTCTTTCTGGGGTTCAGCTGTGGATATTTCTGTAATGCTGTGCTCATTTGTTTCCACAGGGCAGTTTCCTCATACATTTTTCCCAGCCCCAGTCACTAATCAGGACTGAACACGTGGGTTATCTTCATCTGCTGTGGTTTTTAGAAGCAGGTACGTTGGCAGGGAAATCTGATGTTCTGTTGGTTGGGGATGGGGCAACAACGACTTCATCCACCTGCCAGAAAGGGTTGCAGGGGCAGGGAAATGCTGCTTGAGTAATGTTTTGTTATGTAGGGCACATGAATGTAGCTTTCTTGAGAAAACAAAGCTGAGAAGTGCTTTGATAAGATTTGTCAGTCCTTGGTTTGTAAAGATGGATGGTGTTGGGTTCTGGGCATGGCCCAGCTTTGAACGTGGGTTTGGAAATCTGATGTAATGTCTGCTGGGTGCTGTTGTCATCCTAAACCCTGTCTTGTGAAAGCTTTATGTAACAGGAACAGAGGTATGTTCAGATTCTCCATGCTGGGGTCTCAGTGCTGTTTTAAGGCTCCTGTATTTCTGCTCTGGTGTCACCCAGCAGGACGAGCTGTGATGGTCGAGGCTGTTGACCAAAATAATTGTGTGGTGAATGAAAAGCAGCTTAATTTAACCTTTTTATACCTCTATTTTGGGCCATAATGAGTGCATTTTTTCCCCCCTGTTGCTCACTATGTGGAGCATTCCTTGGATGGTCAGCTGAGCCTCAGGATCTTCATCCTTCCTGGTAAACAGGTGGGTTCACGACAAACCCAGTTTGGCTGAAGGTTCTTTTAGAAGAACCAGGTTTAGACAGGACTTTCCGTCACCCCCTTGCAATGTTTGGAAATTAATAAGCAACTGGAAGATCACTATGATGGGAAACAATGAATAATAACGTGTACAGGCTGCACAGTATCCTGTGTGCAGAGGAGAGTTGAAGTGGATGGGTCTCCCTCGCTGGCACAGGGGCAGCCAGGGCATTTTCTTGGTGCTTGTGGATGGTGCCACCTATTGATATCCCATATATTTTGTTGTATTTTTTAAACCATGGATGTGTTATCACATTCCAGGTTTTTGCTCTCGTGGTTTTTCTTTCCTGAATTGATTGGTTACTAGTACAGCACCTTCCCTTTTCAAGAAACAATATTTTAAAAAGAAATTATTTATAATATTCAGGGCCGGTCACAACCTTTCAGCCTGACTTGGTATCTTGATAAGTGTTTATTGTTTTATCAGTCTCTGGATAAAACATAATGTCTCTTGCTCTGGTTTTGTTCATTGTCTTGCAGTTGGCATCACTTGTTAGCACTCAGTAAATTGCACTGTGGAGTATGTGCTCAGTAACATAATCCAATTTACTGATTTGGGTTGACACTACACAGAAAGAGGGGATTGTTTTATTCTTCCTTCAGGGAGCAGTTTGCTGATTACAGCCAAAAGAAAAATCACCTTGCACGTGTGCAGGCTGCAGGTTTCCAGGCAGAACCATCAACAGCAGATCAGCCTCGTGCAGCTCTTCCCACTGAACCTTGCTCAGGAAGGGCTGTGATGGATCTGCCTCACTTTTCACTGCTGTTATCTGCATGCTCGGTAATGTGGGTGGCAAAGCCTATCCCAGCAGCTGCTGCTGAAGTTTGCACTGCTTCTGACTCACTCAGGAGGGCCTGGCTGTAATTTTAAACTGTTTCCACGCCCAGATTACTTTCCCTTAAAAGTCATAATGAAAATGCAGTGAGGGGAGAGGTTGGTAATGACTGCAGGAAAACATTAGAGGGAAAACAGTGTTTGAACCTGCTGGGATGGAGCCTTCACTGAGGCAGCCTTGGGTGGTGTGTCCTCTTGGTTCCTGAGGTTCAGGAAATCAGATTTATAGCTCGGGGTAGAACCAGACCCAGTCCTGGGGATGAAAACTAACTGGGGACCTGCTGTGGGGCCACTTCTGTGAGCTGTGTGTGGTGCAGGAGGGGCTGGCTCACCCCTCCATCCGCAGAGTCACGGAATCACGGGATGGTTGGGGTTGGAAAAGACTTTAAAGCCCATCCCATCCCACCCCCTGCCATGGGCAGGGACACCTCCCACTAGCCCAGGGTGCTCCAAACCCCGTCCAACCTGGCCTTGGGCACTTCCAGGGATGGGGCAGCCACAGCTTCTCTGGGCAACCCGTGCCAGGGTCTGCCCACCCTCCCAGGGAGGGATTTCTTCCCTATATCCCATCTCACCCTCCTCTCTCTCAGTTTGAAGCCGTTCCCCCTTGTCCTGGCACTCCAGGATTGTAAACAGTCTCTCCATCTCCCTTCAGGTCCTGGCAGGGGTTCCGTTTCCCCAGCCCACAGCACTTGTAAGAGGTTAGTTCAGTTTGTCATGCTGCTCTAACTCCTTCCCTGCTCTTCTTTCTCTCCAAAACCAGTTCATACATTTTAGGAGCTTTTACAGAAGTGCAGTGGCCTTTTTTATATGATATATAAAGTTAAAAATAAAAAGGGAGAGGAGGAAGACTTAAGAGCTTCGATTTCACCCAGCTTTTGTTTAGCCATTGCAGGCTGGATGGCTGTGCTTTCTGCATCCTGTTTTCATTCTGGTTGTGCTTATTTATGGAAAAAAAACCCAAACCACGGTCTCTTCTGTCAGGGTGAACCTTTCATCTGGTTGTTAGAATTCTTCTTCTACTCAGGCAGTGAGGTAACCAGAGATAATGAGCTGCTGGGGATGTGAACATCAGCCCCGGTGAATGTTTGCATATGTAAGGCCCAATTTAGCTGTTCACAGTTTTAAGGATTTCTCTGATGAAGGATGTGATTCCTTCCTCTCCCAGGGTATTCAGTGATCTGCCAACTGGTGAAAAACAGGTAAATGAAACTCCTTCTCTATTCCTGTTTTACCCCATTAAGTATTTTAGCTTGTCTTCTTGTGATCCTCAGGAAATCCAGGAGCTGGCAGGAGGGGAATGAACCGTGAGGGCGTCCCCGGAAAGAGTCCGGAGGAGATGTACATTCAGCAGAAAGTGAGAGTTCTACTCATGCTGAGGAAGATGGGATCAAATGTAAGATGCACTTCATAGCCCTTATTTTATGGCTTTCCAAACATTTTTGTAGCAACTGGGATAGTGCTTGTTGAGATGGGCAGGTGAGGGGCTGGTTTTACCGCTGAATTGTTTCAGCCATCGTTGATTTAACCATTATCTGCAGTTAAACACAACTGATTTTTGCTCAGATATTATGAGGCTTGTGATGCCTGAAACTGCCATGTATGGATAAACGATCAGATGTTTAGACTTTTAAAGCTTTTCATCACTGGGAAAACAGCAAAGCAGCTGTTTTAAGGTGACTTTGAGTCTGCCCGTGAATGTCCCAGTTTGCTGCCACGTCCTTGCTGATGGTAGAGCTGCACGAATAACAGGTGATTAAAGTGCTGAGAGGAGAGCAGAGGCGGCTGTGATGTTTAATTGGGGAGTGGGAGGTGATGTGCCTTGGTTTTGCCTTTGCTGACCGCCTGTCCCCCCCAGCTGACGGCCAGCGAGGAGGAGTTCCTGCGCACGTACGCGGGGGTGGTGAACAGCCAGCTCAGCCAGCTTCCCCAGCACTCCATTGACCAGGGTGAGTACTGAGGCTCCTTGCCTTGTGTTTGCTTAATCTGTGAGAGCGGTCTCATAAACCACCAAATTCAGGTGCCTGTGTCTTCGTTAACCCGCCCTGCAGTCCGGGATATGCTCTGGGAGAGAACGACAGTGAACTGGGCAGCAGGTGGTTTTACTTAACAGGTAAAGTCAGTCCCCACTAAAGCTGAGATTCATTAGGATGAGGAGCATTTTTAAACGCCTTTATTCCCCATGATAACTCTAAACACTGATGGCCAAAGTCCTCTGAGCTATAAATGGATGTATAGAGCTTCCTACCCTGCCTAACACATTAAATAGAAATAAATATTAGTCTGATGACTTGATTCTTGTTCTGTGTGTGCAGGAAAATTCAGGTGTGCATAGGTGCCTCTAGTTCTTACTCTGTTCAGTGTAGACCCCCTGCAGAAGATGTAGATCATCTGAGATTTTATATTTATTCTATACACTGGACATCTGTGCTTAAAAAGGAACAAGGCTGGGGGTGGTTTGCCAGCACTTTCTTTGTACTCTTCAAACTGGGAGTTTCGTAACACGATAAAATGCAAAGTAAATACAGATTTCCAAGGTACAAAAGCATGTGTTGGGCGTGTGATAATTTAGTTACTGTGACTCCAGTTGCTTGATAACAGTATAGTCACAAAATAAAACGGAATCATCCGACACCGTCGTCTGTTTTTCGCATTTCCACGAGTGTGGAAATGAAGTGCAGTGTTACCATTTCAGCAGAGCAAGAGGGAAAGATTAACAATAGGAGGAATTTGTTTCCCGTTGCATATCTTTAATGTGCACAACGTAATTAATTCCCAGACAGGGCCAGCAGACACGTAATAAGTTTGCAAATCTGCTTTGGTTTATTTAGATTCCCATTAAGGGGATGAACTACGTGCTGGTTTTGTTAATTCTTTGCAGAAGTCTTGGTAAACAACTGTGTGGAGCTGCTGTGAGTCCCACTAATCTCTTCTGAACCTGAATGTTTCTCACTGAATTTATTTCCCTCCCCTGCCCAGGCCTCGTGCCAGATCACGTTCATAATGCACACTTTGTGTTGTGTGTTGAAGGAAGATTGTGAGACTCCAGTGCCAGAACTGAGTTGAGGAGAGACTTAATATAGATCTAAGACATTTAGAAATGCATCAGAAACACAACCTGCACAAACTTGCCGCTCTGTTTTAAGCCTGTGTGTTCATTCCTCACATAGCTGGGGGTTGGTGGAGGTAGATCTATCTACTTGTGTGTTTTGGCTCAGGATTCTAAAGGGGGAATCTGGCAGTTTCTTGTCAAAAACTGAGGTAGACACATTCATTTTTCAGTGGTGTCCTTAAAAAAGTTACATTTTTCACAGTGCCCATCCATGCTGAGTGACCTCCGCTGTGGCAAAGGTGACAGAAACAGAACTCCAGCCAGGGGGACACAGATCCTTCCTGCAGCTGTGCTCCTGCACACCTTGGTGCAGCTCACTGTCTGAGCTGTCTGATTTTACTGGCTGTGAAATTATATTTTTCCCACCTTGCAGACTCAAAAAAAAAAAAAGGAATTTTGATGTGACTTTTAAATGTTAACAAAAGAAAGAGCAAGAGTTCCTTAGTCTGCTGCTCAGCTGACTAATCAGGCAATGCAGGAAATGGGAGAGCTTCACACGTTGTTCCAGAAGTGGTCTTTGTCCCATATTTGAACAGTTAGCAGCTGATTTTCTCTGTCATCGTTTTCATGAAGTCCTTGAAGATTCTTAAACCTTTGTCCACAGGGAAGTGAAGGCCTCCCTGGGGATGCTTGCTTGGATCTAATCTGAGACTCTGATGTCTTTCCTGGGAGATTTGACCCCCACAATCTACCTTCAGTCCTCCCAGATTATAATTAAACTGCTGGCCTGACCATTAAGATTTTTCTTGATGGGGGGGGGAAGGAAAGAAGAAAGGAAGAAAACAGTTAAATATTTAGAGAAGTGGGAAAGGATGTTGGTTCTTTTCACGTTCAGAGGGGCCATCTCTCCAAATGAAGGAGAGAAAAGCAAGAAGTACAAATGGAAACATAACCAAATACTTTTTCCTTCAGAGACAGACCAAGCTGGAGCTGTAATTTATTGCCCAGGTCTTTGATTTCCTCAGAAACCTCTCCAGTTTTCTAAAGTCAGTGCTGCTGCTGCCCTTTGCTCTGGGTGTGGGGGTTCCACATCAGCAATCACCGTCTGTCTGTCTGTCTGTCTGTCCCTGCTGCTGCATCCTGGGCTTGGTGACACAGGAAGGGTGACACTGTGAAATCACTGCAGATCGGGAATACAAGCGCAGAGGTGGCCAAAACCCTGAGGGAGATTCCATCTCCACTAGATGGCATTATCTTGTGCCGAAAAAGCCGTCCGGGTCTGCACACCCACCGCTCGGTGTGCTCCAGGATTGCTCACAGGAGCTTGCTCCCCTGCTTTTCTGCTCTTTCCACTCAGTCTCCTGTGGATTTTTCTTTTTTAATGCAACTTGCCTTCCACAACAACAAAAGGTGTGTTATTTAAGGAGTCACTTCCAAGGAGTTGGCCCTCAGAGGGTTTCACAGCCCTTTGTTCCACAGCAGGACAGGTTGCTCTCAGCCTGACTTGTCCCAGACCTGTCCCCTTCCCTCCAGCAGGCACAAAAGACACCGAGCTGACTCCACATCCCTGTTTTGTTCCCCAAAAAAACAAAAAGAGGAATGACATCCTTGGCATTAGCACTTTGTTCTGGACCTGCAGGTTTCTGTGGGTCGCTCCAAAGTGCTGGAGTGTGGCTCCAGAGTTACAGGAAGGTTGTTTGGGAGTGGTTTGCTTTGTTGCTTGTTTTTTTTGACAAGATTATAGAGGATGGATGGTCCAGTAATTTTTTCAGGGTCTCACAGTCTCTGGTACGATTTTCAGGCTCTTCTTTGTTGTGCATCCATGAAATGGTGTCTCAGAAGAGCTGCCTGGGGGTCTCCCAGCAGTGGCTGCTGAGCCTGTCAGGGGCTGGTGCTCCCTGCCAGTCCTCTGGGAGAGCCTCTTTGACCACAGGGAGTCACTGCAGCCTCTGTGTCCCTTTTTGCAGGGATGTGCCAGTGCCTTGAGGAAAGAAGCTGACACTGTCCCTGCTGAATTCAGGCTTGTGCCATAAACCCTCAGTGAGCCACGATTAATAACCATATCTCTGACACCTGAAGTTCCTCCCTGGTTCTCTGTTTGCTGTCTTAGGGACCAGCAGTGGAAGTTAATGGCTAATTTTGATCAAGAAGCACCTCAGAATGCCTCTCTTAATTGCTAAGCCTCTCCTTGAGTTTGTGGTTATTTTTACTGGAAGAGAAGAAATTATATTATTTATGTCCTTATTTCTTATCTTGCTTTCAAAAGGAATTCATCTGTTCAGATGTAGAAAATCACTGGGTTAGGATTGTTTACAGGTTTCCTTTTACATCTGAAACACCTCCACTCCTGAAGCACTGCCTGCTCTTGGAGTGAATCTTGTTTTCCTGACAGGCAACTCAGAGTTATTCAGAATATCTTTGTGTAAATCAGGTAATAATGAGATATATCCCAGCCTTTCTAATGTGTTGGAGCAGATATCAAATGGAAATCAGTGCAGATCTCTCTAGTTTGTGTTCTAAACTCCTCACATTTATTGCTGCAACATATGTTGGAGCAACAGATCTGCAAAGGGATCTTGGATGGCCAGAAAATGTACTCCAGTCTGAAAAAAGTCCTTTTTTTTTTCTTTCTTTTCAATTCCAACTCTGTTTGCCCTTTCTTTTCAGTGTATTCCAGACTCTCAGGAAGTGCTGAGTCCCTCAGTGTGTTGACTTTGATACTCTTCTCCAGGGAAGGCTTATCTGATGTATTAAAAATACTTTATTATCCCCCGAAGGGTGAACTGGTAGCAGAGGGGATGAGCTCTCAGTAACCCAGAAGAGCCTGAACAACAGTTATAAAACTCTAAACCAGCAGTTATAAAACTCCAAAATGAGGTATTTAGTACTTAAATTTAGCATTAATTAAAGAGTCTAACATTAATGTCACGCTCAAATTTTTAATAACCGTTTTAGTGTTCAGCCATTGCCGTTTAACACCTTTATGGAGGTGTAAAATACAGGGTGTTTTTCTTTCCTTGGGCACCTTTTTATCTGGCGTCTGTGGGTTGGTTGTTGTTTTTTTGTGGCTGCAGGAATAGCTGAGGAACCCAGAGGCATCTCTGCTCAGCCGGTGTGTGTGTGCTGGAGAGGGGCTGCAATCAGGATGTTTGGGGACATTAACGTATTGCTCTCGCCTGCATTGCAGCAGCAGCTCAGGCAGCTCGCACTCCTTAGGCTTCTCCAGCTCAAAATGGTGAAATTGAGGCTTTCTCCCATATTTTTGAGGACGAGCAAAATGCCTCTCGGGAAGTTTTGTGCGCTGGGGGATCATCCTGCATCAAAGCCGCGTTTCCTGCTCCCCAGTTCCTTCCAGCCCTGAAGGGTGGGCTGGCCCTGGGCTCTGGCAGGTCTGGAAATGGAAGCAGTGCAGTTCGGAAGCCTGAGCTGGGAATTACGCTGAGACCTTGGTGATTGCAGCTCTGGTGTTCCTATAGCAACACGAGTGTCGTGCTGGCTCTTGAAGGAAGCTGGTCCCGTGGGGAGGGAGGGCAGGGCTGAGCTGCACACACGTGCCCTGCTGGGTGCTGGGGCACCAAAACCCAGCCCGGGCTGCTTGTGGAGTGAGGAGGGGACCCTGCTCCTGGAACGGTGGAGGAGGAGTGGACATCAAGCTCTTCTCAGTGTGGTTTTATTCTGTTCTGTTTTAATGTGCTGCTCCTCTCAGCAGTGCAGGGTGTATTTTTAGCATGCCAGACTAGGATACCAACACTGGGAATTTCAGGGAAGAGTTAATGTTTCGAAGGTTGTTGCTTGAAGGTGGTTGAAGAAGTGTGTGTGTGTGCAGGGATCTTGGGGGAAGTGAAGAATTTCTTTTTTTAATTTGGCAGCCTTGAAAAATCCACAGCAGGCTGAACCTTCTGATCTCTAAAGGCTTTTGGGTTTTAATTAATTCTGCAGGTGACTGCAAACAAATCAGGTGTACGTGTCTATTTGTCATTCAGAGAGCACTTGGCAATAGCAGCTGTAGATGTGTCAGCATCGTCCTTTGTGCTAAGGTGGTGTGGTTTCAATCCAGCTTGTGTCCTACTGGCTCGATGTCCCCGTGCCCAGGTACCTGCTGGGAAAGCAGCAGTGTCAGTCATCCTGGGGAAATCATCTGCAATTGAGGTGAGCTGATGAGCAGTTGAATCCACTGAGCTCAGTGGCTGTCTCTGGTCTTCACTGCTGGGCAGCAAAACCGTTTGACCTTCAGCTCATCTTGGCTTGCCGAGACTGAAGTCCAGGTGGTGTAAAAGAACTCTGAATTCAGCCATCCAGACAACTGCAGCTGGAACACAACCACAGCAGGGTGGTTTTTTTTTTGGAAGTTAGTGGGGTAGGATTGGCACTTGTACCTTCCAAGACAGGACACGTGCTACCAGCTAATTATTGGTAATTTCTAGGAAGGAGGAGGGTGGGAAAGTGGGAAAGGCAGTAGAAGTGGGAGAACTATTTGCATGTCTGAAAGTTTGGGGCAATTAATGCTTTGCTCGTGAAAGAAGGTGGGGAATATTCAGTTGGGTTTCTGTGTAAGCCTCTATTTCAGTGTTGGAAATGTGTGCCCAGAAAAGGGGCAGCTGTGGAGGGAGAAGCTGTGGAGGTGCAGGAGGTCAGGTGTAAGTGTGCCCTCGTCATTGTTCCATGCATTAATTACTGGAAGTGAAGGATGTGCTAAAAGTAAACCTGGTTCACCATCCTATTGTCTCAGTCACAGGCTCTTGGCAACGTGCAGCTTAACTTTATAACCCGTGCTCTGCTTTTCCCATTTATTTCACTTGATTAGCAGCAAAACATCCGTTGTTGGAGCCAAGTGGGACTGCAGGAGCAGCTCTATTCACTAGTACTTTAATCCCTGCTTTCCTTTCAGCACAGCCCCGTTCCCTGCCAGTGTTTGTGTTTGTACATGGGCACGGGCACGGGAGAATTGCTTAATGAGCACCTCGTTAGCTTGGTTTCATTTAGCTCTGGGTAGTTTGGGCTTGCACAAAACCTGCTTTTGTGCTAAGAGATGTGGAGGACATTTCTCTGGACAAATGTCACCCAGGTTCTTTTGCTGCAGGACATCTCAAGGCATAACCCTGCTCCCACCAGTGGCTTCTGGGAGGTTGGGAGCACTGGTGGGTGTCGATGGCACTCCCACCCTGCTCCCTGACCCCGCTGCCCATGGCCCCAGCAGCCCTGCCAGACTCCTGTGTTGTTTGGCTGCTGTTGCTTGGACAAAGTTTGTCTTCCTTTTTATAAAAATTACCTCCTCACCAAGGGTAAAGTTTGATCTTTAATGTGGGAATAAAAGAAGTGACCATAGGCTTGAGTCTTTACTGCAAGATGTTTTCTGTTGGGTGTCGTGCCCTCGGGTTACCCACCCACTTGTCTACCTGGAAGATATTATTATCTTCTATGTGATAGATCAAGTTGTGTTTTTTAAAGGCAGTTGCCTGAGGCTCTTGCAAATGCTGAGTTGCATGTGATTCCTGCAGATGAAAACATTGGTGGTTCTACCAAATAACAGAAAGCAACCGAGGAGGGAACGGGAAATAAAACTATCCAGAATTGGGTATGAAATCCGTTCTTAACTCATCTTGCTTAAAACTGTACCAAGAGCCACAGAAATACATAACTTCTAATCTTTTATTTTCTTTTTCCTCCCTTCTGAAACGAACAGCTAAACCCCTGCTGCCACCCTGCCCCTCACTGCTCTCCTGCTCCTTCCTGTGCATTGTTTCACCGCTCCCTGGTGCTTTGGCAGAACTTTGTGTTGCCATCATTAGTTTATGGTTTACTTTTCTGTTCCAGGCTCACTGGTGAAAGGGTGAAGTAAAATTGTTGCAAAGGTGCCAGGCATTGAGGAAGTACAACCTTTTGTCCCGATGATTTTCCCTTCAGACACAATCCCTGACCTTTCCCTAACGAGCTGTTTTACCCACCTTGGCTCCTGATTAAGGTTGCCCTAAAAAGTGCCATGTGGGAAACTCTGTGTTATAAAGTGCTGAAGACCATCAGAGAGGGAACAGCTTTTTGGTGATGTTATGGTTTAAAAATCCCCACCTGTGCAGGTAATTCTTGAATTCAGGTGCAATGTGTAGTCATTGTAACTACATTGGTGTGGTTGGCTCTGGCTGTGAAAGGCTGAAATCTTGAGTTCAGACCCACTCTCCATCCACTGTTCTACTTCCTTTAGGATGCATGTAATAATACTCCAGTAATCCCATAGGTATGTAATAATTTCCCACTGTTCTTTATCGTGCTTGTGCTTTGTCTTCCAGTTAGAACGTGGCTTTAAAATTTGGCTTTTTCACTGCTCCTGGAATGTTTTTTGTGCTCCTCTCTCTTTTCCCACTGGAAGTCCAGGAAGATGTCCCAGGATCAGAGGTTCATGTTGACAGGGACACACTGGTGCTGAGGCTGTGCCAGGTGTGCCCAGGGAATGGGAGTGGGAACGGGAAGGGGGAGGCTGAGGGTGACCCTGCTCCCAGCAGGGGCTGTTTGGGCCATGAAAACCAAAGTGAGCAGCAGCATTCCCGGCAGCATTCCCGGCATCCCCTGTGCCCAGAGCTCTTTCTGCTCACCGTGGGTTTGTGCTGTGCCTGGGATTTGGGGGCAGGCAGCAGTTCAGCCCCTGTTCACTGGGTGATTGTCGGGAGCGACGCTGTCCTTTGCTGCGGGCGACTGGGCAGGATTTCCACCCCCGAAAGGGGAGACCCCAGGAAAACAACCAACATCTGTTGAGTAAATCCAGCTCATCCCTGGGCTGGCCTGACGTCATGTGTGATTTCTGTGGTTGCCAGGCGACTCCAGCTGCTCCAGCCTCCTCCTCTCTGGAGGGGGGATGCGTGGAGAACGCACCAGGGGCTGTGCTTTATCTGCCCCTGATTTCTTAGTGCTGCTAAAACCCTGCTCCTCTTTCAGCAGGTTTTTCAGAACCCTTGCAAATAAAATCCTTCTTTTTTTAATTATTATTATTTTTTTAGAGGCTGGTGGTTCTGGTGCATTTTAAAATCAACAAGGCAGCTTGTTAACTCCGAGCTGGGTGCTGGCACTATATATCATTTATGTTTTGATCAAGGGAAAAAACAGTTTGTGGAGGAGATGAAAAGGGAGATGACTGCAGGGCTTCGGAGTGCTGGCAGGAGGGTGCATCAGAGCAGTTTTTGATGTAGTTTTATATAAGATAAGGGTCCTACATATGAAAAACAAACTACTCTTTGGTCCTTAATATTTCCTCCTTTGAGTCCATGTAACAAATAAATTGTGAAGTGTGTACAAGTAAGTGTGGTTGCATTTCCTGAGCATTGATTTAACTTTTAAAGACATTAGCAAGGGGAATTTACAACCGTTTTTGGCCACTTTTCCTGCCACATTGCAACTAAAGAGCAGATTATATAGCTGGGAAATGGAATCCGTGTAACTAAAACAGATGAGGAATTTTTATTAGTCCTTTTTTCCCCCTTTTATGCAGGTGTATAGGCAGGAGTTGCTTGGGGGCACCAAGATCTGCTGCTTGATAGGCTTCAAGTAAAAAGGCTGGAGGAATTTTAGGTGCTGATGCTCCTCCTGAGTTGAACTGGAACTTTGCAGAGCCCTGTGAGAGGATTCTGTGGAGCTGAGCAGTTACCTGGCTGGGACAGACAGTCGGGGGTGCTTTTGGCCTTTCCTGGTTTGTCACCTAATCCCTTAAGAGAAGCTTTGGAAAAAACGCTGCCCAAGTGCAATTATCCCGAGCAGACTGAACTAGTTAATGAGGGCCAGAGGGGTCATTGTTGCCCTTAAACCCTTGGGATGCCTTGAATGGAGGACATAACTTTTTAGAAATGACGTGGACACTGAGTGGAGGATTCGTCGTGTTTTCTAATCAGATAAATGCTGTGAGAGGATCTGCAGATGAAAGAAAGCTTTTCCTTTTATCTGACTTTCTTAGGGATCAAATTTTTACCAGAAATTAAAAATACAGCACTCAGCCCTTCAGGGGTTGTTTTCCAGGTCTTGTCTAGACTCAAGATTTAATCCACTGCTTTGCCACTGCTGGGTGATGTACTTTTATTTCCATATTGTCCTGGAGACATTTCTCTTTAATTGCCTGCTGGGCCACACTCCAGAGCTGGGAAGTCCAGAGAGCACATTTCTCTTCTGAAGGTCTCCAGGCATCTTTTTGGAAGGAGGAGAGCTCAGCATGGAGTGTTTTCACCAGCCTTTATCAGACGTGTTTCTCGAGCTGTTCAGGTCTTTCTACTCTAAATGCCCACTTGAAAGGCCACACAAGTTTGCAAAGACTTGGAGATGGTTATGGGAAGATAATTAACCTCTTTCTGTGCTCAGGGACGGGAGTTTTGATGGTGATTATAAAGAGCTGATGGCCTCCACTGAAAAATAGAAATCCAATAATTGAGAAAGTTTCTTTTCTGGAAAAGATTTCTGCAGGCTGGGGATGAAAGCATTGCTTAGCAAAGCTTGGATCTCCTTCCTGGGCAAATGAAAGCCTTCAATGTGAAAAAAAATACTGCACTTCTGTTAGTGAAAAGAACATTTTCAAGGCATCTTAGTTTGCAAAGGATGTTTAAATGATTTTTTCGGGGTGGGGGGGGAGTGAAAATCTTTCAGCTGGCCTCTTAAAACAATTTTTTGTTCTTTAAAAGCAAAGAGTAATGAATATCTCTGTGTAAAGAGACAGTTAAGAATGCCTAAATGTCACTTAAAAAGGACAGTGATGCATCGGGAAGTACAAATTTGATTGAGCAGTCAAGGTCCTCGTGCTTCAGAGAGGCTCAATAAATTGCTTATGCAGTGCTGGAGTTCACAAGGCAGAAAAAAAAAAGGGATCTCAACGTGCCTGTGGTGAGAATCCTCTGTACACTTTTAAGTCTTGCTTCTTAGAAATGGGTCAAAGCAAGGAATTCTTGGTTTTCCTTTAAAACCAAACCGATTTCCTTAGGCTGGAAAAGGAACACTTCAAACCCACTGCTGGAATGTTTAGATCACTTTAAATGCCAATCCTCCCCCCCAAAAAAATTTAAGAAAATGCAGCTTTCTCTCCTTTCCCTCCTCTCTTTGCTTTCCTGTTGGTTTTATGGCTGGGGGGGGCACAGTTTGGGCACTGCATCTTCGAAGGAAGTAACTGTGGCTCGTGTTTTCCTGGGCCCGCTGTTGCTGCAGGTGCTGAGGACGTGGTGATGGCGTTTTCCAGATCAGAGACAGAAGACAGAAGGCAGTAACCCCAGGACACCTGAGCAACACAGAACTGGAGAGGACAGCGAGATCCCTGAAGATGGAGGAGGATGGCTGAGCGTTAATAAGTTCCTTTGCCCACCCTAATCGTCCCTTGGTGTTCCTTCTCCTTTGTAACGTCGTTCCCCTTTGCCCACCCTCAGGATGCAGCTCACAGCCCCCCCTCCCCGGGGCGTTTTGGGGCTGTGTTAATTAAGGACAGACCCCAAGGGGTGGTTTTGGTTGGCTCAGAGGGACAGGCAGTGGTTGGGGCTAAAGGAAGGCAATTTCTCAAACTTGACCAATGGAAACCTTTTCTCTCACACTTTATTTTGTATCTTAAAGAAAAGTCCCTCGACATCCTACTTCTAAAGAAGCTTTTCATGCTGTGGTGCTTATTTAGGTCAAACTTGTGAATTTGAAGAGGGGTTTGATTTGGCTGCGTAGAACTGGAAGCCACTTGTGATTGGGTGACAATGCAAATGCTTTCCCTTCAGTTGGCTCGCAGGTATTTTGCTGACTCCCAACATTTTCGTTGCAGGAAGCTGATGTTTTTGGTGCATTGGTTATTTCTTTGTACTCACTGACTTGGTGGGGGGGAGGAGGGGAAGGAGACAAATGTGCTTTGCAGTATTTATTACACCTACACACATATAAACGCTTGCTTTTGAGGGGGGGTTGTTTTGTTTTTTGGTGTTTTTTTGTGTTTTTTTTTCCTGATTGGCTCTGAAGTCATGGTTTTGATTTCCTCTTGGCTGCAGTGTTTCTGATGCAATCAGTTTTTCCACGCTCAGCTGCTCTGCGGCCTCGAGCTCTTTTTGGGAGCGTGTGTGGAAAAGCATCTTCGGTTCAGTAAAATCCACCTGTTCAGGCTGGAAGGTGGGAGATCCCAGCCCTGCCACGAGCTCCTGGCACACCTGGCTGCTCAGGTGGCTTCTCCCTTTGCTTCTGACACAGGAGCTGTAGATGTTTTGCAGGAATTGCAAGGATGAGATCTGTGGCTGTGACGTGAATTTGCCAAATTTGTATAGAGTATATGTGAGCTTGTTTAAAATAGTACAGAGAGTTCCACTTTAACCCTTTAATTGCTGCACAGGACTAGCTCTCACGTTAGGAAAAATTAATGATCATTAACTTAAATCCACCTTGCACT
>JAYRBT010000056.1:6620862-6657585 GCA_036023395.1 Myiotriccus ornatus | reverse complement strand
TGCAGGTGACACTCTCAGGTTTACTCTCCTTGTAGCTGCAGGGCCTTAAAACACAAACAAACATTTACAGACTGAAAAACCTGCAGTGGAATTCCTGAAGTGCACTGACTGTCCAGGAATCTGCACATGGTCTTTTAGCACTGCTGCCTAAAACCAAGCACTTCGTTCTCTCTCGTGTGTGCAGGTGGTCTTTACAAAACTTCTGGATTTTTGCTGTGGGTTGCACTGACTTTGAGATGTTTCAGAATCTATTAAAGCTGAACTCCATTCACCTGTCCCTGGTTCCTTTGGTATGGCTGTTAATTACGTGCAGTAACAGTTCTAGAGCCTGGCTGTGACAACATGACCATTTTTGTGGCAGGAGGTTGTGCTGACAGGATGCTGTTGGGGCATCAAAATAGGGGAAAAGCTGGAGAAAACCATGGACTGTGCAGATGGAAGAACGGACTCGTGAGCAGAAGGAGGAAATTACCTTGAGCAAATGAAGCCTGTGTAATGAGAGCAACTGGACATCTATTTGTGAAAACACTCCTTTTAATTCAGTGGCAGCTTTGTAAAGTTCAGTGTGAAAGCAAATCTCTCACCCCTGTTCGTTGGGGCCGGAGGAGAAATTTCTTTATTAAAATAAACGGGGAATGAGCCCAAAAGATTGTTTAAATTCTGACCTGGTTGCCTAAGAGGCACTTTAGTGTTTGATGCAAAGGGGGGCAGCCCTTAAAGGGTGAATTTTGGGGGGAGGTGTGTGCTTCTGGCTGGAAGGGATGGGCTGGATTGTGGGAGCTAAAATGAATCCTCCATGTGTATCTATGGCATTCCTGAGCTGGTAAAGCTTTTGAAAAGGAAAGTGTTTATGTGGTTTAATCTTTTCACTAAAAATGTAATTGTTGGGGATGGGGGTGGGGGGAAATACAGGTTTTAATAGCTACTCTCCTTTCATATTGATTTATTACCCTGGTGAACTGCCCAGTGGGACACACTTGCTGCACCTCTGTGAGGGACTTCCACAGACACTCCAGCCTGGGGTCTTGAGTACAATGTTGAGAAGGATATTGTGAAAAAAGCCAGTGTGTTGTGTAATCACATGATAGGGAGTTCAGACACTGGAGGAGTTGTAGTCTCTTGAGGACATTTGTGCTCTGCCCCTCCCCACCCTCCACCAGGGCTGGAAGATCCTGTAATAAGGAACTCATCTCTAAATCAGGGAGAAAGTAGTGGCAAAGAGGGCTTTCCAGTGTTCCCTTTGAGTTATATTTCTAAGTATTTATCTTCTTGATTTCTTCAATGAAAACACAATCCCTGTTCCAGCTGTGGGATCTGGATTAACTGACGGGAGGAGATGGATGAGGTGGAGAAACCCCCCCACAGTAGATGAGCACAGTGGACTTGCTTGTTGCTCGTACACATTCCTCAAGCTTTCCTTTGTGCTTCTGCCTTTTTAATCAAACCATTACTGATGAAACTAAGAACTACAGTGGTTTAGGAGTCAGAGGTGAGCACAGATCTAATTTGAAACGTGTCTGTGGGTAGAAAAGGCTGTGTAGTCACTACCAACCAAACAGTGCTTGAGGCATATCCAGCAAGGGAGCGTAAAGACTTCAGAGGCATCTTCCAAAAACCACTCTTTGGGTGGTCTTTTTGGGAGACATGTTCTTTAGATACTCACAGTGTGCTGTTCCTGTTGCCAAGCTGATCAGGTTCCTCTCCTAACCCGGTTTTCCAGAGCTTGAGAAGGCTCAGAGCTGACCCAGACCCTCCTCTCTCCCCACGTGGGCTGTTTGTGGCTTGTTGTGGCCGAGCTTGGCCCCTTGTAAATGAAAATGAGGCTTCACCATTCACACAGACCTTGAGTTTGATTCTCCCAGGTCCTAAAACAAACCCTGGAGTCGCAGAACACGTGAGCTGGAGGCACAGCAAGGCTTTGGGAGGAGATACTGCCTGGAAGAAGCTTGGACCACTAATGAAGTAAAATAAGCTCTTCAGATTTTTTTCGTTCCTGTTCCTACCGAAGGTAAGTAGTTACTAGAAATTGTATCCTCTTGGCTGTTCAGTGGCCTGTGTGAAAGTTTCTAATGCTTTACCATTAAATCTGTTTCAGTTCCACAAAGTCTGTGTTCCTCATTCACCAGCAGCCTGAGTAGTTCTGGTGAAGGCTGAAGATGAAATGGCCCATGAAATGCAAAGAGCAGAGATCATCCTAAATAAGACCTCAGGGTCAAATGTGGGATACATTTCTGTAGTTATTGAGAGTCCCTTACAAGAACAGAGTAGTGGCCATGTCTGAAGCTACCAGCGTTTTATACTACAAGAGGGGGGGAAAAAGGGCCAGAAGTTAAAAGCTTTGAATCATATATATATTTATATATATATAATGTGTTAGAGATTATTTTATGAAAGATACTTAAGTGCCTGGGCAGGGAGGGGAAAATATGATTTGGATTCCTTTAAGATCAGTCCTTCAGCTTTCTTTTTGGTCTCTTGCCTCCTCAAGGACTGTGGCAGAGCTGACAGCACCAAAGGCTGCAGGGCACTGGGAGCAGCAGGAACCAGGAGTGCAGGAAGAACAGCTTCTGGAATTTTAAGAAATCTTGAGTTGTATTCAGTCTCTCCAAAACAAAGAGTCCTTAGTGAGTAGCATCTTCCTCACTGTAACTCATCAGTAACAAAGTGTTCCAAAGCTCAGTTGTCAATAAAGAGCTTTTAAGAAGCTTTGTTTAAGCTGCACAATAGTTGTTTTAGGTGTAACGGGAGCACTAAAGTGCTGCACAGTTGCTGCCTTGTGGGATATTTGCTGAAGGCAGCTGATTTTTAACCCATCTGACAGCAGCAGGATACAAACAGCATCATCCTCATCCTGCTCCACATCCAGAGGGTCTGGAGCTGTTTGTTGCCCAGTGCTGCACTCAGAGGTGCAGGTTCTGTGCAGGACAAATCCCTGCTCACAGCATCCACAGGAAATGACGCTTATTGCTTAATTTCTTTGAGGTGAAATGTTTTTATTTGTTTTATCTTCTCACAGTTGTTTTTATTTCTGACAGTATTCTTAAAGATCCTGCCAGTTAGGCCTGGATGACTTAAAGTTAGGCAGTATGAATGGCCTCACACCAAACTAGCTTTTAAGGGCATTAAAATGTGAAGTTTCTGTAATCAGGAGCCAGGCACAGCACTGGTGGGTGATGGGTGGACAGACTTTCCTTGCAGCCCCAGGTGATCAGTGGTTTGCATCCTGCCAAGTCTGTACCCTGTGTACCTGTGAATTCTGGAGCAGCCACTAAATAGGTCACTGGCTTGCTGGGGTGGTTCCTCCAGGCCTGCCTCAGACTTGCTGCATGTACAGATACTTTGCACTGCAGTTTCCCCTGAAGCTCCTTGTTGCTGCTGCTTTTCACAGTTGTACAAATACAAAAGGGCTGTACAGGAGGGAGGACCATTGTTGTTAGCAGGGTAGGAACTTGGATCTGTTCCCTGTCAGACAGAGGTAGGTTCCCATCCAAAGACAGAAGAATCACCTCCTGCCTTCTGAGCTCTGCTTTCCTTTGCTCTGCAGCTGATTTGCCCTGAGCAGGATTCCTGCAGTACGTTGTAAACAACCTGGCTGGTTTCCTTGTAGCCTAAAGCACTTCAATTTTGGGGATTGTTTATTTTGGAAAGGAGAAAAAGTGGGGGTTTTTGATGCTTTATAGCCTGGCCAGCTTACAAGCTGCCTCATGTATCAGCATGAAACAGTTCTGATGTTCTGTGCACTGAGCTTTTTGCTGCCTTGACGTTTTCCAGGTTAACTCTCCTTGCTGATCTGTGAGCAGAGGCCTGTGAGACCAGGAAATGAACTTCCAGCCTTTGTTTAGCAATTACAGTTCCAACTCACATGTGGACTGATGCATCTGTACTTCAGACCCATTGGTTCAGCTGAATCCTGAGCTTATATCTGCGTTCTGAGTGGAGGCTCTTACAATTTTAGGCACCCATTTAGTTAGGTTTGTGTTTGAATGGGTGTTTACCAGTGTTCTTGGCTTCACTGCTGGGGTTTTAGCCCTAGGTGGAGGGTTAGTTCCCCGTGTCTCCTTTGCACAGCTACTTTCCACTTTCTGGAGACACAAATCATCATGAACTTGTACAAGCATGTGGAGTGTGCACTGCAGTCCATGTGCTGCCACGTAACACATTCCCACTTTGCAGTGAGGTGAAAGTAGTTTTCCTACTCAGACAGGGCATAACTCAGTACTCTCCTGGTGCTTGCAGTATTGGAAGTGATGGCAGGAACAAGGTTAACTGTCGTGCAAATACCTTTCCCCAGATGAGGGGAATTCTGTGAGATGAGCATGATATTCTGTAAATTCACCTCAAGGCTGGATGCAGAGACTCACCTGGCCAAGGATGTGGCTTCAAACCCTGCTGTTCTGCCTGGGGGAGGGGGGTTGTTCTAAGCTGCCAGAGGGGCTCAGCAGTTCCTCTTGTTTGCTGCCCTTAGTCTGTTCTTTCAGAGAAGCTCAAGGCATAATTGTGGTCCAAGACTGCAGAGGAACTTGTGACTGGAACTGAAACAGAACTAAATAGTGCCCGGGTTGCAAACAGGAGCCCTGTGTTCAGCTGCAGGAGCAAGGAAGTGGCACTGGAAGTTTAGAGGTAACTGTGGCCACACTGATGGTTTTGGGGTTTGGTGGTGGTTGACTGTGAAGGGATGGAAAGTTTCCTCGCTTTCAGAGGAGGGCTGCTGCTTCAGAAGGGAGCAGCTTGGGATGTTATGAGCTATGTACTCGTTTGTCCCGTGAAATAGGAGAGTGCATGGAGTTACCTGACCAAGGAATGACACAGGAGCTCATGTTGCTGCTGACTGTGCACTGTAATCCCCGCTCAGCTCTGCCTGTGACCTCCTAATCGCAGGGCACGGTGTGGATTGCACTGAACGTGATTGGAATGGACAGTGGTAGCCAAGCATTTCCCTTCAGCCTTTTGTCCCGTACCTCGAGTGCCTGGAGCAGCCAGACACTGCCTGTGTGTCCTGATGGATGTGAGCAGCTCCAGTGTGTGCCTGTGCCTGGGCACAGCCAGCCTGGGCTCCTGCAAGGACACCAGTTCCCAGCACAGTCTGCGCTGGGGGGGTGTTTTTAGTGGCTTGGCTCTGAATCTCGAGGGTGTGTGAGGAGGGAGATGGGGCAGGGCAGGAAGGGATGAGTTGCTGTAGGTGGAAGCACAGGGGGACAGTTCTGCCTCGCTGCTGTGTTCTCATAAGCCTCTTTGAGCCTGCACAGAGATGGTAATTAAACCAGACAGAATCTTAAGCTTTTGCCTTGCCTCGCCAGCAGCACCAGACCTCGGAGCCTCCCTCTGAAAGGAGCTGTGCCATGTGCTGGTTCTGTACATGCTGAGCTGCTCACACCATATGTGCCTACAGTGGTGCCTTTTGTTTCAGTCTGACCTTGACCTCGAGGTCACAGTCTCCTGAAAATAGATGGGGCGTGTGGCCTCACCCTGGCTGGTGGAGCTACGTGAGCTTTTTTTACCTGATTTTTTTGGTTTTGTTTTCTCTCTCAGTGTAGCAAAGTGTAGATGTCAGAGGATTGGAGCAGGTCAGGAATTTAAATGAAATCTTTTCACTTGCAGTGCCACTGTCTTGCTACCTCCTTCTGACCTGGATAACTGAGAAGTGTTTAGATGTTCCTATGAACAGGAAAGTACCACAACCAGCAGAGCTGCTCTAGTAAATAGTGGTCTAGCCTGATACCACTGTGTATGCAAAGATTCCCAGCTCATATCCTTCTGCAGAGAACAGCCTTTCCTCTGTTCTCGGAGTTTTCAATAGAGAATTTGTCAGGAGCAGCACCCTGACTTAAGTACTGGTGAGATGGATCCCAGAGGACGAGATCTTTGGCATAGTAAGATCCCAGACCTGGCAGTGCTCACAGCTCAAAGTCAACACCTTGACTCCTGCTCAGACAGAAGGAACGAGAAATTCAGCTGTGTCAGGTTGAGCAAAGCCACAAAAATACCTTTGAAACACAAGTGCTGTTAGATATCACCGAGGGATCATAAGCAACGTTCAATCTGCAGGATTAGGTCATGGCTGAGTTGAGCTTAAATTGGTTCTGTAATTCTAAAATGACATTTACTGACATCTTTGCAGGAGAGGCCACACTGCTTTTGTGATCTGATGGAGAGTGTGTTCTGCCACCTGGGGAGAAAGAAGAGGTCGTGTGTGTTGTTTCTTTTAGTCTCCTGTCTTGACAGAGTGCAGAGAGTTGGTTCTCTCTGGACCTGAATAAGTCTTTGTGAAGGTTGTTAGCACCGTTCTTGCTTAGAGCTACTAAAGAGAGGGGGGAGCAGGAAGGGGAAAAAGAAAGAGATTAAAGGGGAAAACCCAGTAGGTTATAAATGCATTTTCCTCTGTGCTGGAGGTTAAATAATATTTTATGTGTGTGACACAGATACTGTGATTAAGGAGCTGTCAGGCAGAATGAGAGCTGGGCAGCAAAGGGAGCAGAGATGCTTGAGGGAAAAGGGTATGAAAATGTTCTAATGCTGAATTCTCTTGTGCATATCTACTGTGTGATGTGTGCCTTTCACTCCCTCCCCCCAAAAAAAGCTATTCTACAGATACTTAAGGTGTTTTTCTCCTTCATTTCTTAAGCACTTTTTCTGTCTGAGGTGTCTCACTGGTTAGTAGTGACATTACTTCAGAAAACAGAAGCTCTAATCTGTGCTGCTCCTTCAAGGTCCAGGATTAGGACTGTAGAATGGCATATGATAATCTTGTACATAAATCATGGCTTTAACAAATGGGGAAGGTTTATCCTGTTTACTCAGTTGCAGACAGACGAGCTTCTGTGCATCTTGCTCAGTTTGAGGACTCCTCGGTCGCTGCGGCGCCTCTGGAATTTCCGCTGCCATCGCGTACCCCCCGTTCAAATGGGTGAAACCTGGGCACTCAGACTCATTTTTAGAGCAGGTCACTAAATACTTGGCCTATCCTGAGTCCTGCTTTCATGTTCCACAGATGCCTGTCATTCCCAGAGGCTCTTCCTCACGCAGGAGCTGCCTGTGTAAGCTGGGCTTCAGACAGGATGATATGCCTGTCTCATCTCATAAGCTTTTTACTTACACTCAGTGGACAATGTATCGTTGAAGCAGCAGTAAACAGCAGTGTGTGCTGGTAGCATGCACTACAAAGCCCTGCACTTCAGTCATTTAACACAACATGGGATTTAAAGCCCCCCCTCCGCTTCCTTGTGCAGAAGACAATGTGTCATTCCACTGATTCAGCTGATCCACTTTTGACAGACATGGAATACTGGATGGAGCAGAAGGAGAAGTCTCCCAGCAGAGGCTTTTTGTCCAGGCTGAAAACAAGAGGAAACCTGAAATGTTAAAAGGTGCAGGTGGAGTGGAAATCCATGGCTGCTGAGTGTTTGTCTGAGTAGGGGGATGGTCCTTGAGATCCTGTTGGGTCCAGCAGAAGTGGATCCCACAGACGAAGTGGGCACATGACCTTTCCAAAAGAACTCTAGAAATGGTTTACCTTCCTTCACTGAGCAGAGGAAAACATGGAGGTAACAATCTAATGGATCCATGAAAGCAGTGCACCTTGGGATGGGGTAATTACCCTCAATCACTGGGATTCATGGAGGTTTTTTGGGGTGCTTGGGGAGGGAGGACACACCCTCCCCGTGGTGCGAGCACAGCCCGTGCTGAGGTTGGTTCTGCCGGGTACATGAGCCTTAGGTCAGGGTTTGTTTCCTGCTTTGTTAAGACAAAGCAGCTCTTTGCTGGCTCCCTTTAGGGTTAATGTGCTCAGAACACCCCTGCAAAAGGCACTGAAGAGAATTCCGCTGTTTTCCTGCCGGTGGGAGGTCACTGGCTGAGTCAGTGACAGCAACAACGCTCTGTCCATCCCCAGAACACTATTCACTACTTCAACACAGCCTTCCCAGCGCAGGACAGTTCGCTGTCAGCATTAACCACCTTCCTATTGCAGAACAGCCAAGGGCAGCAGCATCATCCAGCTCCTTCAAGGGCAGCAGCATCATCCAGCTTCCCCAAGGGCAGACAACACATCCTGGTAGGGAGACTGTCTGCCTGGGAGCTCCCCACGGGGAGGCAATCGGCCCCTGCCACTGGCAAGGAGCTCCCACTCCCTGGGCACGTTAATCAGGGCTGACTGTTCCTCTTAATCCCCTGATCCTTTCCATACGGCCGAGAACACAAGCGCCGTGTTTGCGTGTTGTGCCCTTCTCCCCTGGAACTGGGGCCGGCCCCTGGCGTGCGGCGGCAGCGATTAGATGGGTGGGTGATCAAAACACGATTAGCAAAGCTGCAATTAGAGTGGAGGCCAGGAGGGCAGTGGCTTTGCTGCAGGAAGGGTCACAACTGGTATCTGTCAGAACAGAAATAAATATGGGAGATGACAAAGGGTTTAGCTGCTCTCCTGTCTGATGAGACTGGGACGTAAATAGCCAGGGCACCCTGAGGAAGGAGCTGGGAGCGCTGGGATCTTAGGAAATGAGGGGGGTGGAAAGGAGAAGGGGGAAAAAAATAAAAGGGTTTTTTTTTCCTTACCAGATAATTTCAAAAGGGGCTTTTTTAAGGCATGAGGGGTAGTTTATGTAGGTAAAACACAGCCTCAGGAATTGGGATGTCTGCATCAATCCTAAACCTTGTCCTGGACACTTTCTGTGGCTGATCTGCGGGAGCCTCATCATTTCCTTTGGCAGACAGGGGCGGTTACAGGTGGTGCAGGTACTGGCCGTGCCTGGCTGAGGTTTGGGAAGCTTTGAATATCCCAGTGTGTGAAATGCTCTGGGATTGTGTGGAGAATGGCTGTGGAAGCTGCAGCCTCGGTGCCGGGTGGGGTGGCCTGGAGTGCAGAGGAGCCCACGTCCCATCCAGCGTGCAGAGGGAGGACAACAGTTTGTGTGAAGCCATTTTGTAACACAGACAATGCATGTTTTTAGCTTATTTTTGTGGCCTTGAAAAACAAAACAAACCCTAGGAGATGGGGAAATTGTGGCAACGAGAACTCTGTCTTAGAAGAATCGTTTAATAAAATTGATCCCATTTTTCCCTGTCTAAATCATAGTGTTCACAGCAGCTTCGGAGACAGCAAGGTGGGGTCTATTTACAGAGTGTTTGCTCCTTCTTTCCCTCCTTTCCCAAATAATCACTTGCAGAGGAATCTTTCTTTCCTTAGTGGGGCTTTTTTAACCATAGCAGTATATGAGGCCAACTGGAGGTTCCAGTGTGCTTCTAGAGAAAACTGTAGATAGAGGAACAATCCTCCAGGTAAAAAACCAAATCTTTTGAGGTATCTGTGCCTACTTAATTTAGTCAAATCTACCCATCTCAATGTATTACTGTAGCAAGAGCGCTTGTTTTGTTTTGTTGCTTCATATTCCTGTGGAATATCTTCCGAGTGCTGATTCGTGGATGATCTGTGCAGTGATAAACCATCCTGGTTGACCCTTTGTAACTTTTTTTTTTGCTAAATATCAGTGAGTTTCGTGGCTGTCAGTGGGAGATCAGAGGTGCTGGTAGCAGGGAACCTTTGAACATGGCATGGCATGGCTGGGAGAGCCGTGTGTGGCAGTGCCAGCACAGCCCTTGTGGCCCTGCTGCTCCAGCCTCGCTGTCCTGCTGGATTCAAAACCGGAGCTTTGTCATTTGGGTTCATTTTGGAAGTCTCTGAGATACACTGCAGCTCAACAGGAGCATCTGCTCTTCTTTTTGCTGGAGAACATTGCTGGATCTTCTCTGGTACAAGCTCATTTAAAAACCCCGTTGCTTGATTTTATTAATATGTAGTGATTTGGCTCCTTTTACCTACAGAAAATGACTTATCGGAGTAAAATGCAAGAATATTGGCTAACGAAAGGGAAAATAAAGAGTGTAATTGTGTTAATTATCAGAATACCAGACATGTAATTAATATGCCACAGGAATAAAGAGCAAATGTACTAATAGCACATAATTGGACTTAAACTACACCCTTGGTAGAAGCCTCTGCAATGGAACTGTTGTGTTTGTGCTCCTTTTCAAATTAGCAATAAGGAATAAATTAACATCCATTTTCTTGCCCATACAAAGACAGAATCATATTGTGGGGCTGGGTAATGAATTCAGAGGATGCCTTTACATTCCCATATGGCTCTTGGGGAGGGGAATACTCATGCTCATGGCTCTGCTCTTCTCCCTTGCAGGGAGGGCAGGCAGAGAGGAAAACATCATTGCATGACCAGATGTTTGCAGAAAACCACGAGCCTGAAGAATACAAAACATCTGTAAGATGAGGAATTTAAGCCTTGTTTTATGAGTTGGTTTATCCATCTGTCCTTTTATACCTGGTACGTTACTGGACTGTGTTGTCGGATCAGGAAATAGGGTAGAGGCGAGGCACTGTCCCAGAGGGAGATCTGGGATAGAACTGGGAAAAAAACCCCATAGTTCTTCTCTCTTTTTTAAAATCTGGGTATCTGCCCCCAGCATGAATCACTAGCTCAGTTTTCTGTATAAATCAGGGAGTTAAACCAGTTGTTGACATGGGCATGGCCCCCTGTGCTGCTCTTCAGAACAGGTTAGTGCAGTAGTTGATGAAACAACGTAGAACTGCTGGAATCCTTGGTTTTTATGGGCATACATTGTAGGTAGGCTCATCCAGAGCACCTGACTGTAATTCTTATTTTATTGAGCTAGAGGATGGTTAGTGAAATAACTCACTCCTGGTGCTGCTTCAGTTGCTGTACTCTCTCTTTCTTTAGTGGTGTCTTACTAAGCTTTACAAATAATTTACTTAATGCTTTTCAGAGGCCACAGTGGTCTCAGGGGCTTAGGAGACCTCGGTACCCCTTCAGGTAATGAAATAATTTTTTAAGAAACAGGTCCAGTTTCATTCAGACTCCACTTGTATTTATACAGCACAGCTTAAAATAGCCACTGTGGTATTTGATGCAAAGACTTTTGTTAATAAAGCCTAAATGAGGTCCTTAACGAGCATTGCTCTTTAGGTGGACACTTGAAAGCGAGTCTGTTCCAGGGATTTCAAGGTGTTACAGCATTTCTTGATTCAAGGTATTTCAAGGCATTGCAGTACTTGTTAATTTTTCCTCCCCTTTTAGTGCCCTGCTTTCCTAAACATGCAAATGGCAAGCCTAGAAATTCTGTCTCATTCAATTGTAATCCACCTGTCACCACAATACCCAGACACCTGCCTTTTACTTCACAGAAGTATTGTGAGGGTGCATTAATTAACGCTTGTAAATGCTCGGAGATCCTGGGATGGAAGGTGCTAATGAGTTGTAAAATATTATAATGATGATGCAGAATATTCAGTCCCTCTTTGTAAGGCAAGACTTGCATCCTGCCTTTCATTGCTTTCATGTTTCTGGATGCATATTTTGCGATTGGAGGTAAGTCTGAGCAGGAGAAAGGATTGAACAAGGTGGAGAGATTGTTAATGCTGCTGCTTTTCTTGTGAGGGAGCTGGTTGGTTTTATGTACTTCTTTGCTTATTGAATTTTCTTTTTGTCTCTCTGATGAACCTGTACTTCAATGGCTTGTTGAGAATTCTCTGAACACTCAGAAATGTCAGGGGAGAAGATTTTCTTCCTCAGATTGCCAAGGCCTTCATTTGCATCCCCTAAATCAATTCTCATACATGATCAAAGCACTTCTGGAAATTTTCAAGTGTGGGGAAAAACCAGTCCTCTAATTCTTTCCCCTCGAAAATATTCAGTCGGGTTCCAACGCATTAAAAAATAATAACAAAATCTTCATCTGCTGCATCTAAAAACATGAGTGTTATGCCTTTCCATGCTCAGAGTGTGTATATTAGGGACAGCAAGGCTAGAAAAGATCTAACAGGTCATCTCTGTGTGTTTTGTCTTCCAGCTGGGAGGAGAATTGCTCTGGCATTTTGTTGAGGAGTTTCGTTTTGAATGGCTCAAAAGATGCCACTTGTGCCCGTTGCCTCACAAGAGTAATCTGGGGTCTCATAGACCTCATTGTGCAGAATGAATTCTTTATATTCACCCTCAATTATCTTTCCCTTAGTCTTGTTATTGTTTGTTCTTCCTGCTTGCTTTAGACTGATAAAGCCATGTCAGAACCAGAAAGCACTAAAATACAAATTCCCCCAGTACTTTGTGATTCTCCCATCGCTTTCTCTAGTGGGAGTGGGAGCAGCAGGAGTGGAGCTGTGGTACAGCTTCCCAGAAGCTGCTCTGTTCTTGCCCTCGTCTAGTGCTGTGCAGGCAGCTCTCTCATGAGCTTAATTACTGCACGGTCTCTATGGCAATTGGTCCCCTCTCAGAAGTGGTTTCAGGGCAGCTGTGATGAAGTGGTGGAGGAGATAAAGCTGGGTTCTAACTTCTTGTCGAGAGAGATGATCATCTGCAAACAAACTGGTGTGCAGACATTAATTGCGCCGAGATGAGAACAAGCCCACACCCGGTTCTGGCCTCTGTATTTAAAGACAACCATTCTCTCGGTGCAGTTCTCGACCACTTGAAGTTTGGGCCCTTTCCCTACGTGTGCCCTTCTAAACGAGTCCAAGTCTAATATCCAGAAGTAACAGTGCACATTCTGTGTTTGTTCAGCCCCCTGTGTGATCCTGAGCTCTAAGAGCCATATCCAGACCTGCTGCTGACTTATCTGAGCACGTTCTCTCTGCGCCCTGTATTTATGGTGTGCCCTGCCTGCCTTTCAGTACCGAGCAAATGCATTCATTTTTACCTATCACCTTATCTTTTCTGTTCTGGCTGCTCAGCTCCACTCTGACAAGTGCAATAAATGTGTCCTCCTGGGTCCTTGCAAGCTGGGCATTAGTCACACTGTGCGTTTCAAGGACATCAGCCCGATAGGTTTTCAGCTGAAACAGAAAACACGTCCTGCCAGGAGCCATTTGTTCCAGTTTTGTTGCTTACCAATAAAATAAAAATCAATGGGTTTTTTGTAGCTTGAGAAGCAGGTCAGAGAGTAGGAGGGAGATAAGTGGTAGAAAGGAAGGTGCTGAAGTTGGTTCCCTGAGTTTCTCTGAAATAATGGCATGTGGCATTTGGGATAGAGTGAGAATCCCTGTCAGCGTGGGAAAGGCTGTTCCCTCTGGCAGACAGGAACAGGACAGCCAGTGCTGAACAGCACACAGGGCTGGAGCACAGCAGGGCCCACATGGGCGACTGCCATCCAATTCAGTTTTGTGAAACAAGAGGTGTTTGAGGGGATGTTGTATTTGCTGTGCTGTCGCAGGAAGTGCCAGTGGAACGTCAGGGGTGACACGGACCGGGATGTCATTTGGCTGCCTCCCCTCAGGTGCAGAGCCCATCCTGCCTGAGCCCTCAGCCCCTAAACTGCCCCTTCAAACCACTTACTCATGCAATGAAACAAAGCCCTCTAACTGATCCTAAAATACAGACCAAAGAATTGTTTGCTTTACTGAATCAGTGCCTTAGTCACAACTGACTCGGAGGAGTTTTGCTTAGGGAGTGAAATGCCATCAAGGCCTTCTCTTTCCTTGGAAATCTCCCAGTTTCAGCATGACTGATTCTGCTGATTAATTCATCTGAGCTGGTAGTGTCATTGTGTAATAAATAAGGTTTACCTGGACGTAGCATTTCTTCTCTTAAAAATGGCTCTCCTTGCTAATTCTGCAGGATCAGATTAATTTAAACGAGTCCTGATGGTAACACTTGAGTCCCCTTCTCCCTGGGCTCCACGGTGCTGTGCTTTCCCTGCTATAATGCATGATACAGCCCAAGGGAAATGCAAAGCTCTTTAAAAATGTGGGTTTGCCACACCTAGTGATAATTTATTTTGCAAAAAATGGTTTAGTAGAGTATGTGTATTTGCATGCACAAGCCCCTTCAGATGCCTCTGTATTGACATTAAAGCTCTGTCCACAGTTAGATTCCTAATCAAAATCCAATATATGGGTGAATACTGGGTATGTGTTGTACCATGGGTTCATCAATAGGCAGTCACCTTTTAATTGATGATATCTTGCCTTACAAATCTTTACTAATGGGGTGGTTCTCACTCAGACACGGCCTTAGAAAGCCTCCTCTGAGAGTCACACTGAGCTGGACAGTCCTTCTACTCTCCATACAAAAGCAAAACACATCATGTAGCAAACTGTCAGCTGAAGCTGCGTTGGCAGAATGTAAAGACTCAGCTCTCTGTCAACAGATGGGCTCCAGGCTTCTTCTGACATGATCTGCCATCCAGCATATGTTAGCCAGGCTGAGAAATCAAGGGGGTTTAGACTGAGGCTTTAGCTTTATTTAAAAAAAAGAAAGATGTCTCAGCTCTTGGTCAAGCAGCTGCCCTACAGTCAGTGGAATAAATGTGGAGTAACTTGGCTGGTTAAGGGAGAGCCCCAGAGCACAGGATAGTAATTAAGGGGGTGTTCATTGTGTTGGGCCACACGCTATTGCTCTTCAAGTTCCTTCTCTGCTCTGCAGACATTCGAATCCAGCAGGTAAAGATGGTTGGTTTTGAGGATGGAAAGGCAGAACATCTTGCCTTTGGGTATCCAAATGCACTGGCTTGCGATTCCATCACCTTGTGACACCTCACTGGCTGCTCAAGAGCAGTGGATAAATTGGTTTCTCATCTTTGGTTTCTGACCCCATCTTGAGTGTGGGGTGAGCAGGGAAGGGAACAGCACTGGGCTTGCCTTGGGAGGGACGGAGGGGGAGGTTTTTCCAGCACAGATCAAACTTGGTATTTAAATTGCACAGTGTTTTAAAATAAGGAAATACCACATCTCTATGATCCTGAACGTTCTGGACTTTATTTTTATTTCACTGTGGGAGTGAAATGGCTAATAGGTAAAAAGCATGAGTAGTCAAATCTAATTATAAAATAAGTTGGTTGTCAAAACTCTGATCAGGGTGAGATAGTTTTTTCCCTCTGTTGAAGCATTTTCTAATTGAAATTTTTGATCATAGAGCGAAGAACTACTCTAGCACAGGACAAGTTGGGAATTTCTCCGAATGGGAGAAATGGGCTTTTGCCCTAACAAAAGTCACTAAAGCTACACTGGGGGTGGGGGGGGCATTTATGTTCAAAGGGGACACATTTTTGCAGGACTGCACTCCGAGCTAGGAAAGCACGGCAAGAAGGGGGTGCTGGGTTAATGGTTGGACTTGATGATATAAAAGCTCTTTTCCAACCCAAATGACTCAGTGATCCTGTTTGTTCCTGGTGTTGGCAGTTTTTTGACTGGGTTTGTGCCTCCTTCTACCAGCACCTCTCTGGGGTGCCTTTGGCACCAGTGCTGGGTTAAAAAAGATTTTTTTTGCCTTTTTGCTGAAAAGATCCCTGAGCGTTAGGGTGAAAGCACTTAAACAGCTTTATATGGGGTTTAATTATTTCTTAAAACAGCTTTATACCGGGTTTAACTCAAGTTAAGGGGGGGCTCAATCAGCATTTATTAAATCAGCTGTGCGAGGTTTGGGAGGGGACACACCAGTTTAAATCACCTGTGTGAGGTTCCAGAGGGCACCGGGTGTAAATCACCTGTGTAAGGTTCAAATCAGCTGTGCGCGGTTCCAGGAGGCCCCGGCTCGGCCCCTCTCCGTCCTGCCCGCAGCTCTGTTCGGCCGGTCCTGAGGCTCCGAGGCCGGCCCCGGGGTGCCCGCAGCTCTGTTCGGCGGGTTCTGAGGCTCCGAGGCCGGCACCGAGGCGGGCCCCGCGGTGCCCGCAGCTCTGTTCGGCGGGTCCTGAGGCTCCGAGGCCGGCCCCGGGGTGCCCGCAGCTCTGTTCGGCGGGTCCTGAGGCTCCGAGGCCGGCCCCGGGGTCCCCGCAGCTCTGTTCGGCCGGTCCTGAGGCTCCGAGGCCGGCCCCGCGGTGCCCGCAGCTCTGTTCGGCCGGTTCCGAGGCTCCGAGGCCGGCCCCGCGGTGCCCGGTGCGGGATGGCGGTGCCGCAGTGCCCTCAGCGCCCTCAGCGCCCTCAGCCGCCCGCGGGGCGGGGTCGCGCCGCAGCCCGCGGGGGTTCGCAATGGGCTCTCCCGCCCCTGTCCGCCCCCCCCGCCGCCCCGCGCCGTTGGTTCGCTCCCTCCCCCGCCTGGTGCTCGGCGCGGGCCCGGCCGCCATTTTCGGCGGCGCCGGCGGGGCGGGCGGGGGAGGGAGGGGAGGGACGGCAGCGGAGCGGGGGCCGCGCAGCGCTTCTCCTCCCTCCTCCTCCGCCGCTTCCTCCTCCTCCTCCTGCGCGGGGCCGAGCCCTCCGCCCGGCGCACAGCGGAGCCCGGACCAGCGGGGGCGCCAGCCGGGGCTGCGCGCTGCCGTCCCCGCTCCGCGCCGCCCGTGTCGCCGCTCGGCGCTGCCATGCCGGCCCCCGCCGCCTGCCCGCTGCTGCTCGCCGCGCTGCTCTGCGGAGCAGCGGGGGCCGCCCGAGGTAACGCCGACGGGGTTTTTTTGGGGGAGGGAGGGCAGGTCCGGCTCCCCCCGGGGCTGCGCGGCGGGCGAGGGGACGGACGGTGTCCTTGGCTCCGTGCGCGGGGGAGGGAGGGATGCAGGGAGGGAGGGATGGAGGAGGATGGCGCGGGGGTGACCCCGCCGCGGCCATTGCACCTGCAGGGGGAACGGGGTGGGGGGGATGGCGGCTCCTCCTCCCCCCCCTCACCTGCGCCCGGAGCCCCCGCACCTCCCGGCCCGGCCCGGCCCGGCGGGGCCGCGCTCGGGGCTGTGCCCGCCCGTTGCATAACGGGGCCCGCGGCGGGCGGGGGGCGGCACTTGTTGCCGGGAGGGTCCCGCGGGCAGAGCCGGCCGGAGCGGGTAAAACCCCCCCCGGAGAGCCCTCCCCGGGCTGCCCGGCCCGGGGCCGGAGCCCGGAGCCGGTACCTTCGGCCAGACCGTGAGGGCTCGGCGGTGCGAACGCGGCCTGGTGGCTATTGATTATCCCGAGCAGCAGCAGCAGCAGCATCATACGCATTGCGGGGCTGCTCCCGAGCACGGCTCAGCCAGAGGCTCGGGGACGCTTCCCCGCCCGAAGGTTACCCCTGGCACCGGGGGTGCCGATCCTGCAGGATTCGGCCGCTCTCTTGGGGGTGGGATTGGAGGTCTTGGCGTTGAATCGGAGCGTGGGGTTAGAAGCGCGGCTGTAAAACGGCTTGTAAATGCATCGAAGGGAAGTTCTTGATCTAAAAGCCGGCTCGTTAAAGGCACATCTTGCTGCGGTTTCCCTTTATGGGATCGAGAAGCTGCTGCTGTAGTAAGTCCTCTGCCAGCTGTTCAGGCAGTGGCCATCATTTACCTGTCTAAGATCTCTTTAAGTACAGCCTATTCACCAGCGCTCACGGAACCATTAAATGTCATATTGACCACACCAGTACAGAAGCACAGTGTCATTGGATTGCTGGGATTTTCCGCCCTTTGAAATTAAGAATAAAGCTAACGTCAACAACCATTTTCTAAGAAAGCTCGTATGTGCTTGCAAATGGTGAATTTAGGCAGCCTTACCCAGGACAGCTCTGTTAGGGCAGCTCTTCTGCAGCTTGTCAGAGCCTGTACCTGCTTTCAGTCAAATCTCCAAGAGCTGCTGGACTGCAGGTCCTGATCTGTTAAAGTTCATCACACGTAACTGAGTTACAGGCTGAGGTCTGGTTTGGCTTGGGGTGTGCACTTGCCTCAGTCCCTGTGACGTTTTGGCTGCTGTAGGTAGGCCTGTTAATAACGTTACATGAGGATGCGTTTAGTGACAAGTAAGCTCTGGAAAGCTACTGAGGCAACTCTCTCTCTCATTTCCCCGTTGGTAGGAGAGGCATTTGTTTGGAAGCTTTTTTGGTAAGCTTGCCATTTTGTGCTGTATTGTCAGTTCCATTTTTTTTCTTCCAGTACAGCTTCATCTTTTTTCGTCTGTGACTTGAAAAGTCCTTGTTACTGAGGTCGCTGAGATCTGTTGCCAGTGGTGAAAAGGGAACTGTGCTGGTTTAGTAATGGGTGGGAAGGATTCACCAGAGTGATGGGTTCTGCTCTCCAGTCCTGCCATTCCTGTGGTTGGAACAGGGAGTGAAAAGTGGGGTTTTTTTTTGATGATGGAAAGAAATGGAAGTAGAGTTTGGGGAATGTGATCTTGCACAGAAGGCAGGTGTGATCTACCTGACCTGCCCCCTGCCCTGTATTTAAGAGGTGCACAGAGTGGTTTCAGGTTCTGAAGAGGCATGTCCTACTCCAGCTGATGCAGAACTCTTAATTCACCTGAATTTATTTTGTAATTGGTCAAGCTGACCCAAACGTTTGGAAGCTCGTTGGACTGAGGTTGCCGTAGGAGAGCAGCAGCTGCAGTGCGTGCAGTGTGTGTGAGGGTGAAGCGTTTGGATGTTTCTCACCAGGGCTGGATGGGGGGTGGAATGGAGGGAGTTTCCAGAGGAGAAGGCAGTAATGGCTGCTGCTGCTTTCACAGTTCCTGGGCAGGTAGTTAGACCCCTGCCTTGGGGCCCTTCCAATTTACTATCATTTAGGAAGGTTACTGATGAAAATAATACTATCTTGAGGGAGCTTTGCTGATCTGTGAGATTTCAGGAAGTTATGTGGTGCTGTGAGTGCCTTAAATCCAAACCACAAACCACTTTGTTACTACCACAGTCTTACTGCAGATGTTTCTTTGACACAGGAACAGCCTTTATAATACAGGGCTGGAGATTAGGTTTCTATCTCCTTCCTAGAGGCAAGGAAATGTAACACTACCCAAAGCATTAGGAACAGGCAATTTGGCTATTTAGGGGGCCTGGTTTTTTATTTTTATTCTCCAAGTATTTCTGAAAGTAAAAGGCCACTGAGAGGAGACAGAATTAACCAGTGCTAGACCTTTCTCTGTTGCATAGTGGTTGGGAAAGCATTATATACAGACATCTGTTCATGCAAACAGTTTTAATCTCTTTTTCTGTATATATTATTTAAAATAATACACTGCTGTGGAAAGTGAAATGAGGGAGAGATGGTGTGTGGGCAATCACTTTGTGTGTTTGGAATACTGTTGTGCCAGTTCTCCCATGTTGCTGGGCTGCAGGTTGTGCCAGGTTAGCAGGAAAATTCATCCACGGAAAGTTTTCTAGGCTTAAAAACATATCTTTGGTTTGAGGTGTTAATGTTTCTGCAGACACAAGACCACCAGTTTGAGGTTGTTGGAAGCAGCTGTTTTTGAGGGGAAGGATGGGCCTGTGCACTTCCACTGCTCGTGGAAGTCGGGAGGGATGAAGTTAAAGCCAGGTCAGGCCACAGCTCAGCATGATGTGAGCATCCCGTAACTCCCAACTCTGGGATTCCGGGTAAAGCGGCATTTCCTGCCATGAGAACCCGATAAGTGATAGTTTAGTGGCTTGTGGCTCTGCAGCAGTTCTGCAGAGGACAAAAAACCTGTGTAGTCGTTAATGTTCTCTGAACAAAAAGCGCTTCCACCATTTTTCTGAGCCTTATCTCGTTCTCTTAAGTTTTATTTGGAGAAGTCTCCCTGAGATGTGGTTTATGGCATTAAGGGCCACATGTCTTGTGGAATTATCACTATTGGCCAAGACAGAAGTGATACCTCAAAACATGGGGGAGTTCAGTGAGTGGGAAACCTTCATCCTAAACAAATCTTGTTTTGCTCTCTAATTCATTTGATTTGCACTGATTGACTCGCCTTGGCTTCGACAGGGACTAAACCTCCTGAGGAGCCTTTGGGAAGGATTATTGGAAGCCTCAGTGCCTTTGAAGAACTGTCTGCATGTCCTTTGTTTATAGCATTAGGTCTCATCTCTCTCGCTTTGTATCCGATTGAAAACAAGTTGCAGCCGCTGCTCCCAGCGGGTTTCCCTGTTTTTAAATGGAGTCAACAAGTAGAGCCAGAAGTGCCAGCCACACCGAGGTGGTGTTGGCTGTGTTTGTAAATCCTGTTTCCTTTCAAGGAGTGAAGTGTATAAATATGACACCAGTTCGAAAGTAAAGGATTTCCACTCTCGCGCAGTAATTAGCAAAATTGAAGATAACATGTATTAATTTAATGTTTCTAGTCAAGGGCTTATGTCTTCTGTGTGAGTCTTCTGTTTGGTGTAAAACATTTTAAATTTCACATGAAAAAAATTAAGGCTTTGTTGTCTTAATCCTATTTAAACTGTTTTGTGGTGGGATCTTTGTTTTCCCTGCCAGGCTTTTATCCAAATTGAAATGTGGTTGGTGTATCCTCTGTTTAAGGTCTTTGGCACAACTGAACATTGTGGATAATAAAAATTGCAAATAATTTCTAATCAATCCCTCACATGTCCCTTAGTTTCATCAGGCTTTGTAGCAAAACTTCCGCGTGCTTTTGTGCAAATAACATCAGATTTAGGCAACTGGGTCGGTGTGGAACAGGAGACTTCCTGTAAGTGGTGAGAAACCGGAGATTTTTTCCCTGCGAAAAGCATAATTTAATAAAACCTGCTGAAATCTTACAGCCATTGGCTTGACTGTGGTGCTGGAGAACTGGTGTTAGCTGTACAAACTGTGGGCGTCTGGTAATTTATAACCAATTCCTTGTGCTCCAGGGTACAGCAGCTGCGCTCTCAACTGTGGCAGAGACTCCGAGGTAGGGACCTGAAATTGTGGGATGACTTTGAACCACCTGATTTCCCTTCAGCTGGGAACTGTGGAGGTTGATGTTGGTGGATGTCCATGCCCACACCCAGCTCCTCTCCTGGCTCATCTCCTGGAGGTTGCAAGTGAATCTCCTGGATTCACCCTCCTGTATTTAGTTGCTGCTACAGTTTTCCCAGTAAGGGAAATGGTAGTTTGTCTTGGAATCCAATCCCATAGGTAGGAAAAGCTCTGTCCTATCAAGAAACCCAGCTTTCAAGCAGAACCTGTGTTTGATTTTTATCCCATTGTTTGTACCTGGTTGTGGGTGATGACTTCTGATAAAACTCCAGCTATGAGAAGACCGAATTAAATCAATACAATAAATCTTTTCCTTGCCACTGGTATACATTTGAAGTTGTTTGTATCCAGAGTTAATCCTCAGGCTCTTCTCCTGGAGAAGGGAGGCAGAGCTGGGAGTGCTGGGCAGGACAGAACACACATTGTAATCAGGCCATGCTACGCCCTCTCTTATTCAGCTTTACTTTCAGGGTGGAGAAGGCAGATTTTATTGTGTAGATCTTTACCACTTGGCTGGGCTGTATTCTTCTGTAGTTCTGTGCAATACAGACTTATTATTTTAGTACTATTGCTTGAAATTTCATCAGAACAGCACTAAATTATGAATATTCAAGGTAAGACATATCTTAGAGTTCTTACTGTCTCAGTGAAAGGTATCCTTGTGATCTCTTGCATCAAGAGGAAGACAGTTAAACAAAAGAAATACAGTAATCAATTTTTGTCAGACCTTCAGGACAAGAGTAAAGGACTGTTTACTCAGTTCATGGAGTGCAGTTCATCTGTATTGACAGAGAATAAAATTCTGGTTTTATGTGTGTTCCTCTGAATTTTTCATGAAGTCTCAAAGGTGGATTTTAAAAACGAGTATTTTATGTTTACTGTCAGTAGACTGAACATCTGCCTTTCAAACTGTAGTACTTATTGAGTTTAACATGTTTTACCCATTAATTCTTAAGAACTTATTTTCTCATTAATCTAATTCTGATGATATGCAACGTGGCTAAAGAGCACAGTATATTAGAAGTAGTTATGTAGAAGAAAAAGTATTTTCAGCTACAGTCCTTTGTGGTTGAGGTGTGTCTGAATCTGCAGTTGTGTAGGTGCCAGATGCAATTTAAAGTCAAATGAACTGCTGACCACTTGTAAGAAGAGAATGGAAATCCTCAGAAAGGACTTTGATAAATACATTTAATTTTAATATTTGCTTTCAGATTATAGAACTAAATTAATTCTGATTGTCTTAATAGCTTCTGATTAAAGTTTCCATACTAGCCCTAAACCCCATTTCCCTGTTACACAGTCATTTGCATTCATTAATTCCTTTAACCAGCAGGGAAAGGTTGCTGCTGGTTATCTGATGGATTGGGTTCTGCAGCATCAACCACTGCTCTTGGGGAGCATTCTTGCTCTGAGGCATATTCCCTTCTGCAGAGCAGTCAGGAAGGCTGCTCTGCTCTGTTTCAGGAGGAGCTGGGCACGTTTTCCTGGAGCACAGGGGGTTTGAAGCCCTGTGGTGGAGACACACAAACCCCATCAGGCCCCAGTGCCTTCCCCGCGGCTCAGCAGCAATTACCCTGCACACACCGAGTGCGACAGGAGGCTGGTGCTCACCTGGTGGGTGAGTGTCCCGTCAGGATCGGCAGAAGGAAGGCTCTGGCAGGAGCTTTACCACTCCATTTGCCACCTGGAAGAAGCGGAATGCTCAGCTGTCCTCGGAATTTCTTCCTGCCCGCTAAAAGCTGAGGAGACAGCGGCGTTCTGTGTTGTGCCAGGGCAGCTTCCCCCACTTGACTGGATTAAATGCTCGTTGGGATTTACAGCAGATTCCAGTTGAGGCACTAACAGATAGTGTGAATATTGTATTTCAAGGAAACCAGTGGAGTTTATCCCGGTTAAATGGCAAGAGATTAACAGCTCAGGGCACTTCGGTAGTGTCAGGCTTGGACTAGGCCGGCTGTTTTGGTTTGAAAGGAACAGTCTGGCTTTGGACAACTTGCTCTGGAGATTGCAGGAGTTTTGTGACAATTAAACTGTCCCATTTTTTGGCCTCTTCTCAGTCCAGCACTTAATATTTAGGGTGTGTGAGATCAGAACAGGGCTTGGTTCAGTTTGGCTGAAGGGGAGCAGGGATGTGTTGCTCCTAAGCTGTGCCTCCTATTTCAAATGCTGGCTTGAGGATTCCTTCCAGTGCGAGGTTATGCTGGAGTCAGTAGATCACAACCACGGATAACAGACCTTTCCTGGATGCTCAGCAGGAAGTTTGGTGTTTTAAAATCCAGTGATGTTTTAGCCTTCATACACACAAAGGCATTTAAGCTTTATGTTTTAAAATCTGGTGATGTTTTAGCCTTCCGAAACACAAAGGGGTTTAAGCTTTATGATTTTATTGTCTGCAGCACAATAAAAGGACATGACTTTGCTTTCAGCTGGGCCCGTTGTTTGAAGGTTCACTAGGCTCTGCAGATGCTCAGCATGCTCATAATGCTGTTCATATGTGGTTACAGTACTTCAAGGATTTATAGAACTCCCTACCCAGCAGTAGTGGGATTTAGTAGGTTGCTAAATTAGGAGAAGGTTTCTCAGTGCTTTAAGTTTGTGGTTTTTTTTATTGTAATGTACCTTCAGAAGGGTTAAAATGGAGAAGGAGATTTTTTTTTTCTGCCAGAAATCTGTTCTAGTGTTTTATACCAGGTCCTTGCAAGGACTGAGATAAATGGGTGAAAGGACTCAGATCTCATCAGTTGGGCTGTGACTGCCCCCCATGCACAGAGAGAAAAACACACAACTGTGACCTCCTCGTGCTGCTGAAGCCAAAGCTGTGTTGGTGAGACCCTTTTCTTGAGCCCAGGTTTGAAGTGACAGACAGATTTCCATGGGAGCCTCAGGCTGTAGCAGTTACTGGCACCTTCCTCCCCTCTGAGGTGCCTTTGAGCACGGCCAGGTCTGTTGTGACACAGGAGGGTGCAGCACAGGGAGCCTCTCTGGGTAGATACAGGGATGTGGTTGGCATTTAACTGGCTCTTTGGTGAGCTGGACATTCAGAGTGTGCCTGTGGAAGCAATAAAGAGTGTGTTGCCATATTGAGTAAAACCACGAGGCAGCAATTAAACACTGTTTGCATTAAAATAGTTTGTTGTGAGTCCTCCCTTGGTGCATTGTTCTGGATGAAGATGATATATCCTGTCTGCTGTTGCTGCTAACCAGCAAAAGATTGCACATGAAAGAATATTGGGAGTATTATGGTTTCCTGTGTGAGTTCTCTAGGTTTAATTGTTTATTGAAGTGTCCTTTTGTCACTGTTCTTAATTCCCCTGGGTAGCATCTGGCACATGACATGAATCCATTTTAGTTCGTGGGAGAGGCAGGATTCAAAAGTCTGGGTTAGCTTTACATCTCTGCCTCTTGACAATCTGCTGATATAATTCTTCAGAGGTGAAAGAGCAGGACTCAGCTGTGTGAAAGTGTTCAGGCTGTGATTGCACAGGCATTTATTTCCTAAGCTGCAAGTTCTTGATCTCATGAAGACCAAAATCTGGGTGATGTTGCCTATTGAATGCTGTCTGGTGTGTTTGCTGTAACCTCCAGGAGAGCATTTCTGATGTTTGACTGTATATCTAAATGTGCTCCTCAACAGTATTTAAGAATCCAGAGCATGTGGTAGTAGCCCAGGAGGGTTTTTTAAGTGACAAATATACATTGCCTGACACAATTTAGGTGAAATGGATACGTGTTGAACCTCAGCATGAGGAGGGTTCCACCAGGAGAAATGGGATGTTCAGCTGTCAAGAAGAATTAGTTGTGACACCACAGACACTGGCTCTGTGGACTGTGAGCTTTATGTATCTTTGGGAGTATAACATAAAGCTGAATATTTAATAATCGAGGCTCTCTCGTGTTGGATTGTCACAGAGTAGATGGGAACCTATTAGATAACATCTGATTTTGTCTTGCATCTCCAGTGTTGTACCAGAACAAACCCTTTTTGCCAGGTGACAGGGAGAGGTGCTGCATTTCTGACCAGTCACCTGGAAACAGGGCCAAGTGCTCAGTTTGCAGGTTCTGTGCAGAGTTGAAGGATGATTTCAGGGGCAGATTTTTAGTGGGGTTTCCCTGTCTCTTAACCACTACATAACTTAAGTTTGATCTCTTTTTCACCTGTTCTCTTCATAAATAACCCCACACAGGGCAAAATGCTGAAAGTAGAACAGGCCTTCATGTTCTGCAGAATAGTCCACCAGCTGGATCCCAAGTTTCCCAAGTTGGAGGGAAGTAGAGTGTGAACAGACCCTGGTGTTATCTGTTGGCTGGTCTTTTCTCCTCTGCTGCTGACTGCAGGCTTTCCTGGTGTCACACTTGGCACCGATGGCAGTGGCTCCCCATCACTGGGAGACGGTTTCTGAATTGCTCTTCAGGGCCATCATAAATCCCAGCATAGTTAGAAACTAATTTAGATTCTCTGAGTTACTTTTGGAAAGCCCACAGGGACACTCAGCTCTTCTGAACATACCTAGCTGGGATTTCACTCAGATTTTTTAATTTAGTAAAATGCTGATTCAGGATTAGAAAAATAAAATAGGAAAACACTGAAAAAAAGTATTGTAAATACCTTTTTTAAAGAAGTCATCACACAGCTTGACTTTGTACTTTGTTTTCCTTTCAGTTAACAAGCACAAGCCGTGGATTGAGACCACCTATCATGGCATAGTGACAGAAAATGACAACACGGTGCTGCTGGACCCCCCTTTAATAGCCCTGGACAAAGATGCCCCTCTGCGGTTTGCAGGTAAGGAATTCATCTGCATTTCTGCTTTAAGGAGGGAAAATGCTTTCTTGAGGGCAAATGCTGTGTGTTAGTGTGTTCTCTCTAACAGCAGTTTTCAGATCCTAGGAAGTGTTTGTGCGTGGGCCAGAGTTTTATTTCAGATTTACAGCTGTATCCAAACCAGAGATCTCCATTGCAGGTGTTCCATGCTGCTGCCATTTCGGGTCTATATGTTAATTTTTTTGATGTTTAATTTTTTTCCCTCAGTCCTCCAGATTCCACATTTCACAGCATTCAGTCTGGGACTTCTGAAACAATGGTTTTCTTATCATTCTCGAGAGAGTTTTTGGTTTTCTTGCTGGTTTTGATCTGTGTCTTAACAGAGTGATAATACTAACTGGTAGAATTAAGATTGTATGTCTGTGATGGGTTTGTTAACAGTCTGGGTTATTTTAAAAAATGGACAACCTCTTCTGGCTGAAGAAAAGGGTTTTCTGCTCTAGCAAAGACTATAGAGAATGATGCCCAAGATATTTGCAAATTGTGGGTTAATCCTTCACTTTGAACACAGGACTGGAAGGTGACTTTTTTTCTTACAAACTTAAGCAGTAGATTTTTTTTTTCTGAGAACTACTGTTTAAGAATGCTGAGTTCATTATTTGGATGCAGTTTGGATGCAGGTTTTTTTTTTTTAGCTAGACCTAGTATTAGAAAGATGTGTTTGAAGAACACCATTGGGCATCTGCAGGTGTTTAAATTACACAGGCTTAAACTGGATATTTGCAGAAGCTTGCTGGGTTAAATAAAATTTGAGAGCTGAGAATCCTAAGTGGAATACCTAAAGGATGTGACACTTCTGGGAGCATTGCTTAGCCTGGCTTCAAGGAGGAAGGGACAGAAAAGGAGAGTAATTAAATTAAATTAACAGCCATTTGGAGTGTTCAGCACTGCATTGTGTGCTGCAGTGTTAGGGCAGTTTGGTCACAATTTTCTTAGAGTGGTGCTTAAAGTAACAGTGTAGTTGCAGTTATCACAAGGCTGTAATTATCCCCAAGGATGTTGGAGAGAATGGCAAACCTCTAAAATTCAAACTTTCTCAGGGGTACTTAGTGGCTGGGGCTCCTCAGGGATCTTAACTGGAAATAAAGCTGCTGTCTTTGTGCAGAAACCTTTTCCTGATGGAGCAGCTTGTGTTGGGGTAGGTGAAATCTGTTAAGTAAAAAGAGGTTTGGGAAGGCTGACTTGTGTACTCAGTGATGAGGAGAACATCAATCACCTCTCACAGTTCTTCAGTGCTTCAAATGTAGGTGCTGGTAGTTTGGCAGCATTGAATGGATTCTGAAAATGGCAATTTTATACCTCTTGGGTAGTAATGTTTTCAAGAAAATCCTGTCAGAGTATTTTCAAATATGTTGTCAGGTTTGCAGAGGAAAATCTGATGTCAAAACGTTGCTCAGATGAGCCTTTTTCCATTGGGTTGGTCTAAATTGGATAAACCTGCTTTCATTTAATGAACCTTTTTACCAGCTGGGAGTTGGTTTTATTAACTGTTTGTATAAACTATGTATTTTGGCTTTCATAAACTTGACAATACTTCAGCAGCAGCCCAATAGATTTAAGGAACTCAAATTTTGAGCATTAGCACATGAACCCTGTGGGGTTTGAATCGCACGGATTTCGAGCGCCGTGGGGATCTGGAAGAGTGTTTGTGTGCCTTGAACTGGAACAACACTGGCCTGTGTCCCCGAGGAGCCCAGATGACTGTGCTCCCAGCTCTGGCTGGGGTGCTGTGCTGGTGTCCAGCAGCGTTTTTTGGGGTGTTGAGGTGAGAGAAGCCCCCTTAGAGCTCTGTGTGTCCTCCCAGCAAAACAAAGCATTGTCAGGATTAAACACACCCGTGGCAGCCCTTCCTGCTCTAGTCCTGCTTACAACCCAAATTTATTCATGCTTCAAAAGGCTGGATATTTTAATTAACTGTGCCCTCTAGCTGAGCTATGAAGCTCTGGAACTGTGTGCAGGTTTAAAAGATTTTTAAGTAGAGCTTTTTGCTTTATTTCAATTTTGAGCGTGTCGAAACGTCTTGAAACCCGTTCATTTGGATGCTTCGTGGCACGTGAACTGTGGGGCAAGGAAAAAGCAATATTTTATAGCTGTGCTCCCCCTGTGCTGGGGGTAGGATCCTAAAATTCAGGTGTGCAGAGATAAGCAGGGTTACAGAGAAGTTTATTTCTGGTGTTACTTGTGTGGTTTTAAATCTGAAATGACACACTTTTGAGAACAGGGTTTGATGTTGCTCTGCCAAACTGCCTGACATGTAGGGACCCCATGGAATCATTCTTATGCCTCATGATTGTTACAGATCTGCTTGAGGAGACAATGACCATTCTTGTTTCTCAGTGAAACTCCTGTGTTGGAATTTGATCCCGAGTGGGTTTGCTGCAAAAAATAAAATAAAGGACAGCTACATTTTCTTGTTGTACCTTGGAGTAATTTGTGTCTAAAATCAGTTTGATGTCTGAAGCTCTCAGGGGGGATCTCCCCTTTACTGCACAAAGGAGCTGATTTTTTATTGCATTTGAAGCAGACAGTGTTATATCTGGATGCCTCCACAGAGCTGAATGTGTTTTGTTGTGAGTGTTAGCCAGGGTCTCGCTGGCCAGATGTTGGCAATGCTTCCCTTGTGGAAGGAAATGTTTCCTTGGCTTTTTGATGTGCCTGTAATAGGGCTTTAATCCCTCTTCCCTCACCCCTAGGGAAAACCACTTCTCAGCCACAGTCCTTTATTTTCCCCTTGCAAGAAGTATTTTTGTGGGGGGTTAGGAATTCTTTGACTTAAAGCATGAGTATGTGTGGAGCTTTGGAAAGGATCTTACAGAATCTCTATGCATACTTTTAAATAAAAGACCCCCAAAAATGCAGGAAGCCCTCGGGTCCCTCTCCCTGGGGGCAGGTTCCCACTTTGGGCTGGGAGGGAGTTTTGTTGCAATAGAATTTCAGTTGTTTTTGCATCAAATATAAGGTGTGCATGAAGTGATGTAACAGTTCTGAGCTTAGAAATACCTGTTTAGAAGGTGATCTGTGCATGTTGAAACGGGAGGCTTTCCAAAAGGCTTTCCATGATCCTCATGCTGCTTGGTTGGAGCTGGGAGAATATACATTCTCCTCCTGTGGAATGGAAATGGAGAGAGATTCCTGAGTCTGAAGAGTCTCTAGTCAAATCCTGTATGTGTTTTACATGTTTAATGTACTTGGTATGTTAAATAAATTATTTAATATACTTAGTACGTTTAAATAAAATATGTAGTTTAAGTATCTTCTGAAACTTTTTATTAACTATATAATTATTTTACGTCATTATATCATAACAGTACAGAAAGATAGAATGGTAAACTCAACAAAACCTTAGAATTCTCTCCAGTTCTCCCTTTCAATTGTGCTACATCAGGAAGGAGAAGTACAGAAGTCCTTTAGGATCTAGGGTTGCTGAATGTTTCCTGGCTAACACAAGTTCCACAGACCTGTGTTACGTGTGAAATCAAGTGGTTTTTCACCTGTCAGTACAGCTGGGTGAGAAGTGCTGTCCTAGTTATTTAGCTGAACAGTGTCCAACATATTAAATACAGATTAATTTGCAGACTGATCGTGGTTCTGCTCCTGGTAGGGGAGAGCATTTTATTTCAGTAGTGTATCTCAACTGCAGAAGGAAATGAGAGCATTAAGCAGTGACTGTTCTGAGAAACACGAGGCTGAGCCGGAGTGCCCCTCAGCCTGAGGCTTTACACCTCGAGCAGCCCCTGGAGTCACCCAGAGCTTTATTTCCTGCAGAGCTGGTTTCTGTCCTGGGCTCAGGAGCCGGAGCTGCAGCAGCTCCTCGTGGGGGTTGGTGCCAGAGCTGCAGGTCACTGTAGATGATAAAGAACCCAGCAGTTTTTAAACAGCCTCCCCATTCCCAGGGAGGTAATTGCCCCATTAATCCACCCTCCCTCTTCTCTCCGTTCCAGGCTTTGTGCCTTCATGTTCCCTCCCAGTTATTTTGTCCCTATAACTCCGAGTTTCACACGCACTGCTTGGCTCTCAGAGCTCCTGGAAGGGAGCAGGGAGGTGGGTGTGCAGGAGTTAAGACATGCAATATGTAAAAGCTTGCAGTTGGAATGTCACTTCTGGCTGATCACTGGTGTCAGCCATGAATTTAAACAGTGTAAAATTTTCTTCAGTGATCCTATTGCCAAAACACATTAAATTCTGGGATTAGATTTATATCCTGCGTGAGAATAGACTGAAATAAACGATGTGGGGGCCACAAGAGGCAGCATTTCTTGGAGTGTTGAAATGAAGAGCTGGTCATAAATCCAGGGATTACCTGAAGTGAGTTTGAGGGAGAACCTGTTGAGAGCTGTTTCAGAAACTGGCTCCTTTTAAAATGGACTAGAAATCACGATAAGGTAATTTTTCTTACTTATATTTCCACTTCAGTATTAAACTGTAAATTTGCCTTCAGTAAAATATTTCTCTGTACCTACAGTGCCTCATTTCTTTCTGAGGCCACTCTGGGATGGAGACTTGGAAGTGTTACTGCAGGTTGTTGGAAATGTATTAGGATCATAATTTAGTGTGTATATGTTTTCATCATGAATTATGGCAATGCTGTCAAGTTGGGTTTGCAGTTTTGCAAATGCTGGGGGTTCTACAACCTAAACTGATGTGGAAACACAAAAATCCCATGATTGTTCTAAAAAAAATAACCTTTTTTTTTTTCTGGAATTAAAAAGGGAGTATGAAGTTTTTTAATGGTAGAAACATAGTGGTTTCAATATAGTAGATAAAAGCTGGTTTGAATTATCTGATACGTCTTCTTTAAATAGTATACCATGAGTAAATTCAGATCAGTTCTACTTTATGGATAGTTGTTCATCATCATGGAATTTGGAAAATATCTCTTGTTATTTAAAACAATGGTATTTAAAACAGTGGTATTTAAAACAATAAAAAAAGAAAGAAAAGGAAAAATGAAAAGAGCCTTCTGATGAACTTACTAAATACTTCACAATTCTACAAATGACAACCTGGAGTTAAAAGATTGAATCATATTTAACATAACTAAAACTCTAAAATTGTAACAGTTGCAGCAGATCACCACTGGAATTTTCAAATACAGTTTTTCCGAAGCTTTTCTGTGTAATGTGCGAATCTTTCCTTATTTGCTCCCGTTCAGCCTTTCCTGTTACTGACTTGGGTTTATCTTTTCTCCCTTTAGAGAGTTTTGAGGTGACAGTCACCAAAGAAGGTGATAAAGGGTTCTTTCTATCCCTTTTATGACTATTAACCTACTAACTTTGGTTATGAAATGGGGAATCAGCACTGAAACAGAAGATCCTGTCATGCACTTTTGTCCCATTTATTCTCCCAGTTTTTTTCTATTTTAAAATATATTGATAAGAAAACCCGTTATGTAACCAAACCCTTGGTTAGAAATATCTGTAAATCAGACATCCATTTGAACCATTTGGGGTTACTGTACGCTGTGTGGACACTGAGGAAGTTGCTTTGGGGGAAAATTAGCGTTTTCTGAGATTTTCACTTACAGCTCTTTTGGGACATCTGAGGTTTTTTCAAGTGCTTTTGTAAAGTGATTGCAGCCCCTTCCCTGCAGGACATGCCCTTCAGTACTTCACTAGTTTAAATATGAATCCACCCCCCATTTTTTTGAAGACATGTTTCCAGTAGGAGAGCATTCTTGGTGCTATGGTACCAACTATAACAGCAAAACAGTGGGGTTTGCTGGTGTAAGAAAATCACCTTCAAAACATGAGTTATACAGGTAAAAACCCAGTGTGGGTGCTCAGACAGCATGAGTGGCTTCTGTTGAGTGCTGGGCTTACCGTGCTGTGCCAGCCAGTCTTGTAGTGCAGTGTGAGGTTTAGATGTTTCAAAATGAGGTAGTAGGGCCTGCCCTTCCAGGTTTGTAGGGTGAAGGGTTTGGAGAGAAGGCCAGCCCCCTAAATCATGCCACGTGAGAGCTCCCCTGCCTAACATCTGGCCCGTGTTAGCAGATAGCTGTTGAAATGGATGCCTGAGGAGTTGGTATTTCTACCTTTCTCATTCAGTAGTTCATTTTGATTCCCTAATTTTAGCCAGGTACATTGCACAGGAAGACTTTGCCCTTTGACCCGTTGACAGCATTTCTGTCGTTCCGGTGCTGAACCTGTACTCGGAGCTTTCTCATCCCTCCAACTTGTAACTGTGCATTTTAACCTTTTGCTCTGGTCAAAACAAACCAGCTGGCCCAGCTATTCCCAGTAGCTTGGCATAGAAGACACTCCCAGTGGCCTTGGCTGTGTGCTCACATAAGATCCACTCTTACCCCCGAGCTATCTCAAGTACTCCTGTGAAATGCCTGTCTACATTTCTCTTTTTCTCTTTTGTACTCCTGCATGAATGGATGCAAAGTAAACCAGTTGCTTGGAAGGGCAGATGTTTTTGGCTTCTTTTTTTACTAAAGTTCCCAGAAATCACCCATCTTTAAAGCACAGTGCTCTTGCTTTGTCCACAGAACCCTCACAAACCCCTGGCTGCAAAATGTTTGGTTTATTTTCTGGACGCGTCACAGCAGTCCACCCGTTCTGACCCCTCTTCCTTTGGCTCTGTAGGTGAGATTTGTGGATTTAAAATTCACGGGCAGAATGTTCCCTTTGAAGCAGTGGTGGTGGATAAATCCACCGGGGAGGGAATAATCCGCTCGAAGGAAAAGCTGGACTGTGAGCTGCAGAAGGACTACACGTTCACCATCCAGGCCTACGACTGTGGGAAGGGACCAGACGGGGCAAATTCCAAAAAATCCCACAAGTAAGTAAATCTGGGCTGGGCTGAGGGGAAGTTTGGTTGCCAGGGGTCTCCTGCTCGTGGTGGTTTATTGTCTGTGTAGAGTAAATGTAAGTGTTGGCTTTTTTCATATCAGCCCAGAATCACGGGATGGGTCGTCTGGTGTGACCTCCCTGCTCCAGCAGGGTCGTTATGGGGATAGAAAGAGCAGCCAAGTGGACATGAACTGCTTGGACATCTCTTCATTTGCATTTTATGTGACATTGCTTCATCCCTTGATGTCTCTGAATTTACACCAGAAAATAGTGTGGGGATAGAAGCAGAAAAACTGTTGATACACTTAAAACGTGGCTCGAGTTGATACAGAGTCTGTGTGGGATACCAAACCTGGATGTTGTTCCAGAATTCAGTTTCTAAATCCCCAAAACTGTTTCAAGAAGTCAATCCATATTAAGCTTAACAAAATGCAAGAGAAGACACGTTGTTATCATTTGCAGACAGCCTCACCAAAGAACCCGAGATCAATAGCACGAGGCTCATCTGTGCCTGGACTGAGGAACGAGAACAAAGCAATCTTCAGCTAATCTTTATCTGAAGAAAAACCACACTATAAAATACCCTCTACAAAATCCACTCGAGAATAACTGTTGAACACCCTGGTGTAAACATCTGCAGAGCATGTGGGAGACGAGCTGCTGTGTGAGGCAAAGGAGGGAGTAAATAAGATCAGGAACGGACTAGCAGGGGTCAGCTTGGTGACAAACACAGCCTTGTGATGTAGAGCTGTGAGCTTCAAAATAGGCCACAGAATGTATGGGAAATAGCTGTGTCCTTAAGCTGTTTGGTACTCAATTTGACTCTTGGAGGAAGATTTCAAAGAGAAAGATGGCAACAAATGTTTTGTTGGGTTGGCTGGGATTATATCCTTTGTTCAGGTCTTTCTCCACACTGTTACAGAATTTATCTGTATTTTTCTACCTGTTCTGGTTGAGGTAAAAACTTTCCTCTGATGGGTCTAGTAAAAATTAGGATTATCCAAATTCATGGCTATGTCATGAACATGCAGCAGCACGCTCTGCTGCTGTTCTCCCGCAGCAGAATGATGGGTTTCCACAGTCTGCACCTACAAACCACTGTTCACCTTCCCCTGGCCCATGGCTGGCTGTGTTCTGAGGCTTTTTGTGGTTTTTAAGAGTCTTGGAGTGTAGCTCTGCAGGTCAGAAATGTACAGTTTGTTTGGTACCTTTTTTTTTTTTTTTGGTGGTGGTTATTTAGCACATAGGATAAAATAAAACCTTAAAGGTCTTTCTCAGCATTTTGTTAGGAAACTTCTGCTTTTATGGAAGGACTGTAATTATTGAATTCTTTATTAGTTACATTCCATCATTCATCTTTTCTCCTTGGTCAGTGACAGCAACTGCTTTATTTTTCCTGTTCTGTGTAAACCAGCAATCAGTGACAGGCATGAAAGGATGGAATTCAAGATCCAATCTGTTTTGGATTATCTAGCAGGCTGTATGATGTGTTAAAGTGTATCTGCCACTTCTGTGATTCTTCCATTTAAATTGTCTGATTTCTCATTTCTCCATCTAACAAATAAGCCTGCTTTCCCTGACTTACACAGCTGAGTAGTTTATTAGCCAAAGAAAGCCAATCAGATGCACTTGACTGAGCTCTCAGTCTAAGACCAGTCTTAACTGTCACTCCTGTTCACATAAAATAAAATTTGGGTGTTCACATCAAATACTCTGACAGCAGGGAGGAACCAGGATTATACTGTTGTAACAAAAAGCGAAAAAAAGCCTATTTTGTCACAGCTCTGTTTCGTTGCAGTTCTGTAAAATGGTGCCAATTTTACGGTTGCAATACAAGGGTTTGAATGTTATTTGCAAATAAATAACAGTAGTAAACAATAACGTGGAATTGCACTGACTTATGTAGCAACACACTGGGAAAACACCCACTGCTTTCCTAGCTAGGGCAGTTTTGAGACTGTTGGCTTTATTAGTCATTTCTTCCTGAGGGCTGGAATTCCGAAGGATGGGCTCACGTGGAGCTGTTGTACCACAGCCCTGGCACGGGCAGGAGCTGCAGGCTGACCTGTGTGTGTGTGTTGTTGCAGAGCCACGGTCCATATCCAGGTGAACGATGTCAATGAATACGCCCCGGTGTTCAAGGAGAAGTCCTACAAGGCCACGGTGATCGAGGGCAAGAGGTACGACAACATCCTCAAGGTGGAGGCCGTGGATGCAGATTGCTCCCCACAGTTCAGCCAGATCTGCAGCTACGAGATTGTGACCCCAGATGTACCCTTTGCCATCGACAAAGATGGTAAGTGCAGTGGGAATTGCTGTCATCTGTCGCCCAGAGAACAGGATGCCAAGGGGTCAGCACAGGAGTACACCGGACCTGTTTATCCCTCCCATAGCACAGTTAGGCAGAAGTGTTCAGTCTGAATTAATAATGAAAAGTGAGATGTCTTTCAGTGCCAATACCATGTGCTGTTACTGATGGCAGGAGCAGATGGGGTGTTGCATCTCTGTTTCTTGTAAAATGCTTTTCAAACCGAAGAAAATATAGTAGCTGAAGTTTTAAACCACCTCTTAGTAGGTCTGTCTTGTCCATTCTGTTTTAGGATAACTTGTGCTACTTAGCTTTCAAAAGTGGGGTTCCACGTGTGTGCTTTACCCATTTGAGGTGCTCGTGTGTGGCTGGAGTTCCATGGCTGTTGCTTTTGAAGTGTAGCCATTTGTTTAGGTCATTTCCTGACCTCCAGTAATCTGTGGACCCTTCAGTAGATAATGTTAGTGGTTCAAGCAAGCTGGTTAAGCAAAGTGAACAGTTTCCAGTAGGCTTTTAGTTTGAGTTTTTTGGGGTATCCACATTGTCCATGGGTTTGCAAATTTAGATAAAGATAGAGGATGCTGGCATAATCCGAACAGGTTATGTATCAGTTGCCACCCAGGAGCAGTTCCGTTTGGAGATAATGTGCTATTAAGAGCCTGAGATTTATATACCTGCTGTTCTGTGTCTGGGTGCTCATCTCGGGATTAATGTAATTTGTAAGGATCTGGGCCTGATGTCTGGCATTGAAAAGTCAAACAGTGAAGGGCAGTTCCCTCCCAGGTGTGTCTGTTGAAGTCTTGAGCATCTGTATGAAGTACAAAGCTGGTACCTGAATGCCTTTAATGCAGCAATGACCCCGAGAAATGCTACTGATGTCTGATCACTGCTTTTTTGGTGTGTGTCAGGTTATATAAAAAACACAGAGAAGCTGAGCTATGGTAAAGAACACCAGTACAAACTGACAGTGACAGCGTATGACTGTGGGAAGAAGAGAGCGGCTGAGGATGTGTTGGTTAAAATTAGCATTAAGCCTACGTGCAAGCCTGGCTGGCAAGGTTGGTTTGCTCTCCTTTATATCTCTGCTTTTACCACTTGCTGGTACTCTCAGTTCGACGTGAGACACCTTTAATATTGTTTCTTTGGGTAAATACACAGGTTGGAGCAAAAGAATCGAGTATGAGCCTGGCACTGGTTCCTTGGCTCTGTTCCCCGGGATGCATTTGGAGACCTGTGATGAGCCAATAACCTCAGTTGAAGCCACGGTGGAACTGGAAACCAACCATATTGGTAAAGGCTGTGACAGAGACACCTACTCAGAGAAATCCATCCACAGGCTCTGTGGTAAGAATGCCTTTGTTAAAGTATAAGTGCTCTCTCTCTCTTACTAGTGTTTTTTTGAATTTTATGTTAGACCACGAATCAGTGAGTGGATCTGACCTTCACTTGCATGTAGTTTCCTCCAACTTGTTTCCTAGCAGGCAGTGAAATTGCCTGAAGGTGACTTTTAAAATAATTCTCAAGTGTGGTAAAGAATCTCTTTCTTCTGCCTCTCCCCTGGCTTATGTGCACTAATAATTTCCCTCACATGAGAGTCATGTCCAAGAGCTGAAAGGATGTTATCTGGGTGAAGGGTATCGTCATTAAAGGCTCTCATTCTCTGAGCATGATGGATGCAATCTTAAGAAATGCATGGTGGAAAAACTAGATGAGAACACCAGAAAAAGAGTGGTTTGGAAAAAACCAGTTCCCTTGCATCAGATAAATTCATACCGTGCTTGCCCCAGGAGGCCCTTGGCACCCACTTATGCTGCAGTTAAAGGCTTTATGGAAAGCTCATGAATCCTTTGTTGCCAATACGGAAGAGCTGAGATTACAAGACAAATTATCACTGATTTATGTCTTGAACTTCAGCTGAAAGTCTGCACAGTGTGTAACCCCAGAGACCCAGGCAGTTCCTGAACTGTGCCCTGATTGAGGTCAGTGTGACGTTAAGAAGTGGGGAAAGGACAGCAAGCCAAGAACCTGCTTCTGACTCTGCTATGATTAGACAGTGAGCTGGGAGGGGATGCTAATGCACTCCCTTCAGCTGAGTGAATATTAGACTTACAACTGGGACAGTGTTGAGAGAAAGGCATCACAGTCACGGGTCTGAGGGACAAGTGCCATTAATGAAATGGTTCCTGAGATGAGGGGGCACAATAAGG
>JAYRBT010000056.1:6604169-6617498 GCA_036023395.1 Myiotriccus ornatus | reverse complement strand
GCTTCCTGTGTTGGCAACAGAAGAAAAGAAACTTTTTATTAATGTTTGGCAGTCAGTTTGCCTCTCAGCTGTGTGCCGTGTGTGCAACAGCAGCTGTGTCTGTGCAGGTGTCGTGTGTCTGCGTGTGTGCCTATGCAAAATGTGCATCAGCACCAGTAATTCAGCTGTAATAATTGATGCTGAAAACTCTCTTTGCTCAGGTGTGTGACAAGGAGTGGCACCACTACGTTGTCAACGTTGAATTCCCTGCAGTGACCCTTTATGTGGATGGTGTTTCCTACGATCCCTTCCCAGTGACTGAGGATTACCCCCTGCACCCCTCCAAGATAGAAACACAGCTGGTGGTTGGAGCCTGTTGGCAAGGTAACTATTTACAACGTTTAATACTGTAATTAACTTTTTTAATGATATCTCTGTGGTTATCTAGAATTACGTGGCAGGTCTCTTTAGTGCCTGAAAGATAACTCGGTTTGCCTTCTGCAGGTTATTTTTGCTCCTGGCTGGTATGACATATTTCCTCTTTCAGTCATTTTTTCCATGAGTGTTTGTTTTCTCGTTGGCCACGGGTGCTTGTGACACACAAAGCTGCTCACTGAGCTGTATTCCATCAGAGTGGTTTTGTGGTATTTGGGAATACAGAGAGCTTTTAATTTTTATTATTATTATTGTTGTTGTTGTTGTAAATTTTGTTGTTTTTAATAATAGCTGCAAGAATACTTCATACACTTCAGATTACCAAGCAGAACACTTTATTTCAAGTAAGTTGAAAAGCATATTGTAGAAAAAGTGTTCTCATTATTGCAGCTGTGACCAGCAGACAGCACAGTGCTGCTGCCCTTGGATGTTTCAGCATTTCTGCTTGTAAAAATAGACCTCTCCTTTATTGTTCACAAATTGTGGCTTCAAATACAACGTTCTGCAAGCTGTGAAGTGCTGATTCATGTGCTTTAATACTTTAAAACCTTCCCTTCGGAGCTGGAGGAAGGAGGAGGAGGATGCATCTGCACATGGATGCTGATCCCAGAGATCTCGGGAACAGAGCTCTTGCCTCACTGCTGAACTGCAGTGTTTGCTGATTAAATTAGACCCTGGCTGGTGTAAAGCTGCTCTCTCTGGTTGGAGATAAAACTGTGTGAAATCATTCCTGTTTTATTTAGCTCCCATTACAGGCTGCAGTTGCTGTCTGCAGTAGTGCACAGATGTAGCCTGGGAATGAGTGACAAATGGAAAGCTTTGAGACATTTTTTAATCAAATTAACAGTCCTATGTGTCTTATAATGTCTCTTTTCTCTGTGAGCTTTGAGGCTTTGAAGTGTGAATGAAGGTTAAATTATCTGTCCTCTCCATCAAATCTGTTATTTTGTGACAAGTTCACTATCATTCAGTATAAATGCTATTTCAGGGCTAAATTCATTCTGTTGTCTCTTCCTTGCATCAGTTAATGATTTTCTCCATAATTCATCTCACTCTGCTTGTGACTTTCCAGCCAATCTCTTCTCTCTAAAAGGGAAGTTTTAGTGACTGATTTTAGAGAAACTGGAGCTTGGAAACTCAGTTCCAGCTAAACGTGTGGATTGTGTAATGCCTTCCATGTATGTTCTGCATCCTAACAAAAACATGTACATTTAATTTAAAAACTCCTATGCACCATGATATGATTCTTTAATTTCTTCTGCCATGAGATTGCTTTTTAATGAAAGCAGACTGAAATAGGAGTATAAAACTTGTGAAGTACAAGAACTACCTTCTAAAAATTGCCCCAAAAAGCCTGATTTTGAGGGGGATTAGAACACGTGGCAAATAAAGTTTGCTAAAGGAGTGAAATTAATGGTCATTGTTTTTATCTTATCAAGATTTTAAAATAAATCAGGCTGCTCTAAGTTATGTATACAGCTCACCTCCATGGAGAGAGAGATTTTATGCTTTTGAAGAAGTTCTTTTAACATTTCTTTCAAAAATTTAAAAGCTGTCTTCAATTTTGCTTCCATCTGATAAATTGGCTGCTTAATACGTGCGATACTATTATTGCCATGATAAAATCTGTGTTGGTAATGGCTTGTTTTGATCAGCTTTTAATACCTTTTGGTGATTTGCTGTATTAGGCTGGATTTCACCTTAATTTCCCCTGAAATGGAGCCAGTTGATTTACAGTCTCATTGCTAGCAGTGGGTTGATTTGCTCTCTTGCTTAACTGATTTTACTACAGGTCGTGTGTGGGGCTCTCTGGGTTGTCTTGCCATGACTTCTTATGATGATGCTTCTCCCCTGCACTGCAGCTCTTCGTGTTCCCAAAGAACTCCTAACCCTTGAGGGAGCTGGGTGGAATATGAGCAGACCTTTGGGAGAAGGGCTGCTTTGTATTTTCTGTGAGAAGAGTTTGCCAGACTGTGACTACCTGCTCCTTTCCCTCTCGTCCCATTCTTTGTCTTGCTTTTCTACAGAATATGCAGGAAATGAGAATGACAGTGAAACTGTGCCCGAGACCTCTGCAGGTTGCTGGAGTTTTTCTCCCTACTGTTTTATTTCATTTTTTAAGCCAAGACATTGCTTCATCTCACACACAGCATGAAATGCAGCATCGCATTCGGGCCATTGACCTTCACATAATCCTCTCCTAGGCTTGTTTCTTCGTTGTGCTTCTATTTGCAGAGCTTCATCAGCTGACATTTTGCTTGGTTTTGGGGTTGTTTTTTGGTTTGGTTTTTGTTTGTCTTTTTTTTTGGTCGCATCCAAATGCACCCCATGGACAAATCTGCAGCCGTTGTGGTGGCAGTGAAGTGATGTAAACAAGTTGCTGATGTAAAATATCAGCCGTCATTTCTCTCACCCAGTTTTGTTAAAACATAAATGCCCCTCATCCTGTATAAATACAGGTATTTGTGTGTAGGTATTGTGTGTTTATTGCAGAATTATTCAGTATGTTGGGGAGGACCTCTGGAAGTCAGGAGACTCTGCTCCCCACTGCCAGTAAGACTGATTCCATGTTTAGATCAGGCTGCTCCTAAAGGCAGACCTGTGATTTACAGGGGATACTCATTATATAAAATCCTGATTACAGTGAAGAGGAGGGGAAAAAAGAGCTACCAGACATTTCAGGTTGTCTTAACAGGGTTGGATTTTCTTAGAAATTTTTAGCTGGAGTTCAGTTTTGTCTTGAATTGAGACCCTGAAAGTTGGTGTGTATTTCTGAAAGTGAATTCAAGATGTGAACTCTTTCTGTAAGTGCAAGAATTCCTGGAATTTCTCAATTTGGCAAGGAGGTAGCAGCATCCAGGGGTTCGAAGCTGGAGCTGTACAAATCTAAACTGCAAATTGTATCATTTGTAACTGGACAATTCACCACTGAATATTACTTTGAGTTACACCAGGGATCTCTTCTCCCTTGGAATCTTTAAAACAAGCTTAGACATCTCTAAAAATCAAGTTGCTTAGTGAGTGATGGCCTTGAAATACAGATTTCCAGGTGGTGTTCTGTGGCCCCTCTTAGTTAGCAAGATGGACTTAGGTGGTCACTGTGATGTCATCTTCAAGAAAACCCAAGGAATAAGGTTTATGAGGTTGCAATTCCTCAGAGTTAACCCAGATATCTAAAAGTGAGTTCCCTGAGTTGAAAATGCTCAGAGAAGGGGCACCTTTAGAGGGGGGGTGGTGACTCTTGGACACCTTTTTCAGAATGAGCTGGATGGATGACTTTGGGAAGTCCCTTTTCTCCCCTTCTGCCTGTCAGGAGAGCCTGCAGGGCTGGGTTTGGGTGTGGATAACTCCCACTTAGAGGGCGGATCCCGACGGGCATCGGCTTTGCCGAGAGACCCGAGTGGCAGGAGGTGTCATTCCCTCAGCTTGGGAATTGCCGTTCCATGGTTCATCCCCCTGGCTCTGCCTTCCATTCCCGGCACCACCTCTCGCTGTGGGGGGGGTTTCTTTGGGATGTTTGTGGTGGAACCGGCGGTTCCAGGTGGCCCCCCCCGTGTGAGGGCCACGTGCATGGGGAAGTGTGGAATCCTTTCTTGGTGCTTGACCAGGACCACAAGGGTTGACCCCCCGAGTGGATCCAAACTAACCCGCATGCGTGTCCCGCTCCGCGTGCCCAGGAGGCATTTATCTGTTGTTGGACAAAAGGAGAAGGATCAAAGCCAAGTGAAGGTTTTTCCCTCCCTCCCCGAAGGTGGAGAGCTCCGCATGGCGCAGTTTTTCCGAGGCAATCTGGCAGGTTTGATGATCCGCTCCGGGAAACTGGAAAACAAGAAGGTCATCGACTGTCTCTACACCTGCAAGGAGGGGCTGGATTTGCAGATGGCTGACGGTGTCGGCAAAGGTGTGAAGGTAAAGTTTGCAGATGAGCAAAAGGGAACATGTCCATTGCCTCACTCCTGATGAGGTACAGATCCTGCTGGCAGAGTGAGTAGGGGTGTCCCAAATAAAACAAGCTCATCCCTTGTGGCATTTTGCCTTAAAATTGCCTAAAAACCTGGGAAATCTTTCTTGTGTGAGTATGGTCTTAGTGGAGTTCAAGAGAACACAGTAACTTTCGTTCTTGAAGTCTGGAAGAGGCATTCCATATTTGTAGGCCTCTGGTTAACCAGGGTGTCTGATAAAAGAGATTCTTAACAAGCAGTTCATAAAATGAGACTTAACTTGCCTGGCTTTTTTAGCAGCAGGATTGTGTGAACAGAACTAAATTTCTCCTTTAATCAGCTGCCTCTCTCCCAGATTATCAGAACCCAGAACTATGTTAAGTGCCTAGAATTTTTCTTGAGGAATGAAACACTAAATATATTCCACTGGAATGAGGCAGTGAATAGGGAGGTTAAATTGTGTGCCACAGGGCCAGTAAATAATGACCTTTTTGCTTTGAATGTGGATGCAATTATCCTGCATTTACCAGGCTGAGTGAGCAGTGCTGAGCTCCACCTGGATTTGCCAGACCATGTTGGCTGTTCTCTTACGGTTTTCTCCTGTTGTTTCAGATCCACATGAACCCCAGCCAGTCAACGCTGACCATAGAAGGGGATGACATTGAGAGGGTTGATAAGGCCATGCAGCACATCTCCTACCTGAATTCCCGCCAGTTCCCAACTCCTGGCATTCGGAGGCTGAAAATCACCAGCGTGGTCAAGTATGTCCTGCTGCTGAGATAACCCATGCCTGGCAGTGCTGCTGGGGCCTGGAATGGTGTCCTGGTGTCTCAGCTGGGGTAAACAAAGGAGCCTTGGTGTGTGTGACCATCTCACGTGTGGATCCACCAGATGTTTTCTACACCAGCACTGTTTGCTTCCTGGCAGTGGAGTAAAGGAGTGAGACAGGAATGTGTTGCCAGTCACTGCCCTCAGTAGAGGTGTTAGGCTGTGAGTCAGAGCGTAGAAACGGGGCCAAATGGTAACTGTAAGTAAAAATTAATTGTCAGATTGCTCCCTTGGTGGGGAGTTCCTGCTTTCCAAGGCAGCTGCTGAATTTGTCTGAGACTCTCGGGTCTGAGACAGCTTTTCAAAGGTTGATAAAGCAGTTACTGTGTGGAATTGTGCCTCCCTCCCAGGTGACCTCCACTGCTTCTGTCTCCCAGGTGTTTCAATGAAGAGGCCTGTGTCTCCATCCCCTCTGTGGAGGGGTATGTCATGGTCTTGCAGCCAGAGGAACCCAAAATCAGCCTGAGTGGCATCAACCACTTTGCCCGCTCTGCCTCCGAGTTTGAGAGCTCGGAGGGCGTTTCCCTCTTCCCTGAGCTTCGCATCATCAGCACCATCACCCGGGAGGTGGAGCCGGAGGGGGATGGAGATGAGGATCCTACAGGTGACACCCTGCCCACCCTCACTCACTCGCTGATCCCCTTGCAGGATCTTTCCTATTCTACTAATACAATTCTATTTATAATATTTTATTAAGTTCTATTTGTAATATATTGTCTTTATAATATATTTATAATATAGGGTATTTTATATTATATAATATCTCTTTAATACAAAATCTGGTAGGGGAAATAAAATGTAGATCTGCTCTGGGCTAACAAAAGCTTACTAGAAATTATAGTAAGCCCAGGCCATTATCCTCATGTAAATATCCCTTGTTTGAGTTTTGTGTTTCATTTTTTTAATTATTATTTCACAAATACTTGCTCTCCTCCAGCCCAGATTTTAATATTTGCCCTGGGAGAAGAGTTTGAATGTGACACTTCTGTAGCTCCTGGGCTCCTGTCTCCTTCCCCAGTGTTTCTGCTGCTTGTGGATTTGGCTTTTCCTCTGCTTTTCAGTGCAAGAGTCTTTGGTATCCGAAGAGATCATGCACAACCTGGACACGTGTGAGGTGACAGTGCTGGGGGAGGAGCTGAACCAGGAGCAGGAGAGCCTGGAGATCGACATGACACGGTTGCAGCAGAAGGGAATTGAGATGAGCAGTTCCAACCTGGGCATGATCATCACAGGTGGGGGTTCCTGTTGCTGGGGGCTCCATAAAGGGAACAGTGTTCTGAGAGGTGGTTTCTAACACCTGACTCCAAATACTTCATTTTCTTTTAGAATGTCAAGTTTTAGAATTCCAGGCACAACTATTTTGGTGGAAAGCTGTGATTCTAGAGAGCACATCACTCCAGAACATCTTCTTTGTGTCCTTTTCTCCTGTCCCAAATTGCAGGTTATCTCTGGACTGTGGAGTTACACTTTGCCCCAGAAAAGGCTTGTTCCTTGCACAGATAATCCAGTGCCTGGGAACATCATTCCTTTGTGGTTTATATTCAGAATACATTAAAACATTCTAGAGAGAAGCTCCCCAAATCCCTTCAAAGACTAACTAGGTCTAAGATGTTATCACAAAATCCATCCACAGGATTTCACTGGTGGTCCTTTTTTAACTCCCAACTGAAAATCCATCACCCAGGAAAACCTTTCCCAAAGAAAGGGCGTGATGTCTGTCCCCTGTATGATGTTGTATTGGAATCTTCTGCAAAGTAACTGTTTTCCCTGTGTGTTTTTCCTCCCCAGGGGTTGATACTATGGCTAATTATGAAGAAGTTTTGCACTTGATACGCTACAGGAACTGGCACACGGTGTCTCTGTTCGACAGAAAGTTCAAGTTGGTCTGTTCGGAGCTCAACGGGCGCTACGTCAGCAACGAGTTCAAAGTGGAGGTTTGTGAGCCGAGCTGGGCACTCTGAGGGGCTTTAGAGGATGGAGGTTGTTGCCTCAGCTGGTAGATAATTGATCAGTTACCAGTTTAGATTTTTGTCCTGTAAATACATATTAATAAATGGGAGCATTTTGGGTTGTATTTTATATATAAGCATGTTCTTAGTCCTGCGTTGCAGCTGTAAACAAGGTGGTGTAAACAGAGGTTTTGTAGAAGAAATATTATGGCTCATGAAGGTGAAGAGGTCGAGTGGAAAACACATTTAGCAAATGGAGTGGGAGTGGTGCTCACGGAGAGCATCGTGTGTGACCTCTGGGATTCCACAGATGGACTTGCTGGGCCCTTCCCTGTGTGTGATGCCTGAATTTCTGGCACTGAGGGCTTTGTAAGAGCACAGACAGGCTAAAAATGGCCTTTCCTCTGCAGCAGGTTAGAGGATCATTATTACTTAGTGTGCTTACATCAGATATCTGGAAGGACAGCAGAATGTGGCATTTCCAGGGCTGGAATGTGGAGTGATTTATATTGGGAGGAACTGCCACAGAACTCAACATCTTTTAGCTCTGAATTTGAATTTCCACGTTTTAAAGCTGACCAAGGGACTGGCAGTAAAGCCACCACAGTATTTGCCACTGCTTGGGTGGTGGTGGTGGGCTGGGAGCCCCTGGCGTTGCAGAACAGGTGTTTTGGTGTTCTGTTTCCTGAGGAAATCCTGAGAGCCTGAGTTGGGATTTACCAAACTGGGGAAGTGCAAATGCTTTCCTTGTTGTGTAGCAAACACAGGTTCTCCTCTCTTCCTGCTGGGCAGGGGCAGGTCCCCTGTGCCTGTTCCACCACGGGAGGGGCACGTTTAGCTCTGCTGCTGAAATATTTGTGATGAGCTCCCACTTGTGCCTAAAAGTCAGCTCTGCTAAGTGGGGGTTAAACTTGAAAGAATAGTCTCTTTCTTACCACTTTGACTGTAATAAGGAATTTTTCTCTTTGCTGTTAGCTGAAAATATACAGGAGAATAAGAGGTGGGAATGAAGGAAAGGTAATTAATGGGTTAGATGTCTTTGTATACAGTTATTTCAGAGTTAAAGTGGCTGGCTACCAAATTTGGTAATAAACTGGCTTTGACTCTTCTATTCTGAAATACTGGTGTCTCTACACCAGCTTGCCAGACTAAAACAGATTTGAAACCGAAGGGTTTTGTGACAAGAAATGGAAAATATGAGGAGCCACTGGTTGGGATGGCTGTCCCCTGAGAGGAGCCATTGCTGTGTGGAGGGAAGATTGGATGCCTGCCCTGGGAAATAGATTATTTTTTTCTTTTGTTTGAATTTCCTTCCTTTGACTTCTGTCTCTTCAGAACTAAAGTGTTGGCTGTGTGGAGTTTAACCCTGTGTCCCTGTTCCCAGGTGAACGTGATCCACACGGCCAGCCCAGTGGAACACGCCAACCACATCGCCGCCCAGCCGCAGTTCGTCCACCCCGTGCATCACTCCTTTGTGGATCTCTCTGGCCACAACTTGGCCAACCCTCATCCCTTTTCAGGTCAGGATTCTCTCAAGTTGAGCTGGTTGTATTCTGGGGTTAAAATAAAAGCAATGTATTGGACTGATAATCCAGGCAGCTCCTCGGGCCTGTTCTGCTCTTGCCCGGGCAGGGAGGAGTGGATTCCTGGTTCCAGGGTTCCTTTCCTGCCAGCAGAAGAGCTTTCTGTTGGTGTGTGTGTGTTGGAAAACAGGAGGGACTTGATAAAGGCACTTGATAAAGGGCTGTGAGGAACTAGGACAGTATTTCTGAATGGCACGAGGAAAGAACTGCAATGATATTCCCTTGATGACTCATGGGATCTGCCCTTTCTGTTTTAATTACATTAATTTGGCAAGAGTGTAGGATGTGAGAGGAAGAAAAATAGGCAATTTAGAGAGGAGTCTGAGCAGTGGAATCTGCTTTCCATGTGTTTTCAGTCCTTCAGATTGATGTAATTATATTGAAGGGACCAAGGTTAGCCCAAGTGCCTCTGTAGGTCCGTGAGGGTTTGTGCAGTGCAGGTGATGGGAAGGGAGCTGCTTGTTGGCACTGTGGAAGAGTTGCCACTGCCAGGTAAGGAACCCCGTTTTTTCTTCTCCTTGCAGTTGTTCCCAGCACAGCCACTGTTGTGATTGTTGTTTGTGTGAGTTTCCTGGTGTTTATGATCATCCTGGGAGTGTTCAGAATCCGAGCTGCACATCAGAGAACGATGCGGGACCAGGACACCGGGAAGGAAAATGAGATGGATTGGGATGACTCTGCTTTGACCATCACTGTGAACCCCATGGAGGTAAAACCCTGTGGGGCTGGGGCTCAGCACTGACCCAAAAATGCCTTTTGCAGCTGGAAGGGGTGGGACTGTACGTGAGCAGAGGAGGAGAGCAGAACCAACCCCTGAGCACAGAGCAGAGACTGGGAATTTTGGATCAATGTGCCAAATGCCAAGAGCAGTTATGTTTGGGATCCTGCAGGAGCTTTGTGTTGCAGGATGGAATTTTGCAGGCCAGTGTCCAGCACGTGCTGCCTTAACCAGCCTATTTTGGTCCAAACTGGCAGGAATTTACCACCAAAACACCTGTGTTTATAATGCTTCTTAGTGTGTCCTACTAAAGATCCTTCTCCAGCAGAATCTGCAGGAGTGGATCACCCCTGAGCACCAGTTTGTGTGGAGGGCCAGGGTTGACAGCAGTGTCTCAGAGTGCTCCTGCCTTTGTCTTCTCTGGTTGCCTAATTCCTGCTGAGCTTTTAAAACCAGCAAGGAATCTGCAATAGCCCTTTGCCAGTGCAGTGAATAAAGAATAGTAATAATAAGAAGAAGAAGAATTTTGGCCAGTGGGGTAATGACAATTAACTTTTGCTTTAACAGACTTATGAGGACCAACACAGCAGTGAAGAGGAAGAGGAGGAGGAGGAAGAAGAAAGTGAAGATGGAGAAGAAGATGACATCACTAGTGCAGAGTCTGAAAGCAGTGAGGAGGAGGAGGGAGAGCAGGAGGAGGACCAACAGAATGTTAACAGACAGCAACAGCTGGAATGGGATGACTCCACCCTCAGCTATTGATTCCCGCTGTTCCCTTTGTCTTTCTACTCCCGCTCCAGAAGACTCCACTGTAACACACTCCATTGGTACCGAGGATTCATGGTGTTCAAACAACACTAATTCATTCTGGCCAGTAGATTGACCCCCCCCACCTGCCGTGTTTGTGTTCTGTCAGCCCCTGATGTTTAGGGTTGTAGTTTAGCACCTCTTCCTTCAGCCATCCCTCACTGACTGGAGTTTTTTTTAATGCTGTGTGAGGAACCACCTTGCACTTTTTTTTTTTTTCCTTCATGTCATCTCAGCTAAGTGACTCTACAGCTCTGTAGCCATTGCACATGAATTTCTGAACTGTCTTTTTTTGCTCAGTGAAACAAAACTTGGCTTTGTTCCTTTTTTTCCTCTTTCTAAAAAGATGCAAAGGTTGCTTGCTGACAAAGGGTAAAGCTGCTCATTTCAGCCTGTTGATTTCTTTTAATTTTCTCCCTCCCCAAAATTAGTGCATGTGTAAAGTGGCAGAATGAGTTTAATATGTAGAAGATTAACAAGACTTTTTAATATTTTGTAAATATCTTGGAATTATGTAATTACGTCATTTGTGGTAGTGAAAAACAGGGAATTGGGGTTTCAAACATGCTAAAGTGAAAAATCATGCAGCATGAACTATTACAAGTCTCATCCTACTGCAGCAGGAGCACGGGCACAGTTCTTAGTGTAGATGTTCAGTGACTCTGTCCTTGGCCTTGGCTCGATGTGCGCTCATGCCCCGCTCTCCTCCAATTCCTTCCTTTTCTTTAACCCCCTTTATTTTGGGATCATAAGCTTGGGAGAAATTGTAAAGGCTTTAGGAGCCTCTGCAGAGGTTCAGCTGCCCCTGTGCAATACAGTTGTTTGGGTTTCATTTTTATTTTTATTTTTTTAATTTTTCTTTTTCCCTCTCCAACTAAGTCTTGGCGTAAGGGCTTTTTAAGTTATTGGGGGGGAAAAAAACCACTACTTGGATGGTGGGCAGGATCCACGGGGCTGTGGGGTGTTGCCACAGCTCCTGGTAATGACAGGGAGGCTGCCTGTTAGTCCAGTGCTGTTCGTACTGACAGGGTGGGTGTTTGTAAGTGGTGGATTGTGACAAAGCTGGAAAGCCTGAGCCCTGGGTACCTGTGCACCTTGGCCACCAGTCTGCATAAATAGGCATCTGGGGTTTTTTTTGGTTGTTCATTTTTCTGATTTGGCAGTTGGGAGGGTTTGGGGTGTAGCTGATCCCACTGAGCACTCCTGCTCCTCCCCTGCAGCCCCTTGTACAGTAACTCGCAGTGTCGGTGTTTTAAGCCTTTGTTTACACGTAGTAATTTTGTTTTCCTGCTGGTGAAAAACTGTAGCATAAATCACCCAACCAGAAAACCTTGGGAATCCCGTTACTGTTATTCCAAGTGGAGCTGATTGGGATTGTTCCCAGTCACGGTTCTGACTTGGGGCCTGCAAAGGACACAAGCTGGAAGGTACGAAGGTGCTGCTGCCCCGGCGTGGGGAGCGCTGGTTTTTCTGTCAGGCAGGGCTCGTTGAACTTTATTTGGTCTTATGCAGAGTCTGGAGTAATGAATTTCTGCTTGATTTCTATGGAGGTGGATTAAAGAGTAACTTGTTTTGCTTGTAACAGGAGCCTGGGACTGCATTCCCTCCTCGGCACGGTAAGCCAAGCCCCAGTGTTTGCTCGTGGGTGCAGAGCCCACCCGTGTCACACGCAGCAGGGACAGGGGCACTGGGGAAGGTGCCAGAGGAGCCAAAGGGTGGGGCACAAAGGGTCCTAATGAACAGAAAGAGAGAAAAGATAAGGGTTGATCCAGGTGTTTGTGCAGTTTGCTTTTCAGAGCAGAGCTGTTCTCACCTCGCGGTGTGACAGGACCGGTGGTGGGTTTGATCGGGGGAACCTTGACTGTGGAGTGCCTTTACAACGGGAGATGCACCTGGAAGCAGGGAGGAGAACCCACACCAGAGCTTACCGTTTCTTTGGGGTTGTTTTGGGGTTTGGGTTTGGTTTTGGTTTTGTTTTTGGTTTTTTTTTAATGTAAAATTTTAGATTTCTAAAACGGGAAAATGGTTTTGACTACTTATGTGGTAATTAACTGCTAGTTTTAAGTAAACTGGGAAACTTTTAACTTATGTCTGACAGTTGTCCTGTGTTAATGTGTAGAAGACTTATCCTTCCATATACTGTTGCTGTAGCTGCTGTATTTTAGACCAAAACTGATCATGGCTAAATGGTGATACTGAGGGGTTGTAACGTCCCGACGCAGTTTGTAGCCACTGTGGGTTATAACTTTTCAGATGTGTATATTGGTAACAGGTCAGTTTGGAAAGTCTATAAGCTACAATAAATTTCTGGTTCTAAAGGTCGTTTGCATTTATTTCTTCCCGAGTGGAGCAGGGTAGAAATCAGAAGTTACATGAACTGAGTGTTAATTTGCCTCTGCTGGGGGAGGAGGGGGAGTCTTTGTTTTTGTTGATCTCAAGCTCAGAAAGATCTGTGGACAATTGATCAATATTTTTTATTTTTTACTTACAAAACATGTACCTAAAGCAACTGAAAAGTTAAACATGTAAACATTCTCTTCTCGCAGAACCACAGTTTGGCTTAAAAAAATACTTCTTTTTTCTCCAAGGCAACAGAATAAGCACAATCAGTTTGTACAGGGTGAGTTTAAAAAAAAAGAAGACAAAAACACCTCTAAATAAATAGAAATAGGTCTATCATTCTGAGCATATCTATAAAATGAGAAGCCACTTATTTATGGTGAAATGGAGTATTTTTTGAAAGAGATTTAAGTTTGAATCTTCAGTACAATTCACTGGCTGAAAACCATCAGGTGAGCTGCTGCTTTGTGGATTTGGAGTCAAAGGCTCTTGGCTGGACCCTCAGAGCTTCAACAAAGATGCTCTTCCAGGAGTGCCCAAGGAGGAAGGTCCCTGTGATGACTCACTGGATTCTTAGTTCTTGTAGGTAAGTCAAGTTTGCAGATGGAGTAACCCCTGGAATAACTGGGCTGGGCGGAGAAACCCTCGGGAATTGCTCAGTTCCTGCAGCTGACACTGAGACACCTTTGTTTTATTGCACTTCTCACACTGAAGGACAGGGGACAGGAGCCACTGCTGGAGAACTCTGG
>JAYRBT010000056.1:6578575-6604069 GCA_036023395.1 Myiotriccus ornatus | reverse complement strand
ACACTGAGACACCTTTGTTTTATTGCACTTCTCACACTGAAGGACAGGGGACAGGAGCCACTGCTGGAGAACTCTGGAACTGGGGACTGAGGTCGCTGCTGGGAGTCTGGAGAGCAGGTGCCTCAGAGCAGGCTGTGGCAGTGCAGGAGAACTGCTATTCCAGGTACACAACTGTAGTGTCTTCCCTTCCCCAGGAACCTACAAACCTGACCAGGGGGTGGGGTCAGTGCATCTCACCCTGCCTGGGGCCTGGGATTTTTTAAATTCTTTTTTCCACACTTTTTGCTCTGTAAATTAGTTTAATAAGGAAAGAAACAGCAATGTTTATTCTCTGAAATGGAGAAGAGGCACAGGATTTGTTCTCGCTGCCTGATCAGTCTGCAAAGAGATCTGAATTTCCTTCTAGCACCAAAACAACTGTCAGAGCTTGAGTGCTGCTTCAGTCACACCCAGGATGGTTGGAAAAGGGTTCTATAAAACTAAAATCAGGTGCTTTCTATGCCAGAACTGCTGCTTCTGCCACCAGGTGCTCGAGAGGGAACTTGGTTTGTGTGAATAGCTACAAACCAGACCAGAGCCCACAGCTCAACATCTTCTATGAAAAGAAACAGTAAGTACTTTAAACTTCTAATTTAGATTAGAAACTGTAACACTGCTAGTGCCTGTTTGGATATAAAGGGTTTATTCCAGGTGTTTCATATTCCCCTCACTGACCAAACCTGGCATTACTTACTATTTATTTCTACTTACAGAAGAAGTTACTGTTTTATAAAGCAGTGTTAACTTTGGCTGCTTAAGTCAAAATCTGTCAGGTGGTGAAGAACATTCTAGGGCAGCACTTTTTTTTTAATTTAACGTACTGGGGTATCTGATTTTAAAGTATTAAACAGTCAGGAATGAGTTGCACCCATGTGCTGGCTGCAAAAATCAAATCAAATTTAGATCATGAAGGGAGAGGATTTATTGAACAGGCCAGTTCAGTCTCCTGAACTTGCTGCTTCTGTGGGAATTTTAAAGCAGATTTGAAAGCTAAATCTATGAGAGTCTAGTCCATCATTTGACAACACCTGTACCTGTTGTTACCTGAGAACCAGGATCTGCAATTGCCTCTTTATCTACACGAGAAAAGTAAAAGAGTTTAAAAAAACACTTTACAGGGTATAAAAGAAAATTGTTGAACCTAATTAAAGGCAAACAAATGAATACAGGGTTCAGCTTTGGGGGTGTCTTGAGAATTAAGACACTGCTGTTCCTGAAGAGGCAGGAATGATGGTACCTCCCCAGGAACCTGAGGGTGTGGAGAAGGTGGGGAAATGGAAGGAAGGACCCAAGGAACTGGCAGAGGAAGCAGGTCCTGCCCACTCTCCTGTCTCCAGCAGTGGCTCCTGCTCCCTGTCCCTGGGCACCACCAGCACCCAGAGCTGCTCCTGCTGGAGCCACGACCTGGAGCCAGAGCTATGACACAAGCAGAACTGTGGGACCGATCCCAGCACCTTGTGGGAGAGGGGAAGGAGACTGAGGAGGCTGGAGGGGACACCGTGTCCCACTTCAGGCACCGGCACAGCTGAGCCCCCCCAGCAGCTCTCAGAGCAGGGCAGGGTCTGTACCTTGGCTGGGAGAGGGAGGAAGGGGGAAAAGAACAGGGAGTACATTTGTAGGAAGATGGGAGTTGAGATGCTGTGTTTCAGTGTTAAACCCACTCCTGTGGCACTCCTTGCCCGGGAGGGCAGTCTGGCCCAGCAGCTCGGGCACAGAGCAGTGCCATCTGTGCCAGCTGACTCTGGAGCTGAGTGTTGGGTCCCAGGGACTGTGCAGGTGTGGGGACACTGCCCTGCACACACAGGGTACAGGGACACCAGGTGCCAAACCGGCTCTAATGTACCCCAGCAGGAGGCACATTCCGTGCCACTTTGGAAAATGCAATCTTCCTGTTTTCAGGCTTAAAACCGAAATAGATGCAGGAATTGCTTGAGGCTCAACTAAAGCCTGACTTAAAAAAGCCAAGAAACTACCTGGTCCAGTGGCCACTGAACCTGCTGTTGTGGCATCAGTTTTGTCCAGCAACAGCTGAGTTCCAGCTCGGTTTGAGAACACTTTGGCCTCTGGAGCAGACAGAAAGCAGTATCACAGTGTGGATCACAATGCAGAATGAAACTATTTGTCCAAGACAGCTCCAGTGCTCTTTAAACTGCCCCCCCTTGGTGGACACTGACACTGGGCAGTGCTGCAGTTAATGCCTCTGAGCTGGAATGGTGGTGACCTGCAAGATGGGTTACAGGGATGGGGGGGGGAAGGCTCTGTTCAGCTAAATTCTCAAGGAAATATAAATACAGACATTAGCACACAGGAAGGATGTTACAACTGCCTCAACTCTTCCATTAGAAGATGTATTTGAAGCTTAATGAGTTCTTAAGGGTACAGCACCTCTACCTACCTTCCACTGTACGCGGTAATTTTATTGCCTCACGTCTCTCCCTTGTCCCCCAAAGCTCTACAGCAGCCACGGGGGTGTGGCTGAGGACAGGCCAACAGGTTTTCAGTCGAGGAGCACTGTCTGATCTCTGGGAATGCAGGTGGGGGATCTTCAACACTGCAGCTTCCACCAGTCTTTCCTTCCCAGCCTGACTTGCTGGGCCCGGTGCAGGTGGTCGGTCCCTGGCTGTGCAGGTGCTGCTGCTCTACTGCCTGTTGTCTTTGGATACGTTGTGTGCCAGCCAGTTCACTTTGGTTTTCCAGCTCTCTCGCAGGGCTTCATTAAACTTGAGCCTGAAGTGCTTCAGTGCCTCCTCATCGGTTTTCCCAAGAGCCAGGGAGTCCTGGAGGTGAGAGGAACAAATCCGTGTAGCCTGGCTGAAAGCACAGCCGAGCAATTAGCAGCTCAACTGGTGAGATGTTTACTCATGAAGGTATTACCCACTGGAAGGAGCACAGAGTAGGAAAGGAACAGCCATTAATGTTTTTTAATGGTGACTGTGGTTGCATGAGGTTTTTCCCTGATAAATCCTTCCATTCCTCTCTTCTGCTGGTGCAGGGTGGTACCAAGGTGCTGTCTTGCAGCTGGCCAGGGATGGGTGGTTATCACTTAAGAGGCAAACTGGGACCAGGAAATGATTCACAACCACAGGCCTTTGTCTCCTTCCCTGCAAACTGGGTCTACAAGGTACCTCCTGCCCTCAGGATGAAGAGCCTCAGGTGACTTCCTGAGCATCTGTACCCGGCCTTTCTGAGCTCCTGCACCTACTCCTTTCTGCTTCCAGTACACCCTTCCCACTGACTCCTCCTCCCTGAGCCACAGGATCAGGTGTTCTGTTTTCCCCATGCCTGGGCTCTGCCTCTCTCACCTTCAGGTACTGGATGTCTTTGGAGCAGCTGAGCTCTGGCAGACCAGCAGCTTTCATCAGTGCAAAGAGGTGCAGGAAGAGGAGCCCGTGGCGCCGCAGGATCATGTAGGCTCTCTCACAGTAACCCCTGAACCTGAAGGAGTGATGGCACAGCAGTGAACACCTCAAACTCTGCCAGTTCATAAAGCAAAGCTGCACGCTAGTCTGAACCCTGCTGTCTCCATTGATGATACCAAGCTCTGTCACCTCCCCCAACAGGTAGATAATTCATTTACTTTCACGTTCACAGGCCACATATTGCTGGAAATAAATCCCAATAATGCAGAGAGTAAAACGCTCAAGTCAGTTTTTCACTCCCACCACTCACCTTTCAAACTTCTCATTGTTGTTAGTTTTTCCTTGCTGGATGACGTGCACAAAGTCGTAGGTTAAGATGAAAGGAACTCGTTCTCTATTAATACCAAATTTAGTCTTGAAGTTCCCCAAAAAGTGACCAAAATCAATATGGAACAGCTGAAAATAAAGAAGAAAAAATTGGTTTTAGAACAGTATCTATTTTAGCTGATCTGGGATGTCCCTGTCCCAGCCCCCCAGCAGTGGCTGTACCTGTCCTGTCTCCCGGATCATGATGTTGTCGCTGTGCCGGTCCCCGATCCCCAGCACGTACGTGGCCACGCAGTACCCGGCACAGGAGAGGGTGAACTCCTCGATGGCTTGGTCTAAGGCATCCCTACAGAGGGCAAGGAAGAGAGAGAGAAATCATTTCATTTTGGACTCCAGTACTTCACTACAGCAGCTTTCAGAGTTTCCTCCCTGCAAATCACGGAAAGGAAGGGAGTCACATGTGGATTCCCACAGTGTTCTCCCGAGGCAGGACTCCCACCCCTGCTGGACAGGAATGAGCTGCAATAACTGCCTGTAATTAAAGGGGTCTGAACAAGGTTATGGCCACAATCTCAGCGAAAATTATTCAGTCTCAGCTAAATTAACTCATTTCTTGATCTCCGTGGATCCCAAAGACAAAGAGGGCTCCTGGAGTGACTCCTGTAGGTGGCCCTGCTGCACCAGAACAGCATGGATGTGTTGCTGCAGTTTCTCTACCCCGTAAGCCCCCATGTCACACAGCTGTTGTGCCCCTTCCCTGTTCACCTCCCAGTTCTCCCTCCTGCCCCTTTTGCAGCTGCCACCACGCTGTGTGTCTGGAGAAAGTAACAGGACCCAAGGGGAATATCAAGGTTTGGATCCAGCCTGGGGGCAGTGCTGCCTTAGGCTACCAAAGGTCACACCAAGCTCGCCAGCAGTGACCCAGCTGCCCTATTTCTGCTCACAACCCACACAGACCCACACCATTCCTTCGGGTGTGCTGGCAGGGAAGCAGCCACAGACACTGTGGGAGAGCCTGAAAGGTGCATAACTGAGGGGAAATGAGGAAAGGGGAGCCCACTCACCCCGGGTTCTTGGACTTCAGCCAGTTCAGCAGCGCATCCTTGTTGAAAGCTGCCGTGGCCACCATGTTGCTCTTGTTCAGCTGGATGTTGGCGATGGTGTCCGAGTGCATGACCACCTCAATCAGCCCAGTCTTGTCTCCTGTGGAGAGGCAGCCATAAGGGGTCATCCTGCAGAGATGAAAGAAACCCTTCCACTGAAATCCTGCCCAGAACTGGGTGGTGTTGACTTTTAAAGCTTTCCCTTGGCTGCCAGGTCTCCTCCATCTCTCCTCTGCAGTTCTGTTGCCCAGTACCACAGGACCTGCCCAGCTGCTCACACAACACCAGACAGACCTGCTGGGGGCAAAATGAGCTTGCAGAGAAAAACAGCCCCACCAGCCATGATTTGTCACTGCAGTAGGACAGCTGTGTGCACACTACTCACCTCAGGTCCAGGCCCTCCTGCTTCCACAGGATGTCCATCAGCTGGATCATCTGCAGGGTCAGCATGTCCTGACGCAGATCTGTGCAGCGTTACAAGGGGAAAAGGGGCATCAGGACCTCCCAGTGTCCCCCTCCAGTGCTCCTGTAAGTGGCCCTTGTTCTGTCCCTGCAGCAGAGCTGCTGGAGGGGCCTTTGTCACTTGCTGGTCCAGCTCAGAAAGAACATCAGCACAGAGCAGTGTTTGCTGGTGCAGGAACAGCGTGAAACCACCCCACCAGACACCTTAACTCCCGTGATTTTTTTACTAAGGGAGGTACAGGCTTCTTCACTTTGCCCAGGCTCTTTCCATGGTGGTCACTGTGGCCCTGCAGGAATATCTGCCTGGACACAGCAGGGAGCAGCAGCCACCCTAGCCCTGCAGAGCTCGGGCTGCTGGAGCTCCTTCACACCAGGCTTGGGTTTATTGCTCAAGGGGATCCAGCTACCACTGCACTACAATCTCCAGGAAAGAGGGCTGCAGGTGAAAGATAGAGGGGAGCTCTCCAGATTACTGCCAAAAACCTCAAAACATTGAAGGTCCTCATTTCCACAACTGTCCATATTCAGGCCCCCTCACAACAGTAAATACCTGAGATTAAGGATAAGTTTTCAGAGCCATAATAAAGACTTACCATCTCCATTTTTAAAAATAATGCCCACTCCACCTCCACCTGTCTCTTCACTGTTAAACACGATCCATAAAGGTTTCATTTTGGAGTCCATGAAGGTGCACTGATCCACACTGGAGGAAATAAAGACATTGCCATCAGAGTTTCCATCTATTAAAAAGCAGCCAGCTCAACGGCACCTGCAGACACTGGTGGGGTGGGGATTTCCACGAGGAAAGAACCTTGGGATAACCTGCAACCTGGCTGCACTGCCAAACAAAGCACAAATGAGGAGGTGCAGTTCTCTTCCTTACCAAACTTCGGCGAGGATAATGTTGGGGTTCAGGGGGGACTGGAGGTGGGAAAGTGCTTCACGGTACGTTTCCTGCTTCATGCACACGTGCATCATCTCCTTGGTTTGAGGCTTGGTGGCCTTCTGGGAACTCACTTTGACAAAGTCATTCAGAGCTTTCATCTTGTTGAGTGCTTCTCCCTGGAAAAAAAAAAAAAAAAAAGGGGGGGAGAGGTGGAACAGGGTTAAAGAATAGGAAATTCCTGGAGGAAGTTTAAAAAGAAAATTAAAATCTCCCGTGAAATGGAAACCTTGGTTGCATCTCTTACTTTCTCTTCAACTTGTAGCAATTTCACACATTGCAACAATACGAACGTAGTCCTATCTGCTTGAGGGAGATGCATAATTAACTGTGGATACTCTGCTGAGCACAAATGCACTGGAAGGTAATGACTGCTCTGAATCAGCCAGTTGTGACCAGCTCCCACTAAATGGTAACTCAGCCATTTATCTAATCACAGCACTGCTCTTGGAGATTTCAAACCATTCTGGACACACAGTGTGACTGGGGGGGGTGTGGGTGAGTAAGAGATGAGGGAACTCACACGTGATGGGGATCTCCAGGCTCCCAACAGGATATGCCAAAACCAACACAGCAGTTATGAGGCTTTTTCTGTGTTACTGATAATGTGAAGTTGGAAAAGCCAAGAGCTGAGAACCAACTCCAAGCAAGAGAGAAGTCAACCTTATGGCTAAAAGCAATTCTTACCTGTTTCATCAAAACTTTCATGTGGTGGATGCTGCCTCTGCAATAAGCTTCCAGGATCAGCCCAAACCTCAGGGAAACAGCAGGAACGTGCATTTCTGACCTGGGGAGAAGGGAGGTTGCAGCAGTGCTGACTCACTGCGTGACTGACTCATCCTCCCATTCATACCCACACCAGGAGGGTGCAGAATATTGGCTGCTGATTCTTTCTGTGTAATGGGAAAGGAAAAAGAAAAACCCAAAAACATGCCCCCCAACCCCAGAAGGTGATGGAGGAAAACCACTGCCTGGGGTGGTGAGACATTTTCTGTATGACTGAATCACTAACCACTCCTGGGAGAACAGCACCTGGGGAGCAACAACAGCTCTGGGCTTGTGGCTCAGAGCTGGCAGGTGGCCACGGACATCCAAAGGAATTCCAGCTCACAGGCTTGTGTGTGCATATGCACATAGAGACAAAAATTCTGAAAACAGAACCTGAGCCAAACTCCACCAACTACAACGACCACAAAAGACAAAAATAAATGAACAAAAAAACTGTACTGTCCCCTCGTGGAGAGTTGGACTCAGTGATCCTGGTGAGTCCCTTCCAACTCAGGAAACCTGTGAAATCTGTGAAATTAATTCTTATTCAGTTGCCCAAGGTAAAAAGCAGCAGTTTCTGGGTTTGGGGAACCACAGCAAGGAAATCCCATCGACTCTTAGAGGGCAGACACAAGCCAAGGGTCAGCTCTACATCCAGCCAGACCTGCTGTCCCGCTTCACAGAGCCACTAGGAAACCAGTAAATGGTAACCAGTAAATGCTGCTTTCACTCCATTACTGAGAAAAGGCCTAAAACCTTTTCCTCACCTCAGGTGCCAGAAGAGGAAGTGGCCAATCTTGCGGTTGGACAAGGCCCTGTCCAGCAGGAACTTGGTTAATTCACAGTCTAAGTAGGATTCGTACTTGAGCACCTGGACAAGCTGCAGCAGGTACTGGAACACGTCATGATCTCTGGTGACAGAAGGGAAACATGAAAGACAGTCTCATCTCTGCTGCAGAGACAAGGCTGTCAGGCTTGTTCACAGTCCCCCTCAGCAGCCCTGGACAGGAATAGAAAGGGGCTCTCTCCCCTGGGGATCACACTTACGTCAGCTTCTTTAATGAGTTGATAGCAAAGGAACCAACATAGCGGTCGGGAAAGCTGAAATCCAGCAGCTCCAAGGCATTCAGGACAGGCAGCTCTGGCCAGGTCTGAAGCAGGGAAATCATCTGTAATGACCAAAAAAAAAAAAAAAAAAAAAAGAGAACAAGGTTTTTATGACAATGGATATAAATCTGAAGTTCTGCTGATGGAAGAGCAGCTCCTTGTGGTGGGTCACTATAGATGCCTCACAGCAAGTTTGCAAATACCAGGTCAAACCCTGAGGTGCTGGTCTCTCACTGTCAGTTAAGAATATCTGATCCAGATCCTATTTTTCCCATGAATTAAAGAGATTTTTTCCCCCCCCCTTGCCTCCTGTTTCTTGAAGGAATATATAAGACCTTGTTGGTTAGTAATAAATCTGGGACAGCCCACAGAGCCAAACCTCAGCTGGGAACAGGACACCTCCCTTTGGGGAGCTGTGAACCATCCCCAGCCGAGCTGGGCTCCCAAACACCACACAGGAGTGCAGGGAATGAAAGATGGATCAAACAGGGAGTCCTGGCTGCCAGCCCCAACCTCCTCACCTGGGCAACGTCCTCGTGCTTGTTCCACTTGGTGATGATGAGCAGCTTTGCCAAGGCCTGTGGGTACTGGTCACGGATGTCGTACCTCATCTTCCACACCAGGTCCTTCTCGTGCTCGTACAGCTCCGTGTGGCTCCTCCGCTCCAGGATCTCCCTCAGCTGCAGCTTCTGCTCGTGGGAACCACAGGAAAGAGCACACACAGGGCTCAGTCTCAACCCAGAGGGCTTGCTCAGCTCAGAGAGACCCTGTAGGACTCAGGGAATGGCCCAGTTTGGTGGAAAAAGCTGGTGGGGTTAAGGTGGAAACGTCTGACTTGATCCATGAAACTAGGTTTGCACGTAGCTGAAAAACTGATGCCAGAAGACTCACCTCCTCGGGATCCTCTGGTGCAGCTCGGGGTGGTTCTCCATTCCTCCCCAACTCCAGCAGCTGGGGACACAAATAAAGAGTCTGAGAAAGGCTGCTCAGTGATTGTAGCTCACTGTCACTTCAGGGATTTGTGCTGTGTTAGAGGTCAGTCACTTGGCACCTCTGGAGAAGGGAATCACACCTCTCTCAGCCCCAGTGCAGGTCAGGGACTCAGCAGGACCCCTCTGCTCAGGGGTGTCACCTACCTGCCCATGCTGCCCCTGCCCTGGCGGTAACAAGAACGAAGGCATGAGTCCTCCCCCCAAAAAGGGCACATCTGCGCTCCCAGAGAGCTCCTGAGCTCTGGGTCACTGAGCTCCAGGCTGACGACCCATCCCAGTGCTGCCCGAGCCCCCCTGCACTGGCACAGCCTGTCACACCCCCTGAGCAGACCCTGCCCTGTGGGGAGCACACAGGCATTCCCTGGCAGAGCAGGTCCCCCTTCTCCCCTGTAGCAGGCACATTTCTTCTTCCGCTCGTCCGCCCAGTTGCAGTGACAGATGGAAAATCCCCACCCAACACGGCATGTTATCGCTCTGCTGAAAGGCAGGGAGCTGCCTATTTTCACTCATTTCCCCTTTTATTCCTCTTCCTCCCTACAAAGCCTAACACTGCCTCGCAGTTTAAAGACAGCTCAGTCAAACCCATTTTTTAAACAAGCGCTAGTCTATAAGAGCAACTTCACCTCAGTAATTCACAGCTCGCAAAACTATTCACCCACAGGTCCGTTAGTTAAGAGGAAAAGTCACGTTTTCAGTTAACAATATCCATTTATCGAGTTTGCTTGTGCCCAGGCCCTGCTGACAGCTGCCCAAGGGGCAGTGACACTGGATGCTCCCACCCCAGCACAGCCAGGGAATTCCTGTGCCTCCCAAAAAACTGTGCCAAGTGTCCCACCTGCTCGAAGGACGGGTAATACACGGGGTGAGCTGCCACGCTGGGGAAGCAGATGACCAAGGCTGCTGCACTCTCAGTGTTGGGGTTGCATTGCACCGTGCCCATGGGGTTCAGAAGTTCCCCTTTCTCGTCTGAAAAGCAAAGCACACAAACCCCACGGAGCCAAATGTGAAGCTTTGGTGCAGAGAGCAGAGCACTGCCCGCCCCCAGCTCTGCCACCCCGCACTGCCTGGCCCTGAGCAGCTCCTTCATCTCCCTGACCTCTCCCAGGCGGGGTGTACATGACAGCTTTAGGCCAGCAGCCACCTCTTGTGTCCCATGTGCAATGCCAAGCACAGGGCCTTCACCTCGGCAGGGCCATGGATGCCATCACAACACAGAGCAGCGACCACGCAGGGTCTGCTGCCACGAGCTGCACAGCGAGGCAGGACCTGGGGCACCCCTGTCCTTGTGGAGGAGACTGAAGATGCCAAACGAGACAGGAGCTCCATCTCCTGACATACCTGGGAAGGAGGACCACATGTGCAGGCAGCACTCCCCCGTTTTCAGCTGGTCCTTGTAGTCAAAGAGCATGACGTTGACCCAGGCGATGGGACAGTCCTGCAGGGCACAGACAGCAGCTCATTTGGGGGCTGTAACTGCTGAAGGGGGTGAAGGAAAGAGGAGAACTAACAAGGGAGTGAGATACCCCCATGTAAAGGCCTCACAATATCCAGGAACCCAAAGGTATACAATCTTTTCCAAGTCTACCAATCGCTACAGGCAGGGAACTTCCCATTCAAGAGTGTGGGGGCACAAGAGTTGCTGTAGAGGATTATACCAGGGAGCCATCCTGTCTCCCTAACTTTTAAGTTCTCTAAAAGTACAAGATGGCATCACATTCAGGTATTTGCCAAAACCTGGGGTCTTTTGTGTAGTGCTGAATGGCACCAACCTGCCCCCAGATATGGCTAAAACTTCATCACCTGATATTTTTCATAGCTGAAGAACCTCTAAGTTTCCAGTGAGGCCTTGCTATTCTACACTCAACATTTGAAGGAGCTGTGATGTGCTTCCTAAAGTGTGAGGGGAGTGTGTTTCAACCTCAGTGTTGAAACAGGGAACACAGAGTTCACATGACTGCAGAAAACTGGGTGAAGACTGCTAGAAATAGCTGATAATAGGGGAAAAAAGGCTTGGCTCCTTTGTACAAGAATGAACACTATCTATAGAAATCAAACTTTTTGCTGCCAATCCCCCACCACACCCCCAAAATAAAAGCCACGAGCCCAAGGCAGGCTCGTTTTGGAGGGGGGAGACTCCAGCGAGTGACGGGACTGGGACACGGCCAAGACAAAGAACCCGTCTCCCTGCTCAGCCCAGACACATACTCCACAAGTGACCTAAGCTTTCCTGCAGTCAGGTCCCTCAGATGGAACACTTTACCTCATAGAGCAGCCTCAGCCACAGCAGCGCTCGGAGCTCAGAACACACCAAGGCTCGAGCGCAGAAACCAACTGGAAAAGGGGGTTACGTGGCAAAAAACGCACCCACAAAGGGCCTCATGTGTGAAGGGAACCACAGTGACACGTCTCGTTCCACTGGGACCTTCTAGAGAGCGCAGCAGGCTTACCCCAAAGGCCGCCACAGACTTGGTGGAGGTAACAGAGTCCCCACTTCCCTCTAATGTGACAAAATGAATCACTTCCCAGCGGCCTCTCACAGACCCTGGAGCTGATTTGATTACACTGAGTATCTCCAGCAAAATCCCATCTGAGACATCAGCTTCTAGATCACAGGGAAAAGCCAAACACAACACCAGCAATAACCTTTTCTAACAGAGTAAATGACAGCAAAGCACAGCTCAGAGCCTGCCAAGACACAAGGCAAGATTCCTGGCGGGTAAGGCCCAGCAAAACAAGGATTCAGCATTCTAAAGACAGACATCTCCTGCATGATTTAGAGAAACACTGAAAGCCAACCCTCTGGGTGACATTAACCCTGTGACTCATCCAGTCAGCCTGAAAACATGCCTGTTTTTGTGGTGGTAAATGACTTAGTCCCACCTATCAGCTCTGCTCAGTCTGCAGAGAAAACAACACTCACGGCATTAACTCTGAATAAGGAAAAGGATTAATAATCAAAAAACCAAAACAAAATAAAAATCAGGGTGCACTCTGACTGTAACCTGCTCTTACCAATCATTTTAAATGATTTCTGAGCACCTCACTCACAGCTGCAGCTCACTGTGTGGAAAAATCCTTTTGTGCAGAGCTCAGCTCTAGTAAATGTGATTTTAAACTAAAAGCTCACCAGAATGCATCCACCTCCTTAAGATCCCTTTAACAACTCAGCTAACCAGACTGGGTTTGTCTTGCCAATCAGAACAGCAAGATTTCCTTCTGACTGCTTCAAAACTGAATATTATTCCAGTGTGGCCACAAACATCCAGCCTGTGGATGAATCAGATCTTCTGTCCAACAAAAGCCTCCAGCAGGAGCTGGGATTGTGCTATGCTAAAATAACAAAAAACAACAATAAAAAGGTTGATCCTGGTCCCAGCTTGAAAACGTTTCCAGTCTGAAGTCTCCAGCTCAGAAATTGGTCCCCACAAGCAGGATTCACGAGCTGTCTGCTGCTCCCAGACATGACTGCACAGTAAGCCTGAGAACCCCACTGATGTCAGCCCAGCAAAGCCCAGTGAACCTCCCAGCAGTGAAAGGGGGGGGAGCAGAGCAGCAGCATCTTCTGTGATTGATCACAATTGTCAGGCTCTCATTTCTCTGCGTTCCAGTAAGGATGGCAGGACAAACCCTCCCTCTAAGGAATGGTAACAGTGTTTTCATGGCCACAGAAACAATAATTTGCAGAGGAACAAATGCATTTGCTGCTCATAAAGGGAACTCTCACATGCAAAGAGCTCGAGGCAGTGAGCTTAAGTTACAACTCTGGGAAACCTGGAATTCAGTTACAGGCTGCACTTGGATCTCGTTATTGAACCATTAGTGGGCTAGAAGTTTTGGAACAGAGGTAAGTGAGGAATATCCCTACATCTCCAGTTAACAAATCAAGGGCTTCCAAAGTGATTTAACACTTTCCATCCTCAGTCTGCTACACCTGAACAACAGTAACCTTGAAGAACCTGCCCTTTCATTTTACCTCACCTCAAGCTTTGCCATAACCAGTGTTTACATTCCTCAGTGTATCCCCCTTCCTAGCTGCTAATTTGCTGCGCAGGGGATTTGCAGGAAAGACCTTATTAGAAAGAAAATGCAACACAGATGATGGTTTAACCTAAACTATAAAACTAGGAAGTTGCAGAGCAGTGAAACAGAGACACCAACACCAGCGATTCCTCTTTAAGTGCAGTCAGATGCCGGGCATGTTTCTTAATGGCCTTTCTAGAGAAGAAATGACACTTAAACAACCCTGCCAACAGGCAGCCACTCCTCAGCTTCCCGTTCCTGCTGGAGAAGTTGGCCGTTACTCTGTAAGCTCTTTTATTAATAGAAATTCTCCTGCAAGCGGAGGGCCCCCAGTTCAGAGTGGTGTCCTGTGCCCTCCAGCCCTGGCAAGCCTGGCTCAGCCCCACACTGGCTTTACTTACAGCTTTCTTGGACTTCTTCTTGGTGGAACGGGCCTTCTTGGCCTTCTCGATGACGGCGTAGAGGGCAAAGCAGAGCCGGGCCATGCGGGGAAGGTCGCAGATGTTGATGTCGAAGTCCAGCCTCTGCTTCCACACAGGCTCTGAGCACACGTTCACTTCTGAGCTGGACACTGTCTTGCACAGCATCTCATTGCCGTGGAACAGCCCTGCTTGCACCACCAGCTGAGGGAAGGAGGAACAAGAGAACACTGTGAACCCACAGGGAATCACCTTGTTGGCTGAGGACACATGACTGGAAGAGGAAGGGACCTGGGCACCCACTCCCCTGAACAGGATATCCTGCTCCTGCCTCTGTCCCAAATCATTGAGACATTCAGTTCTTTAGCCTTTATCTTTACTCAGCTTCAGGAAGGGCATTGTTATCTTCTTACTTTACGCAGGCTTGCATATTGTATAATGGGATATATTCCTGCCCTGTTTGCTTCCTTTCCCAGAAGGCAGCCACTGCCCTGCTCCCCCTTCACGGCAAACACCCTGCATATCCCAGGGCTCTGCTGCATCCTGCTTTCTGCCCTCACGTCGCCAGCCACCACCCCTCCCATCATTCCCTTCTCAGAGCTGCACTTCCCCTCCTCTGCCCTTTGCAGCTTCCCTGTCCCTCCACGCCACTGCAAAATGCCATCACCACAGGGCAGCAGCTCTGCTTGCTTTGGCAGGGCAGTGTTTCTAAGGCTGGGCTTCTGCCTGGCCAGTTCCCTTCCCCTTGCTGTTGTGCTGCAGTCCAGAACCTGCCCAAAGGCTGGATGAAGCCCCACAGATCAGGTGAGATCACACGGTCAGCCACTGCTGCCCTCACCACACAGACAAGACAGAGGTGACTGGAAAAGCCCAAGTAGAAAACCCCAGAGTGAGTCAGTACCCACCTTCATTCTCTCATCTGCATTGACCTTGCTGCCTTGCACCAGCTCGATGTAGAAAGGCTGCTCTAAGGACCAGAGAGAACCATAGTTTGGCTGGAAAGAGAAAAGGATTCTGATCAGAAATAAACGGAACAAAGACCTCTCAAGTCAGCACCAGAACTCAGCTCCCATCACGTGATTTTTGCTCCCACAGGAAAGGGCACGAAGCCTGGGACAACCAGGGAAGCTGTGGAGGGGGCTGGAAGGCTGCCTGGAAATTCCCACCCCTGAGTCCCTTGCGAGGGACCCATCCTGAGAGAGGCAGGGAGAACCAGCTGCTGTTCCCAGCCACCATCAGCATCTCCATCTACAGGCGAGCTGAGGGGACCCCACGGGCCACTGCCCCCTTTTACCTTCTTCTTGGGGAGCGGGGGGGGCTTGGGAGCCATCTTTGGGGGGCTGGCAATGCAGTTGGTCTGCTCATCCCTCATGGCAATGATGGCAGAGCAGTGGACCATGGTCAGGTGGGGGGTCAGCCCTCGGTGCAGGCAGCTGCGGATGTACTGCAGAGACAGAGGCAGGTGGGTCAGAGCCATCACACGAACCACAGCTGGCTGAAGGAGCCAGGGGAGGACACAGCAACAATCAAATTTCAGTCCTAATTTATCTCCTCTTGCTTTGCAAGCCTGCAACTCACTGGGCTCATGTTGCCAGAACTGAGAATATGAAGTGCCTTTCACAGCTGGCATTTCATCAGTGCACTCAAATGGCTGCATTAAGGGAGAACAATGAGAAGGGTTCAGCACTCCCAAGAGGAGTTTGCCCTGCCAGGACAACACAGGATTAGTTGCTTGACTTTCAGGAAGAGAAGGCCCAGCCCACCATTAGAGCAAGCAAATACTTCCAGAACCACAGTCTATAAATGTATTTACATAGCACCTGGCACCCAGAGACAGGCTAAGATCACTGGCCCCCCAAAAGCATAGGGATCTGTTAAGTTGCTAGAAGTACCCCCTGCCCTAAACACCACCCAGCTCCTGTCACTGATGTGCTGCACTCCTGTAAACAGCACTGTCCCCTTGCTAACATATCTCAATCCATGCCCCCAGCAAGCCCAGGCCATGTGGGAACAGACTCTTTGAGAAAGCAAGACACGAGGCTCACCTGGAACTGGTACAGGGGGTAGTTCCCATAGAGATATTCCCACTTCCCGTTCACCTGCAGGGTGTAATCCTCTGGCTTCTGCAGCGTCTCGTGGCGGAACACAGTCGCCTGCTTCTTGATGGCATAGCTCATCAGCGTGACCGGGAACTCCTTCGGGGAGATCTGGAAAGTGAAGCTCTCCTGCAATCCCAACAACACAGCACAGACCGTCAGGCACCAGCAAGGGGTTGAAGGGGCACACACACAGGTAACAACCTTCCTGCTGAGCACAGCCAGGAGAAGGACAGGAAGGTGGAATCACAGCCAACCAGCCAACCAGCAGGGGTGTTTGCCAGACTGGGCAGGAGCACGGTTCAGCAGCGCAAGCGTGAGGCTGGAAATCAGCAGCTTCAAGGCCAGTTTAAGCAGAATCACCAGCTCACGTGGTTGCCAGTCATTAAAAACCTTCCCACTGTCACTCCACCAGCAAGGCACAGGGTGGAAGGGTCACCACGCTCAAACACACTGCTCTGGAAGGCCCTTCTCCCTGGGGGTGGCTCCTGCTCCATGCCCGGGCACAACATGCAAAAATAACATTAACCAGGAGCAGCAGGTGATAACAGGCCCACAGGCAACACAGCCTGGTGCCTGCAAGCCGTGTGTGCCGAGCATGAGCTGAGCAGACTCGTGAGCTTCCAAAGGAAAGGCATGTGAATCATTCTGTGCTCCTCTCCTACCCCAAACCAAAAGGTTTCCACCCCATTAAACATGCAGCAACCTCAGCTACCGGATAACCAGTAAAACCAAGGCATGTTCAGGAAGGGGAGCAGCTCCCTTGGTTGGAGGCTCAGAGTCTCCCTCCCAACCATCTCCACATGCAGAGGAATCTGGAGAATGAAGATGAACACATGGAAACACTGTCCACACACACATTATTCTGTCTCCAAATGCCCAAGGGGTCCCAAAGGGGAAGCACAGACCACCAAACACTGGCACAGAACAGGTTGTGCTTTACCCCTCCAGACTGGAACCTGACGTTGACGAAAATGTTCTTGGTGGGAGTTTGCAGAGAGCCAGTCCCAAAGCCCTTGGCCATGGGCTCCAGCTGCAAGGGGAAGTTGTACTCCATCCAGGCTGCCCAGCTGAGCTGCTGCCTCTTTGCTGCTCTCTCCTCACAGAACTGGCACATTTTGGTGCGGAAATCGTTCACCTCTGGATCCTGAACGGAGTCGAACTCATGCAAACCTGAGTGGAGAGCAAGGGAGAAAGGCAAAATGAGCATCTGCAGCCAAGGGGGAAATGAGCCTTCTACTCAAGTGTCTGAAAGAGTCTTCCTGAACACATGCTTAATATGTGGCCAAGAGGAGAAGAGTCAGCCAAGCTAGCAGCAGTCATTTATTTATGATTTACTATTGACTCAACTATCCCAGCCCTCTGCCAGCAGGAGGCATCCCCCTGCTTGGGTCTGCACACCCACTGTTCCCTCACCGGACCCACAGGAGATCAAACCTGCTGATTCCACCTCCTGCCAGGAGCAGGGCTCCAGCACTGCCCCAGGGAGTCTGGGACAGGAGCAGTCCCACCTACAGCCCGAGTGATGATGGGGGAACCGACCTTTCCCAATGAGCAGGCTGATCTGGGAGTTGATGACCTTCTTGACCCTGTCCCCTTCGCGAGCCACGAGGCGCAGCACGGGCAGGAAGGGCTGGATGTCGCAGAGCCGCCGCTGCTCGTCCTCCAGCTCCTGCTGCTCCGCCGTCTGGTTGATGCAGGTGAACACATAGGCCTCGGGGTCGCTGAGCATGTGGTACAGGGGCTCATACTGGGCGTGCTTCCACACCACCTGGGCCAGACAACAGCACGGTGAGCCCTCCCTGCACTGCCTCAGCTGCAGCTTCCCCTCCACGGGTCCTTTCCAACATCCTCATTCTCCCAGGATACACCCCAGTGCACAGCCCAGCGTCCTCCCAGCACTCCTGCACCTGCAGTCCCAGGCTGCTTCTCGCTGGTGACTCCAGCTCGTGCTGAGCTGCTGTGTGGGTTTATTTGCAAGTGCCTTTAACTGATTTCCTTCTCTCGTGCTTGCCATTTGCATCAGGCAACATAAATCCCTCAGTCTGAGTGTTTAAATAACCCCCACCTGATCCCCACAGATCTGTGGCCCTGTGAAACAGAGGAATTACTCACACTGGAAGCAAAACCGGGTTAAGTAACTTGCCCCCAGTAACATGAAATCTGTGACAAGAGCCAAGAGCTTTTCTCACGTCCTGTCAACACTACCCAGTTCCCAAAGATCCTCCTCTCCCAGGGGACAGTACTCCCACCTGACTGTTCATATCCCATGTTTTACTCCCATGCCAAGTGCCTGCTATAGATAAACCTCTGGAGCAGATGGGCCCCTGGCTGTGACACAGACCTGTCCCCTAGCAGCTGGAACAAGGCTGTTACCTGCTTGATGGTGCCCAAGCTGGCATTGCAGGGCACACAGAGGTTTAAGTATATTCCTGTGGGCAGCAGAAAATCCACCTGGATGCTCTGGTTTTCCCCCTTGGACCAAAATTCAGTAGGGCAGTAAATGCCTGGGGGCATCCTGCTCACTGCTTAGCTACCACCTGCAAGAAGAGGGAAAATAGCCTGTTGCTGTTGACCACATATTATCTGCTCGGTTCTGTGCTGGGCTCTGTTGAAAGTTAAAGTGAAAAATAACCCAAAGAAAGGAAGGTCAGCACAGCCTTACAGCTCAGAAAAACATGGACTTTAGTCAACTTCCCAATCCGGTGTCTTTAAGCCACATATAACTACTGCATTTGCTTCTATCTCAATGCAGCCCTCCCTTAATCCCTTCTAGACTGGGATTAATATCCACATCTGCATTTGAGAATGAAACAAAAGAATTATCTTCTCTTGGGAACAAAGGCACTTGTCCCAATAGCTCATCTACGACCAAGCAGCCAAGAGAAACAGTAAGTCCCTACCCCTGGCTGTGTAAGGCAGTCCTCAGGCCTCATGCTCCAAGCTCCACTTTGTTTTTCCAGAGCTCAGTTCCAGCCTGCAAGAGGGAGAGAGAGAGTTGTTGCTGGTTCCAAGTATGCATGTGCATTTTTATACACACAAACCAATATTACTCTGCTGGATATCCCCCCTCTGCAAGCACAGAAAAATGAAGTTTAGGGCTGAGGCAACCAAAATAAGCTTGTTAATTCTATCTGCAGCCTTTCCCTCGGCAGGGCTCTACAATTTATTCTCAGTACACCCAAGGAATGCAAAGAGGAGAACAAGAATCTGAAGGCTCTCAGGTACAAGCTGCTGCTTTCAAACACAGGATGAAACAAAAGACAATCACCAGAAGCCAGTGGGACATTTCCCCTCTCAAAGACACGTAAGACCAGAGTCAGAGACACCCTCACCCTCCATCCCATTTGCCCACAAGCAAAATCCTCCAGCAATAAAACTCCAGTTTCCTGCACAGACGACAAGCAGCAGAACGTGGTGTCCCCACGTGCTGGGGGTGAGTGGGACTGGTGCCATTGGCTCCCAGCAACAGACAGGGAAGTGGCTCTAACTAATTCTCTCCAAACACCTCAGCAGAGAAACCAGCTCACCTCAATTCCCTCTCACTTACCAGAGTTTTTCCACCAGGTCAGCAGAGGAACATCCCAGTGGTACAGCCTGGAAGGTGCCCCATAGCCAAGGCTTCAGCCTCCCGCCCTGGCCAATTCTGTGTCCTTTATCATCAGCCCACAAAACCAGCACAAAATTTGCTCATTCGCAATTTAAAATACGGCTTTGCAGCTGTCAGTGTGGAAATTTTAAAAGAGGCTGAGCAATGTGCTGCTGGAGATTCGGGTCCCCCAAACTGCGAGGCAGCTCCTCCTGAGCCAGCCCTGGGCCTCAGCACGACAAGGAGCCCAGCATCTTATCTGCCAGGTCCTGGGAGAGCACACCACTTCCCTGTCAGCACTGAGGTCAGGATTCCCAGAAACATGAGCTATGTTTTATCTGTCCTGCTTCCTCAGTGCTCAGGCTGTATCACACAGCCACCGGATAGAGAGACCGCAGAAACCACCCTGAATGTGCCTGGAGAGGGAGGGGACACAAAGGGGGAGGAGGCAAGGTTTAAAGTTTGAATAAAGAAAAACAAGCTGGCCTTGTTTTCTGCTCATTAACAATAAAATCAGCAAGTTTCTGGTGTATCTGCTGCCTCAGCCTAAATCAGCAAACCACCACAGCTCGACTGACCAGCAGAGACAGAGGGCACAGCAGTGGCTGAACTGCTTCCTTCTGCTGAGGATTTCTACCTATCACTGGATAAAAGGTGCCTGTCCAAGCTAAGAACACTACAATGTCAAGGTCAAGCTCAAGACCTTGTCTTTCCCAGCTCACTGATTTAGGGGGCTGTAGAAGGGTTTTTCCATATCCTGGAGTATAACTCTGGAATTTCACCATCTCTAACACATCCTTTACCAAACCTCTCCCCTTCCTACTGCTCCATTCAGAATTCTCTTTTTGTGGAACCTCAGATCTGAGCCAGTGTGACAATTAGTACATGAGGCAAGCTCTGCATAGACTGGTACTCCTGCACCACCTCACTTCCACCTTCCCTTTTGCCTTGGGAAACGGAACAGAATTGTCCAGGCTGTAACCTTGTTTGCACTATCTCAACCTCCTGAGTAAAAGTAACTGCAACTCCCTTTTCTCTGGGTCATTTTGCCATTTATGAATAGCAGCATCACTCCTGGTCGGGGTTGTTTTGAGATATACTCTGTCTTTCACTGCAGCAGCCTTTCAAAAAACCAAAGCATTCTCCGTTGTGACTGACGATTTTTAAAGCCCCAGCATCACCTCAGACTTTCATCCTGGTGGACAGGCAGATTATTTTTAGAAATCCCATCCTGTGGTAGGGTTCTGACCTGCAGGCCTGGTAGCCTGAGGTTCAAGTTAATCAACCCACACTTGACAAATTAGTTTCCTGTACAACTTGTGTATCTCTCAGAGCCAGGGCAAGCCAGGGTGAGACAGAAGTTCGTGTTTTAGAGGAATGTAAACCCACAGAATCAACCTCCCCAGGTACACAGGTTATCAAAGACGCCTGCTTATCAACACTGGGCTGCAGCCACCCACAGTCTTGGGTAAGACACCCCCAGTTCTCCCTCTTCCTGCTGCAATAAACCCCAAAACTTCTTCTTGCTAGAAAACTTCCACATTCCCCCACCCACATCTTCCTACTACAGATCTTCCTCCCCCACCAGCCACATCTCCCGCAGCGCTCAGACACTGGGTTTGGGGTGCAAGGCAGGTGCAGTGCTGCCTCTCTCACAAGAAGGAAGCCCAGGGATGGGAACTGGCTGTGACAATGAGAGGCATGACCAGGCACGGGGCCAGGGGAGAGCCCTGCTGTGGGACAGGCTGATGCTGCCCGTGGGCTGCGCCCACCCAGCCGTGGGGCTCTCACAGCTGCTGCTCTCAGGCTGCTGATAAAGGAGCCCTCAAACTGCTCTCCAGCTGCAGGCACAGCGTCTCTCTGGACCTCTCAGACCGTGTCAGAGGGAGGGAAGTGCTCCCTGTCACCCAACACAGGCCCCAGAGCATCGAGCACGTGCCCGGCAAGAGGTTCCCATGAGTCCAACCACCAAGTTGTTCCCCGGACAGTTCGAGTGCACTCCCCTTTTCACAGGTATTTCTGTCCCATGGAATATTTTTGTGAGGGAAAAGTTAAAAACTGTGCAAGACAGACTTGGCCAGGAAACTAGGGATGAAATGCACGTGGAGCCATTCCACACTGACCCCTGCCTCTGGCTCAGACCAGCTCAGCAAGCAGCAAAGACTCCCAGTAGTGGGCGATTGCTCCATAATCCCTCATTAATTCTGAGGTGTGGAGTCATTTCCTGGGGGAGCAATCAGGGAAGAGGCACCCATTGGTACTAATCACTTCCTTGGAGTCCCATGTTCAACAAACCCATCACACAATGCCCAGTCCTCTTCATCACTGGGCAGAAAAAGAGGTGGAGGAAAATAATTATGAGATTCCATTTTTTTTTTCTGTTGCCTCAGTTCATTATTCACTGTTCTGCAGGAAAGCTACAGACTGCTTTGCCCTCCTTAAGGTTTCCCCCTGCAGTAAGTAGTGTAAAGGTAATAAATGTGTATCTGAGAGGAGAGCTGGCTAAGGCAGAGCTGATGGGCACATGGGTCTAGTCCACAACTAGCCTGCTAGGACAGAAATAAACCCCAATTTTACTAAATTGCATGTAGAAAATACAGGCACGACATCAGTAATAGGAGGGAACACACCTGAGGAATATTTGCACATAAAAGTAAATTTATGCAGAACGTAACAACAGACGCATCTGAAACTACCCAGCCGGTATTTAAGGAGCCAGGAGCCAACATAAAACACACTAACACGAATTTCCCCTTATGAAGTTTGTCAGCCACACAGCTCTGGTGTTTACAACACACAACCAGCAGTGGCTGGCAAGATCACAGAGGCAGCAGCGCTGCCCAAAGCCCCGCGAGGCTGCACAGGCAGACGCGGAAACTCTGACACCCACAAGCAAATTGCAAAATTACTAAACCCTAGGACTACCAAAACACCTCTTGAGTTTGTAAGAAACAAGCAGGTGATGTGTTGTGTGGGATACAGCAGGAAGCCGCCTTCTGAGGGGAGGAGGCCACGGGAATTCTGATGTGCACACGCGTTTGACGCGTCTTCGCCACACAGTCAGTGCACTCGGCGGGTCTGAACCAACCCTGAGCTTCCTGTGAGTGTTCTGAGAGGGTTTTTTAAGCTCGGTCTTGATTTTCTGGTTGGGGTCACAAGGTGAAACAAGTCCACTCTGCATTGTAAAAGTAACCCACAAAGGCCCCCCCAGGACAGACTGGGAACAATCCTGCAGCAGGTAAGTGTGTCAAACTCTTCCTGCACAGGGGGGACTCCAGCCTTGCAGGGGACTCACCCCCAGGTGCCAGTCACTTAATCACACAGAAAAAAACACGTGTAGCTGCTTCCCTTTGGCACAACTGGCATTGATAAGAGAGATTTTGCTCTCCTGTCACTGGGGTGTTTCCTTTACAACTTCCACTAACCTTCCTGTAAAATATAGATGTATTAACTTCTATTATCTTGCTGTAAAATACAGATGTATTAACTTCTATTAATCTTTCTGTAAATTCCAGCTCTGTGCCCCAACTGTGCCATTAGGTCATCACTGCTCTCTTTCAGTTCCTGTGACGGTGCTGCACCCTCAGCACAGTCCCCAGTTGCACCAGAGCTCTGTCTGTCTCTGGTTCCTCCTTCAAGACACACACAAGTGCAAGACTTGGCTCGTGAACTGGGTGGGGAAAATCTGGGACCCCTTGAAAAGGTGTGGAGAAGCATTCAAACACTGAACAACCTCTAAAATCAAAGGCATTGGCTTCTGTACCTCCAGGGTTTGCTTCCTCTAATCCTAGTTTAAAATGTTCTAATCTCCTTTACTTGGCTTACTGTTATATGACTTCTACCTCTGTCAAATATAAAAATCAAATAAAGGTTTTTTTTTTTTTTCAGATTATCAGCTTCTGTTTGTGCATCGATCTCTCATATCCTGCCACACAATCCCCTGCACTGATTCATTCATTCTTTCGGCAGCAGTTCATTGTTCATCCAGCCCTATATGGCAGACACATAGTTATGTTTGATGATGCCTTTTGTTAGATTTCTAAGCCCCTGATTAATCACTTTTACTTACATAAACAAATAGACCGATGTAGATGTACCAAGGACTCTACCCAGGATACCTGGGCAAGGGACGACTACACACCCCCCTAACTCTTCAGGCCTCTGAGACACTACAGAGCATCCTCTTCCCTACCAGAGGGGCTGATAAAAACCAGCATTTAAGTCCCAAAATCAGCACCTTCTGTGCATCAAGATGTCACTGGAGAGCCATAGGTTTTCCCACCTTCCACTGAAGTGTTCTGGCCATGTGGAAACTACAAAGATCAAGCTTTAAACAACCACTGGATCCAAAGAATGCCTTAGCTTGTGCCCTTCCCTTTATGAAATAAAGACTTCTTTACTTTGAGCTGTTTTATTACTCAATGCCTGCCTCAGACACACACACACTCTCCCACAAAACAGGCTCATGGGGAAAAGTAATGGGAAGCAGAAGTACACTAATGTGATCTGAACTGGAGCTAACCTTGTTTGTGTGCAGGGCTGATGATGGAAGGGGTTGTCACTGCAGGAGAGATAGGAAAGCAGAATGGACACGTGGTGATAACAACAGGCTGCAGTTCCCGGGGCTCCCAGCTCCAGGAAGAGCCTCAGAGCAATATGCCATTGTCCAAGCTCAGCAGAACCTTAGATCCAACCAGAGGGAGGGAAAGAGGAGCTCAGGTAAAGCAGCTTAAGAGAGGAGGAGATGTAAAGCCACACCTCGTCCTGGGACTAAAACCAGTATCACCAGAGAGAGGCTGAGGAACATCGGGGAGTGAGAAACGCTTCTGATGGGAGACTCAAGAATCCTGCTCTGGTGGAAACCTCCAACCAACTTTTAGGCAAGTTCACAGTATTGCCTGAGGAACTATCTAGTAGGAAACAGTATATTTAGTGGTTAAAGCAAGAGCTTGAAAACCAACAACGTGTAAAGTTCCATTCCCAACCCTGACAACTGCTTGATGCACAACTTCAAACAACGAACTCCTCCGCGTCTCAGCTTTCTCACATGCACAAGTACAGCCCATAACTCATGAAGGATGTTGTAACCCTTAAAAGCTGGCAAAGTGTTTGTGGCATCCTTGCACTCTTGCTATTACTGCTCACGTGGGCAGAGTCTGGGAGTTGGAGGAAGTTGTGAAAAATGAAATCTCCCAGCTGAAGAGGTTGCTGAAATTAGGCTTTTTCAACGTCTCCCATGAGTGGACAATGCCAGAGCCCCCCCCGAGTGCATCTTGTTGATGAAAACAAAAAATAAGTCATGCATTTCTAATGACCTCCATCATGACATTCAACTTTCTTTCCTTTCAGGTTCCCATCTCAGGCACGCACTGCACACTGTGTTTGGGTGTTAAGAGACTCTCCAGAGAGCTCTTCAGAGACTTCCTCATGCCCTGCCAAAAACACAGTCCAACCCACAGCAGAAACACACACGGCTGGGGAGCAGCTGAACCAGGCAGCACAGCTCCTGCATCAGGGAAGGTCTGGACGACCAGATGTTGCCACTCCCCAAACCCGGGAGTGACAATTGTGGCGACAAGGTGCCATGTGCCCAGACCTCACCGGTAAAGGCCCGGCAGACACCCCAGCGGGGCAAGAGCTCACCACCTCGCAGTGGGGTGGACCGCTGGCCAAAACAACCATCCATCCGTATATCCATCCATCCATCGCGACACCGAGCAATCTGCCACCGCCACGGCCGCTCCTCGGGTGGGGGGACACGGAGCCAAGGGCGACTCCTCGAGCAGCTCAAACCCGCGCACCGCCCGCAGCTCGCCGGGTTCTGAAAGCCCCAGTTTCCATAAAGCAGAAGCGCTATTTTCCCCCTGAAGAACAGCGCTGTTCGCTAAAGCAGCCCGGGCAGAGCCGGGATTTGCCGCAGCCGGCCCGGCGGAGCTCCCCCCACGGCACCGGGAGACCCCCGCGGGCAGCGCGGCGCCGCTCCCAGCCCCGCTCCCCTCGCCCCCATCCCGGCGCTCACCTGCGCTGGTGCCCGCCGTGCCCGGGGGGTCCCCGGGGGCTCCCGGGCGCTCCCGCGCTCCCGGCCCCGCCGCCGGCGCCGCCCCGGCACCGCCCGCAAAGGGGCGTCGGGCACCGGCTGCCAAAGGGCCGCCCACCGGGTCCGCCCCGGCCTCCCCTCCGCGCTCCCCGGCACCCCCGCAGGGCCGTGCGGGGGCCGCGCTGGCCCCGCTCCGCGCCGGGGATGCGCCGGCCCCGCTCCGCGCCGGGGAT
>JAYRBT010000056.1:6557874-6578570 GCA_036023395.1 Myiotriccus ornatus | reverse complement strand
GCCCCGCTCCGCGCCGGGGATGCGCTGGTCCCGCTCCGCGCCGGGGATGCGCCGGCCCCGCTCCGCGCCGGGGATGCGCCGGCCCCGCTCCGCGCCGGGGATGCGCTGGCGCGGGGTGCGCCCGCCGCGGGTACCGCAGCCTCAGAGCCCCGCAGCGCTCAGCGCCCTGCGGGCCACCCACCCGCGGGGCGGGCAGCGCGGCGGGCCCGAGGGGAGGCACCGAGCCTGGCAGCCGAGCGCGGAGGGTGCCCGGAGCGTGACATGGCTGCCACCCTCCTGCCGCAGCGCCGCGTCCCCGGACCGCACCCGCCGTCACAGCGAGCGGCTGCGGGGCCGTGCGGCAGCCAGGGCAGGTCCTCGACACACGCGTGTGCGCGTGAAACTACTCACACGGCAGATGTAAAATGGTTTGGGATTCACTGCTTCCCTGGAAAAGCCCTCCCCTGGCAACCTCAGCCGTGCAGGCGTTCTTCCTTCACCTGTAAAAGTGTTGTGCAATAAGGAGAATCAAGTGTATTTGAGGATGAGCATAAACACCTCCAAGACAGGCAAGGTACCCCTGGCTCCGAGGCAGGGGTACCTCCAGTTGTTCCACTAGCACCTGCTAATCATGGGAGTGGGAACAAGCACTCCTTTATATGCTGGATGCCAAGGATGTAAAGGATTATCCACCCATTTTTTCTCCCTCCAACCTGTTGTACAGGTCCCTTGGTTGCAGAGGAAACCCACCCAGGCACCAACCCACAGTGGAAGGGCCCATCCCACCAACGCAGCACCCTAAGGTGCCCCAAGGCTCAGGACTCCTCACACTTCCTCAGGGCTGAGAGCACCCTTCACACAGAACAACTCTCCCCGCTTGGCACTGGAAATCAGTGGTTCCAAAGCAGCAGCAGATGGGGATCTCAAATGTTTCTTGTGTTCAAAGACAATCGTTCCTCTCTGTCTCATTAAATTTTCAGCAGCAATTAGATACCCAAAGACGATTTGTTCATTTGAAAAAAAAAAATCTCTCTTTCTTCACACGTCTCCTCTGAAGCGCCCACCGTACTTTGGGTCACAAATGAGAAAAGATGGTGAATGTGGATTTGTGATCATAATTATTTCAACTGCCACCCACGGAAACAAACAATCCTGGTAGAGAACATGGTTGGTGCTACTGTGTCACCCTGACTAGTCCTACAATTTTATGACTCCCGGAATCACCATTTTTCCCTAAAGCTTCTTCTGCTGGAGGCACATGATTAAGGTATAAATTCTTTTTTTTTTTTCCATGTTATCATCCAAGAAAAGCTCATTATTCTTGCATTCTGACTCATTTTTTTCCCTGAACATTTCTAGTTGGCAACACAGATATCTTGCCATCAGTACAAAATGTGACTGCTGAAACATTTGTTCAACTCCATTTGAATCTACTATCGTGTCTCCATGTGACCTTTTAACGCTCAGAAATTGTCTATTTTAAATCATCAGCCCTGACATGTGTTGAAGATATTTTTAACTGACTGTTTACAGGAATTCTGGTTTCTGTTCTGCAATTTTTTTCCCCCTTTTCAACAGCTTTTCTATTCACCATCTCCAAGTTGCACATGTGGGACTGTACTGAACACTGCCAGGGCATTTGCCCACCTGGCCTGTGAGAAGCTGGACATCAGAAACTGTCAGAAAGGGGAAAAAGGACCTGAAAGTCAGAAAAGTAGCTTGCACTCAGTTAGATTTAAGATCCAAGACCTCCAGGAAGAACAGAAGGGTAGTTAGTTGTTTTTCCTCTGTGTTACTGAGAACCAAACAGTGCTAACGTGTGTGAAGAGAACACTGGTGAGAAGGGCAAGTGGCGACCACGTGGCATTATTCCAAACGCACCCAGTGTGAGGGATGTGCAAGGCATGCCAGTTCACAGAGACCATCTCTGCTGCGTGCTAGTCTGGTTTCAATTTACCCAGAGCTGTTCCTAAAACTCTGAAAGGTTAGTTTTGTGAGTGCAGCTCTCGGGTTGTCTCGGCACACAATGGCTCGTGCTCCATGGCACTTCATCTGGTGAGTTTGCCAGAAACACGATTCCCCGCTCCAGCTGAGTCAGGGGGATGCCATGTCCTGCCTGGGGAAGCTGCAGACCCCGGCCTGGGATTCACCACTGTCACACCATCAAGAAATGTAACCGATATCCCCAGTCTAGATAAGACAGCTGGTCAGCTCTTGGAGGAACAACAGCGGGAGAAAGAAGAGGATGAGGACAGCTAATGTAACCACAACACCTTGGTGTTTACAGGAACACCCAGCAAGAACACTTCCAACTGCCAGGGGAGCACCTGGAGAGACCAACACCCTGCCCTCCCCCTGGGTCCCAGGCCATTCACGTCAGGAACACAGAGATGTTGGCGAATTTCGTGAATAGTAACACTTTCCGAAGCTGCGTTCACCACTTCCACACACGGGGCTAGAAGTCACCTCTCTCATCCTCCCCTTTCTGGGGCAGGGGGTAAACAAACAAACAAACCAAGGCACTGAACTGGCCGCACTTGTCTGTGCCACAAGGCAAACAGGAAGCCCCAGCAGCTCTAGGAGAGTGGGGGCTCTTTGCTCCATGTGGTTAACGCGACTCGGCAGCGGGAAACCGCGCCTGGCTGCAGCTCCTCCGCGCCGCTCCAACACGGCTGGGAACCTGCCCTCATTTAAAAGTCAGGGGAGGGTTTGGGTTTGTTGTGTTTTTTTGGTTTGGTTGTTGTTTTTTTGGGGTTTTTTTTTGGCAACGAGATCTGAAATAGGATCACTGCCACATGAAGGGTGCAGGGCTGATCCAGGCCGGCTGTCAGTGGGGAGCAGAGAGCTCACCTGTGTGAGAGCAGCCACAGGACGCATCCTTCGCTGAGAAAAGGCCCTGGTCAAACCCAACTGCTTCAAGATTTGACTATCAGTTTCTTTTTGCATGTTACACAAAAGCTCTCTGTGCTGTAGCATAACACCACACTGCTAAAAGCTCTTGGGATTTCTTTAAACACACACACATACACATATATATATATATATTTGGGGCACACAGCAATGTGCACACTGAAGGGACATTAGGATATCAGGATGAACGGCACTAAGTCTTAACGGCACCTCATGGCCTCCCATCTCTGCATACATTCATTTTCATGTTTTGAGCTTTCCAGTTCTTCACTTCATAGAATTCATAGAATTAACTGGGTTGGAAGAGACCTCCGAGATCATCAAGTCCAATCCTTGACCCAACCCCACTGTGATTACTCGATCATGGCACTCAGTGCCACATCCAGCCTCATCTTAAAAACCTCCAGGGACGGTGAATCCACCACCTCTCTGGGCAGGCCATTCCAATGCCTGATCACTCTCTCTCTGTAAAGAACTTCTTTCCAACATCCAGCCTAAACCTGCCCTGGCAGAGCTTAAGCCTGTGCCCTCTTGTCCTACTGCTGATCGCCTGGGAGAAGAGACCGACCCCCACCTGGCTACAACCTCCTTTCAGGGAGTCAGAGCTGCCACAGCCTTACAAATTCCAAGGAACTTCATAAACAACTTAATACCACTGTATTTTACAGATATTTATTTGAGTAGGACAGAACATAAAAGGTGAGGGAAGGACTTGATGTTCATCACTTTGAAAATCAGTGCTAATGCTCCGAGGAAAGCGTTGACTAATCTAAACCAACTGCAGATCCCAAACCTTTGTTGGGGAAATTCAGATATGAAGTTCCCATTTTAATGTCAAGCCCCATATGACTGTTCCTAGAGCAGTCAGCAGTGTGGTGGGACATTAGAGATAACACATACAAACTGCTCAACTTGCCAGAAGGATTATCAAAGCAAACACTCATCCCGGGGAAACCGAGCTCTGATCTAGCACCAATGCGACAGCACCAACCTAATTTGACATAAATTCCTCTTTTATGGGAACACAGCACTAGTAACAATAAATAATAAATAGTAAATGTTGCTGATACATTCAGAACTCACACACTTTCATTTGTACTGCTTAAAACACTTCAATAGCATGCACTGTGAACTCCATGTGCCTCTGGCTCCACAAGGCTGGGCTGTCCCCGGCTGAGCATAAGGCAGGGGATGAACACCAGGTGAAGATATTTAGGGGAACAAACCCCAAAGCATCATGAGCACAAACATCCTTAACACACCCCTAGCAGATTCTGTTTCCCTCTATTCCTCATCTATGCCCAAGCAACCTTGTCAGGAGGACATTTCTCGGAAGAAAAACGTGACAGTTATTTCAAAGCTCAGACTTCGGGCCAGCTGAGGGCACGGTGGTTATAACACGAGTTGTTTTCCTTTCAAGAACAAGGCCACAGTTTGCTTGTTGATGTTGCCACAAGAGAGATTGCAGAGGCTAAAACCACGACAAAGCCTCAGCGTGTTTTTTCTCTTTGATGGACACGCACTCAAACAAAAATGTCATTAAGCAAAGTCCTTCCCCGAGCTGAGCTGATGGTGAGTTATTAGGGGGTGGGATTCAAGGACCTGAGCAGCCTGTTCAAAAAGCCTGTGAAACATTGGCAAGCCAAAATGACAGAGAGAAGGGAGAACAATGACAAAAGATACTCTGCTCTCTTGCTGAAGGCCAGAGTGGCCTAATTTGGTGTCCTTGCCCAGATAAAAATACTGTTTTCTTTGTGTGACTACGCATTTAAATGAAGGATACTGCAGACTGGAGAACAGTGCATTCCTCCATGACTTCCCCATAAATGTCTACAGAGGAAAAAAGTAAAAAGCACTGACCCAGGTTAGCTGCAGTGAGCAGCTGAGATTCCCATCTTGATCATCGGCAACACCACGGGACTTGTACAGGAGAAAAATCCCTGGAGGCAGTTCTGCTACAGAATTATCAAAATGAACCTCCTTGGTTATTTCTTCATCAGAATTTCTAAGTTAGAACCTCTGCCCAGGCCAAATTATTGTGTTAAGGAAGAAAGCACGTTCTATTTAGTGCTGGTGTTGCCAGCAGCACATCATCCCAGAGAAGAGTGGAAGGTGTTAGTCGAATGTGAGATGGGAGGAGAGGCTACTGACCCAGTTCTGCAAGATACCTGAGGCTACAGCTAAGCTGGGGATGCAGGGTGAGTTACTGACTGCAAAAATGTAGGACAGAATGTTTTCTTGGGGGAAAAAAACCCACAAATACAAACCAACGCCAGCAAAAATCCCCAGCAAAATTACACACCCTGCTGCAAAAGCCCAAGGCTTTCAAGGACCAGGACCTGGAGTGAAGGTGCTCATGGTCTGCTCCTCACACCGTGCCAGTGCCGTGGATTTTACTGCACCAGGTTTCCCTGAGTGCAGAACACAGACAACATCACCTTGTGTTCCACAGGGCGTTTTTGTGAAGCTTTGCTGTTTGTACAAGTCATCTGAGGCCTTCAGCTGGTGGTGCTGCACGAGTTCAGAGCATCAGTAAAGTGTGCACACAAAACATCACTTTGTTATCACGTCAGAACGTCACTGCAAACACACACAGAGAGCATCTCCCCCCACACAAGGAATGCTGCTCAAAAACTCACTTCTGTTGAAGATGTTTTTCTGATGCAAAGCCAAAAAATGTCAGACACAGCTGGTCAGAAGCTCCATCCCTTTTCTGACTCTCAGTTCTTCAGGAGGGACAAACAACTTGATCTGAGTGATCTATAAACCCACAAATTTCCATTATGAATTGTAACTGCCTGTTTAACTAAACCACCCTGATGAATCTTGAAATTACTCTGAGGGGATTCTGGATCCTTTTCTTTGCTGCCAGAAGAAAAGCAGCACCCAAGTCTTCCCACACTACGGTTCAAGTTCACACGAGCTCTGGGTTCTCAAAAAAAACACATGAAACTAAACCTCAGTGATAAAGTCAGAGCACTGAAATGAAAGTCCTTCATCCAGTTTGGGAATTTTGGGGGTCTTTGTTAGTTGTTTCCAGTAAGACCGGATCTTGCAGACTCTTGTGTGGGTGGCTGGCTGCACACAGGACAGATGCAGGTGCCTGCCTGTGCTAAATATTTTGCACAAACTCATGAGTTTGTTATATTTCAGTGGTTTTTGTTTAGCTTTATTTGACATTTAAAATGCGTTTTCCAAACTAAGCAACATTCAGAACCCAAACAAATGCACTCTCTGTGTGAAAATCAGAATTTGTGTGTCGTGTTACCAAACGAGGAGGATGCCAGTGACAAATGCTTCAAGAATTTTTTTAGCAGCCACCTGAAAAATCACTTAAGAGTCAGAAATAAGGAGCAAAGGCCACTGCATGAGTCACCAGTGACAACAAGGAGGAAAGGAATGTGAAAGGAATTTTTTTTTAAATTTTTTTTTCTAAAATGAGAGATGGTTTTGCCTGAGAGAAAATTATTTTCTACTGTCACCAGAGGAAAATTTCCATTTGCAAACAGGGGAATTTCCACCTGAAACACATTGATGAAGACTCATTTACATAGCTGGAGGTAAAACTGCTTTTACCCTGGGAACAGTGTCGAAGGAAAAACAAACTCTTTTCGGCAGCAGGAAAGTGCAAAATTTTTGTACTCAGATTTTGGTCCAGAAATAGATAATGTTTGTTTTCATTACGTCTTTCAAAATGTTTACGGAGAAGGGAAGATGTATTTCACAGAAATGAACAGTCCAGCCAGCCTAAACAGAACCAGGACTGGGAGACTGCACCGGACAGGGTTATCTGTGTAAAGCACCCCACGGGTGAGTGTGCCTGGAAACATCACACAAAAAGCTCTGCTGTTTATTATCGCAGCATCTTCATTTAAAATGTGGCAGCAGCTCCATGTGCAGGTCTCACCCTGCCCCTTTCGCCGACACCAGCCATGCTACAAACTCCCTGCCTTGCTTTCCCTCCCAGCACGGTGGGAACAGGAATATTTGGTGTTGGATCATTTAAGAGATCAGCATTTTTTTTCACCCACCCTTGTCTTTGTTGTTGGGTTTTCTGCTATCCCCACAAAAAGGAGAAAAGACAAAGTATCACAAACCAACAAAGTTTTTAAAAATGTGTCTCCTAAAGCCAGAGAGAGAGGGAACAGCATGGAAGAGCACACTGCTTATTCCAAGGAAAATACCTGAATACTTTAAAATTAAAGGGGGAAAAAAACAAAGAGTCCCACTCATTGAATTGACACTTTAACTGAGTCTAGCACATTAAGTAAATCATCTGCTCCTAAACAGATAATAAACCAGTCCATATTCATAAACAAAACTGAACATTAAGTCAATTATTAAATCAAGTGAATGGTGGCAGTTTCCATGTGCAGTCTTAATTGCTTTCTAGGAGAGTCTGCAGTCTCTCCTCAACACCTGGACATTTTACATCCCTGAGTAACGAGGCTTCACCTCAGTGACTTCTCCATTTTTCCAGGGTGGCAGTGATCTAACACAAATTACAGAGCTTACACACCTTTGCCCACGCAGTGGCTCGCTTGGTTGGAAAATTGCAAAGATTTTAGATTGAATTTGATACAACTTTATTTCCACCAGGTCCTCAATAGCCACTGTTTGTATTAGCATGTTGAGCTCAGAGCAACTCACCCCCCTTCTCTCCCAGACAGGAGGAATTCTGGTATTATCCAAACTGCCTGGATGCCCCTTTTCTAAGTGATCTCTGCTCAAAGCTGCTCTGCACCATCACAGACCTCAAGTCCAGCTTTATGCTGACAGTAAGAGGAATCAACCATCAAACAAAAGCAGCCACAAAGCACCTGCAGCCTGTGGTGCTGGGGGGGGCTCAGCGAGATGATAACCTTGCACTGAATTTCCTATTTTATTTCCTTGCTACCTTCAACAGGAAAAAAACTCAACCTCTCATTTCCTTCCTCCTACCCACTTTCTGTTGGGTGTTTTGAGTGACTGGTGTAAATTAGCTGCAGTCAGGAGCCAGATATTTCAATTTGTTCTCCTCCTAAAGGCCAGGGGTAGAGAAGCAGAGCAGAGTCTGCTGGATAAATTGACAAAATGACGGGGTGAGGAGAGCACAGTGACAGACACATGGGCGGCAGGAGGAACGATGCTTGGATGCTGACAGCATCAAACCAGGGGCACACCCCTGTCAGGAAGGAGATGGATTGAGCACAGCTTTGCCAAAGTGATGCTTTCAGAATTAGGGTTGGAAATTTAATGGAATAATTCGGTGAAATCTCTGCTCCCATAAGCACCAGCTCCACAGGTCTGTGCTGTTTGTACGGCACTGTAACGCTGCCAAGCCCCACTGCTGTGTGTGACTGAGAATGAAATCACCACACACCATCCACCCATTCACCCGTCCTTCGGCCCCCTTGGGAACCAAGATACTCTCTCAGCCCTCTAAAGAAAAGTTTGCAAAGAAAAGGGACCTTTAAAGACATTCCATCAGCAAACCCCACCTTTTGACTACAAGTGATTCCTTCGGTGTCAAAACCAAAGGAAACCCACAAGCCCTTGGACTCCAAAAATAAACCCTTCCTCTCCTCCTGGACTTCTCCTTTTGCAGAAACATTTCTCTTTCTGGGCCACTTTCCAGCCTGTCACACTTGTCTCTTGGCTCCCTCCCTGGAGCCAGACGAGCGCCCTCTCGAAGCACAGAGCTCCTGGTGATGCCATATGGGCTTTTACTGCCATTACAGCACCCACTTACAGCCCATTCCCTGCTGGCAGGTCGTGCCCTGACTATTCCTCCAGCACATTATTTATTTACCATTCTTCTCTTCCTTCAAAGCTTTATTGATTGCTGTGCTTACTCTGTGTGCTCCCCGGTATGGGAAGTCACAGGCAGCAGTGGGGGGACGGACACCAGCACTACTGTCTGTTCCTGAAACACCAGAGAGTTTTGCCCTGTGGTCACATGAACATCCACAGAGCAAACTTTTACCCTGGAGTAACTCCCTCAAATTAGCAAATGGCAAAAAAACCCAAACCAACCAACCCCCTCAAAACCCACACCCCATTTTTCTTTACTGCTGAATCAGAACCAGCAAAAGCCTACAGATATTTAAAATGTGTATCCCTCCTCTTGGCAAAAAGAAAGTACAGGCATCTGATCTCATTTACCACCTCGTCCCCCATGGCTCCTGTCTTTACTGAACCTTTGTCTTGCCTCATCTCACACCCAGCATGTTTGGTGGTAACAGATTTGTCCCAGCACTGGGAATTGCTCAATCCACACCATCAGAGCATTTTTCCCTTCTCCTCTTCCTGAACCTCTTTTATGGGTTTCCAGCTGACCAAAGGAGGGGAGGCAGCCAAACATCTACTCAACTTACAAACGACAAAAAAACCCCAGCACGTGAAATCCCGCTCAGTTGCAAAAAAGTGAAGATGAGAACACCCAAAAAAACTTGCTCAGGATTGCTGACAAAGCCAAATCCCTCCAGTGCCTTTCAGCCACTTTGGACAGCAGTGACCAGCCACGGGGCAATCCAACCCTGATTAATTTTTGATCAGCTTCTTGATGCTCAGCTTGCTCGCAGATGGCTGTGCCTGCTGCCTTGGCCGGACTTTGGAGACCTTGTAGCTCCGGGCTGGCACGGGCAAACACATGTCCTGCCCACATGTGAATTAGCACAGGCTGAATGAGCCCTGCAAACAGCGCTCCCAGCATCTGGGCCCAGGGAAAGTGCCCTTCCTGCACACTGGCAGCATCAGGAGAAGACAGTGAGGGTGAGTTGTCCAGCAGTCCTCCCCACATATTCCCTCGGGACCAGTCTTATAGCAGAAAATTAAAACCAGCCACACTGCTTCTCTTATGTCATTAAAAAAAAAAAAAAATAGAGGAAGAGGCCATAAAAAAACCCCCAATCAACAGCACAACTGATTCAGAAAACAATGTTTTTCTCTGCTCTGAACGAGGAGTCAGCAGCTCTGATTGCATGTGTGCAAATTCCCCCTAAGTTTCCCTGAAACTTTCCATTACAGAGAGACAACTGAGCTCTAGTATTAAATTTATGCTGATACTTGTTTATTTACCTCAATGAAGACTATCTGTTAGATCTTATCATGGCTGAGTGAATCACCCTCTACTACATATGTGTAGTTGCCTCTCCCCAAGGGAAGGAGCACGGCAGCAGATCTACAGATTGCAAGTGCTCTGTGTTAAAGGGGCTTCTCCCAGCACTGCTTTTCCCTCCCCTTTTTTTGGCTGGTTGCCCTCACTGAAGAACAAAATTCTGGTGGGAGGACTGAGGACAGCCAAGTGACAGGCTGTTTCCTTTAACATACAAGACAGTTGTAGTTTCATGCTATCTGTGTGCATCACAGATTTACAAGAACCAAAAGACCTGCTTAGGTAATGCAGGAAAATATCTCTGTGAGAGCTTGCAGGGCAAGGAGGGAGCACCTGCCAAATTCTAAGCAGAGGTCCCTGGAAGATTTGTCATGGGGATCCAAACCAAGAAGGATAACAACCCTAGGAATTAACCTGGACGACATGAGTGAGTGTCACCATGAAATCATCAGTGACCAAGTGACATCCAGCACACAGCAGAGAGTCGCTGTTAAATCTTATTAACTGTATCCTTGTATCACAGCAGACAGCTCTGCCCACAGATCAGAGACCACAGCATTACACTGCAAAAATCATTCATGTGCCTGCTGGTGGCTCTGGAAGGAACTGTAGAATGAAGGAGAAAAAAAAAGGAATCCTGATGGAAATCTATTCCTGTCACTTAGGAGCCTGGATTAACCAGCACTCTGCCCAACCCCTTTACAGCCCTGGTACCAACTCAGATATGGGAAAGCCAGGCAGCCCTTGTCCACAGACACTTGCACCAGCTGTGCTCCTCTCCCTGTGTCACTGCTCGCATCTGGCACCACTGGTAACTATTGAAAAGCCACAAAAATGGCACTTAATCTGCAGGAGCCTTCGGTGGAAGCAGCTGGAATGAGAGGATGCCCCCTCCCTCCCTGCCCTGCTCTGCCTGCACAGCTCATACATTATTTTTCATCTCTTCCCCAGCCACTGAGTGAAGGGGCATCTTACCCCAATCCCTCTCCTTTCCCATCTCCAGTGAAGTCCTGTCTTCCCGTGCTTTGGCAGCTGTTTTTTCTTCTCCTCCCGGCCCATTTGCCTGCTGTTGTCTTGCTAATTATTTTTACAAGGCTCAATAATTGATGCAATCTTTCCCATTTTTCATGTCCTTCCCACAGCACTGTCTGGCAAGCCAGGAACTCCTCCAGCAGCTGTGCTCCCTTGGCTGCCCACCCACCTCCTGGGGAGAGGGACCAGAGCCAGAACAAGACTGCAGCCTAATCCTCTATTTACCTTTCTCTGGACTCAGCAACTATTATCCAGAGGAGCAGCTTTTGAAGTCACTTAGCAACGTGCCAGCAAACCAAAGCTCTGATGTCACCAACAAAAATAGCATCTCAGAAACACCCAGTTGTCTCATGCCTTGAACCAAAGTGCCTGTGGCCCCTTAGCTCCGTTCCTCAGAAATTGTTGCTTCTGGAGAATTTATCTTTGACCCGCTGGCAGACAAAGGAGCAACGCAGCGATTCCAGGTTAAAAATAATCTTCCATTCTGCAATAATCACACTGAGGAGAGCACAGGGCTCCTGGTGCCTCTCTAAAGCACATGGCATTGAGCAGGAGCACAGGCACAGGTCTATATTGTGGAGCAGTTCCCTCAACCCCTCAAGTTATTCACCTGCAAAGATGAACTACAGATTTAAAATACCTTTCTTCACATTTTGCCTCTGACTGATGGTCAAACAGGCCCTTTGCCCCCTCCCAAAACCGAGGGGAGAAAACATGGCAGTAAATATAGGAATTACACCCACCACAGAGTTCCTACTGCAACTTCTTTGGGTTTTTATGAATGCTGTTGGGCTCTGAAAAACAGAAGTCACAGCTCGTGAGAATTTTCAATTCTTTGATAATTTTCAGTTAAAAATTGCTGCCTGGCTCTCAGTTTGGGAACAACTTCTCTGAGCAGTTCGCTGTCGCCCAGCGTCCATGCAGGCTGCCAGTGGGAAGGTGGGGCAGCTCCTCACTGCTGCACTCCAAACCAGAGGCTTCCCCATTTCACCCCCCGAGCAAACCTACACTGCCTGGCGGGTTTCGAGGCACAAATCCCCGGATTCTGCAGGAATCAGCACTGGTGGTTCATCATCCAGCATCGTTCTGGACTGAGAACTTCTGGCACAGGATTCCTAAGCACAGGACACGTTCCAGTTTTGTCCATGCAAGAGCAGCGTGAGGAGGACAACTGCCCAGGAGGAAAATTAATGGATAGTTCTGCTGCACAGCACTGAGCAGTGCGTTTACGAGGGGCACACCTCACATGCACACACAGCATCACCTCCTTGGAGAGCCACTTCTGTGGGACACAGTGGCAGGATCCCACCTGGAGGAAAACATAAACCCTGCAGTGCCTTTTCCAGGACCTTTAGCAGGTGTTTCCAGAGGTTTCTTCCAGCCTACCAACCTCCACCCCTGTCCTCCCCTCTGCTTGCAGCTTGTTGTTTGTAAGAGCAGTGGTGTGAAAAAACAGGAAGCCATGCAGAGAAGAGAGAGAATACAGATTGAGGCATGAAACTGCACCAGCAACAGCTCCCCCAGCACTCACCCCACCCCCTCTTCCCTTCCCACCCCCTCACCACAGGCCGCATTCTCGATGAGAAATGCTCTACTTGCTCTTGACGGGAAACTGGTTACGGAGTCGCGTGGCCGGAGAGCCACGGAGGGAGGGGAAACCCAGCAGTGTGAAGGGGAACATCTCACTGGGCTCTGATGGGCTTGGAGGGGGGTAGGGGGGACCCATGGCCGTGGAATAAAAGGAACAGGTTGAACAGACACTGCTCCGCCGGCAGCTCTGCATCCATTTTACGCTCCACGGAAAAGCAGGTAACTCCTCTGCCCTCCAAAGTTCAGATCTGCAGCTTCAAATGTCTGCTGAGGACCGTTCTACAGAGCTGTTTGAGCTCTGTCTGTGGTCTGCTGCAATCGAACAGCTCTTTGCACCGTTTTATGCCCGTATAACCTGTTTAAAGGATAAGGATTCCGTGTTTCTACCTATTGAAGGAGGACAGCGGATCATCTTGGCTGCAGCGCTCTGCATTCACAGCTCTCCCAACTCACCCTCTGCTGGCAAGTCCTGACACCAACACTTTCGCAGGAGTCTTCCTTGCTCACACCCTTATCTCTTCAGTCTCCAGCATAAGGCTGAGAGATTAAAAGGGTGGAGATGAGGGAACAACAGTTAGGGGCAAAAATACGAGTAGGGGACAGAAAGGCCAAGCAAACTGCTGACAAACACACAAACACGCCACTTCCAGTTCGTGGGAAGTACTCCCAGCTTTGTCTCTGCTCATAAGCACATCTGTGCTTGTGGTGACCAGCTACCTGGGTAACACAAGAGGAAAGGAAGCAACACCTTGGGAGTCCTGGTGATGCTGAAAGCCAGGAAGGAGTCAAACAACAAAGGCAGCTTGGCCAGTGCTTCTGGAGACCAGCACTCAAAATTCAAAGTGAACGCAGGTGGAACGAGCGTGTACAACCTGAGTGGGTAACAGCTCACAAAATGAAGGCGAAAAAAGACCTCCCACATCCTCCAGTGAGCGACTGCTCAGCATCAGTTATGGGCATTAACATGTTAAAATATCAGCACCTCCCCGTGCCGTGCTTGGATTTTGTCAGAAGTCTTTTATGTCCATACTAACTCAGATAAATCGGCCTCCTCTTCCACTGTTAGTAATACAAACCCATTTTTAATTGCTAAAACCAGAGGGGAAGGAGTGAAGACAGTCTCGAGGCCACACAGTGGAAAAGAATTAAACAGTCTGATATCTGGTGGTGGGAAAGGGGAATGCTATATTTCCTCAGCCATACCCAAAGCCTCTACACTGCTCACAGAGGGATGTGCTGGGCTGAGGTTTATTTATAAAACCTATAAGAATGTTGACCTAAGGCTATAACTTGAAGAAAAATAAGCAGAGGTCAGATGTTCTAAATGCAGTCACAAGCCCACGAGAGAAGCTTATCAGTAAGAGCCTCAGCTGCTGGAGGGACGCAGAGCACAGGGGAGGCTCCGGTCCTGCTGAGCTGCCAGGAAAGCCACGCAAACCAGGAGCCATCCCCCGGTCCAAGTGCAGCCCAAGCGGCAGCTTTCTGTTCCAGCCGCAGAGGCAAGGCAGGGACTGGGGGGGAGTTTGAAGGTGCCTGCAGGAGGCTGAGGGGGATTCCCAGCACCTCCCTGTGCTGGCAGAGGTAGCCAGTCTTCCCAGGCTCTTGGGGGGTTTTGTCTTTTTAAATAATGAAGAGAGAGAGAGAGGCTCTTACAAATGGTGAGATACAGAGCAGGGCCTTTGTCTAAGTGCTCTGAATAGTTCTTTGGAAGGGCCCATCCCCGCTGACAATTGAAGGAGCCTCTGGACAATGCAGACAGCTAAAAGAGTCGATTAACTCTTTTGTGGCATCCACGTCAGGGCATCCATGTAAGAGAGAACCATTTGCTACTGGGGCTGTGGCTCGTTATCCAAACCCGCTCCCAAAAAAAGGACAAAGCAGGTGCAATAAGGAGCATAAGAGGAGGAAGAGCAAGGCTCCTCACAAAGTGACCCACAAGTAGCTCCGTCGCGTGCATCCCTACTAGTTTTATAAGGAATACCGTGAACTCCACCTGCATCTGCTTGGACCTGCCCATGGACCTCGTCACCCTAAGAAAAATTATCCAAGCCTGGCATGACGAGGGCACTGCTGGGAAGGGGGGGCAGCAGGAGGTGAACGCACACCTCTCACTGCAGGTGAAAATGGCGCTGGGACGTTCCCATCTCCACATGCAGAGTTTTAGAATCTCTCTCTGACATTGCTCCGACATGTATTTATTGTTTCGTTTTCCAGAGGGGGTGGAGGAGATGCCGGGCTTTCACTAAACACCCGCTTTAGCCTCGAGCACCGATCCTCACTTCGGGACGCTGGCACAAACGCCCCATCTAGTGGCAATCACAAAGGGAAAAGCTGTGAAACCGATAAAGTCCTGGCAAATAAATCACTCTTTACCAATTAAACAGGCTGCTGAAAGTAATGAAGGGCCAACATGACACACGAACGCACTGGAGAAAGAAGACAAAGCTCTTGACTCTTCCTCGTGTCCTCAAAAGCCTGTCACACCTGTATGTCTTTTTGAGAGACGAAAATCAAGAGCTGGACCAACGTAAATTCCTGCATCTATAATTACCTTGTATAATTTGACAACATTATTAGCATTTCTTAATGCACAGAACTCCTGTGCCCGTTTATTCACAATATTAACCATAACACAGGCTTTAACCGGAAACCTGAGACTACTTTCCTATACTTTGCCTGATACATTGCATTTTCTCTCTCAGTCTCTACTGCCTAGCAGGCATTAAGTATTTCATGCAGTTTTTAATACACAGCATTATCTTGCAGGATTTAGCCCCATCCACATCTATTTCCCGTTCTTCAGAAACCTGACATATAAACAGAGCTCTTGCTATGTATTAGTAATTATACAAAGCTCGAAATGCCATTTCTAGTTTCTCTGCTGCAGTTGCTGAATAAAACATAGGCTTAGGTACTGACCACAATTTCGTTTTCTAGACATTAAACACTTCTTTGGATAGAAATGCCTGGGGCCTGAATGCTGTAGCTGTGAGCACCGTTACACAGGAGTCTGCTGATAAACTACAATTATAATTTAAATACATCCAGAGCAGCTAAAAACTAGAACTGCTCCAGGAAATCCTGGAGACTTAACCAATCCCCCCAAAAAACCAACAAAAACACCCCAGCCCCAAACACCTTCCTGCCCAACACTTTTAAAAGCTAGAGTTAATTGGGAAGTTCATCTATTTACTGAATCTCACACAGACAGATGAAGGATAAGACAGCCTTTGCAGGATCTCCGACATGGAAAAAAGAACTTCCATCTACTAAATCATTAAAGACAAGGGACGAGCAATAAATCAGCTATTCCCAAATTTAAGTGCAACTGCAGAATCCAAAAAGGAAAGACCTTTAAATGCCTGATATTCAAAAATCTTGCGTCCAGGACCCAAATGATCCACTCGTTAGTTTTGAAAACCTTGGGCCAGACATCGATAATGATTTCCATTGGGTTCAGCATCTCCGCGTGAGAATGGATGCCCCAGGCACAAGAGCCACAGCCACCCAAAAGTTAAAACGGGAAATAATGGGGGGGGGGGGGGGGGAAATAACCCACAAGATCCCCCCCCCCCCCAAACAAGCCACAATCTCCCAGCAATTAAGTCCACTTATGAGTACGAAATGTCTGTGTCTCGCTACCTGTAGGATTACGCGAGGAGCCAGACAACAGACTGTAAAGCGCTCGTTTAGTGGTAAGTTGCTGCAAATGGCTTCAAATATGTGAAAATCACTTTCTTTTTATTTATTTGTTCTGCCTGTCTGGGCTGCATCTCTGCTACCCCAGCACAGTCAAAACAGAAATGGATGAGAAATTCCTTACTCCGCACCGACAAAAGCCAATGGTGCCCGAGTGCCTCACGAGCCACGGGCACACAGCCCACCCCCATGAACCACCAGGCTGTAAAATTCTCTTTATAATCCCTTATTTTGGAGAGGAATAATCACGGCAGGAGTGATCTTTACTTAAGGGGAGCATAAAACCAGCCCTGTCTTTACATTTGGAGCCCACCCCGCTCAGCGCCCTCGGCAGGGAGGCAGAGCTCCCCTCACACCGCGTCCCACAGTGGAAGTGAAAAAGGGGCCACCACTTACCCCAGCCCATCCCTGCCAGCTGAACGCCGAGCCCGTGGGCAGCCTCACCCCCGGAGCCCTCCTGGGCCGGGCACTAAGGGGTACAACACCCCCCGGGATGAGGCGAGTGCGGGTCCCGGGGGCAGGAGCCCCTCCCGGCCCCAGCGCGGCTGAGCGGGACCCGCTGGGGGTGTGGAGGAGCTCCTGGGCCTCATCAGCACAGACCACCTGCAGCTGCGGGGACGGGCCGAGCGGAGGGCACCGACCCCCCCAGCTGGGCCCAGGCCCCTGGATAATGCGAGATTCCCTGGGAAAAATGATGTACTGGCCCTTCAGGAACGGGCATAGCCGCTGCTTGTCTCCAAGACAGGGTATTCCACATCAAACCCCACCCAGAAAACCCAGAGAATCCTTCTTAAAACCCCATCCCGGGGACAGGTTTCAGCCAGCGCGGGGCTCACCGCCGGCTTTTTAAGGAGACTCCACGTACCGGACCTCTACCTGGGCCATGGAAAATCAGAAAATCCAGATAAAACCACCAGTGGGAGGCACACAAAAAGAGTCAGACTTTCAGAAACCCTTCCTATTTCCCTAATTGTGTGAACTGTGGAATTAATGGGACTGCAGAGGTCAAACTCCATACCCAAAATTCAGCAGCGGTAGCTTTACCTCTATGAATTGTTCACATATGCTCTAAAATGCAGCAGGCACTTAACAACTTTGCCAAGCAGAACAGAACCATACTTTATTTAGAACAAAAACCCCAGAAGAACTTGTTTCAGTTACACACAGTTACCAAGAGCTTCAAAATACAGCAATCCTTATGTACCTGCATTCCCCTTTGGGCACTGAATTGATTTTATAATCAAGAGTTCAAATACAGTTCTTCAAAGTATAGCAAATGGTTTGGTGTTTAAAGATATCAGGAGCTACATGAAAAATGAGATGAAAAAACAACTTGAAACGTAACAGAACTGCAGCATCTTTAATGTGTTAACACCCTGTAAAAACAACCATAAAGCTAAATCTAACAGTATTTCACTGTTTATATCATATTGGTAGAATTTAAAGATGACATTCAGAATGACTTCATAACTATAAAAAATATAAAACAACTATAAAACTGGATTTCAGTTGTACCTACTTTCAAGAAGAGCATCAAAATCGTTTAAGTACTTTTTGAAGCCACAACTCTTAGAAAATACTACTTATTAATATAACATACAATAAGTGCTGCTCTTCACATAACAGTATTTGAATCCTTCTCTCCCTTAAAACGTGGCTCTTATTGGAAGTATATTTTGTTTCTGAACCCTTATTTTGAGAGAAAAGCATAAAAACTACTCCCTCTGAAATCCAAAGGGAAAACAGTGTTACACAGTAATTTATAAGAAACTTGTTAACAATGAACGTATGCAAACATACATAACCAGCAACAATATAAAACAACCCGTATGAAAAATCCCATATAAATTCACTGCAAATACAAACCCACAGGATTTCCAGTATTAACCCAAATACCTTTGGGGTTTGTTGGTAAAACCCCCCCAATCCCGCCCTCCCCCCAACATACATATTGCTTTTCCATAAAACTTGAAAGAAAAGCTTCAAATTAATTAAGGACACTTGAAAAAAATAACTTCCCTGCATGAACCAAGGAGAAGCACGTGCGTGACTCCTCCACGTGTACTTTCAGAGGTCGCCCGGGTTCTGCAGCTCCCTCTCAGGCTGCCTGAAGGTTCAAACATCAAACCCCGTAATTCCTTCCCTCCCTGAAGATTCGAAAAACAAAACCATAACCCTCCCTTCCCCAAATCCAAACCGATGTAGGACTAGAGAAGAGCAGCTCATCCTCCTCGAGGCACAGAGGAGCGAGACAAGGGGCGCATCTCAAGTCACCGCACCGGGGTACTTTTCACGCCGCTCTTCCTCCGGCGCTTCCCGGGAGGTTTGAAATCGCTTTCTCAGGAACCCAGCGGGTTTCAGTCACTTTCTCGGGAATCCAGCGGCGATGCCGCAGCGCCCCGAGCCCGGCCGGGGGTTCAGCTGAAGGAGGGTGACATCCCGGCGCCCGGCTCGCAGGGCATCCCCGCATCCAGCGGCCAGGCGGGGTAGCCCTGCGGCGGCCCCGGAAACCCGGGGGGAGCCCAGCCGGGCAGCTCCGGGCAGAGGCACCCGCAGGGCAGCGTCAGCGCTGCCCAGGGCCCGTGCGAGCACCCTGAGGGGGCAGGGGGCACCGCGACGGGCGGCGGTGACCAGGGCTCTGGGGGCAGAGGATGCGGCGGGGCGGGCGGCGGCGACCAGGGCTCTGCAGGCATCGGCTCCGGCGGGGCGGGCGGCGGTGACCAGGGCTCTGCGGGCATCGGGTGCGGCGGGGCGGGCGGCAGTGACCAGGGCTCTCCGGGCATCGGGTGCGGCGGGGCGGGCGGCGGTGGAGGAGATGCGATCAGGAGGCGAGGGCGGCGGCGGCGCCGGCGGTAATCGCCCTCCGGGAACATGTCGCGGAAAGCGGGATCCAGCGCCCAGTCGCTGCCGCGGCTGCCGCGGCGGGACAGGCGTCGGAAGCAGGGGTTGAGGCTGAGGTTGTGGCGGACGCTGTTCTGCCAGCCCGGGGAGCCGCGGCGGTAGTACGGGAAGCGCTCGGTGATGAAGGCGTAGATGCCGCTCAGGGGGAGCCGCTGCTCGGGGCTGGCGCGGATGGCCATGGTGATCAGAGCCACGTAGGAGTAGGGAGGCTTCTGCGGCTCGGCCGGCTCGGTGCCCGACATCGGCGGCTCGGTGCCGGACCTCGCCGGCTCGGTGCCCGACATCGGCGGGTCGGTGCCGTCCGCCTCGCCCATGGCCCCACTGCGCTCCGACCCCGCGCTGCCCTCCTAAAACTCTCTCCCCACCCCCCCCGTCTCCCCTCCCACCCCCCCGGCCCGGCCCGGCCCGGTCTGGCCAGTTCGGGGTCGCGGCAGGGTCAGGACGGCGCGTTGGCTCCGCAAACCCAAAGACTGAGGAGCGCGACACAGCAAGCGACAGGGGGCGGCCCCGGGCAAAGGCAGCCCCGGCAAAGCTCGGAGCTTGGGGTGGGGGGTGGGGGGTAAAAATCCCTGCACTAAAACCGGCCAAATCCATCACTTCTTATCGATCCGGTGGGTTCAGGTGCCCGGCTGCACACCCGCTACTTACAGGTGCCAACACCACCCCGGGAAGGGCCGCTCGGGGGTCCCTGCAGGCACCGGGAGGAGGATGGAGGAGCAGAACTCTGCTGCAGCAACCTGGATTCCACCGGTGCTGCATCCGTGCAAGTCACTAAATCCTTCAGAACACGTCCCTATGTACAGAATTATTAGTGGGCTCATGCCAGTCATTTAATTAAAATACACCCTCCTTTTAAAAACTACTTCCTTGATTGCCCTTAATTAATTAAAAACCCACAAAAGCGTCTCAATTTTAAAAAAATCTGGAAGGGTTTTTGGAAGGAATCAGTCCCTCTTTTTCAAAAGTTGTACAGAGCTAAGAAACAGAAGGAAAAGAATCGATGACTATCAGGCTGCTGTTCCCATTTACAAAACTACCAACAGTAGATCCACAGTGGTGGCTCATATTTTAAAAATACTGCACAAGTCTTTGAACAGAAAACTCCCACCGGGCTCGATGGAAATATTTAAATAGCTAAGAATGAAACACCTCTGTTGGTTATAACAAATCTGCCAGCAGCAGAAGGGAGCTCTGATGGAGCAGAGGAAAGACTCAGCAGCATGGCCACAATGGTTTTTCTGCCCTGTGTAATGCAAAAGCAGTTCAACACCAGAGCACTGATGAAAATAAAAACAGGCTGCAGAACCAAACAGGTCTTTCACACTGAAAGAACAGGGGGAAAAGTGCTTGAGAAGTGCATCCCCTCCTGCACAGCAATATACAGAATTTCTCCAGGTATTTAAAGACAATTTAGCAGCCTGTTTTAACAATTTAAATGTGAGTGAGTCATAGAAGTATAAACGGAGGAAAATTACAGCCTTTGAAGCCT
>JAYRBT010000056.1:6509407-6557774 GCA_036023395.1 Myiotriccus ornatus | reverse complement strand
AGCAGCCTGTTTTAACAATTTAAATGTGAGTGAGTCATAGAAGTATAAACGGAGGAAAATTACAGCCTTTGAAGCCTGTGTTCAGAAAGCCTATGTCCAAAAGCTTATATCACCTGTCCCTTAACTTATATCACAAAATAAAAGCATACATTTAAGACCACACAATAATACATAAAACACTCTCGGTCACCCTCTTACAGACAAAAAAAAAAAGTCCCTTAAGTGCCAGATGAACACAAAAGTACGGTGTGCATATAACTGGACCACACACACTGAGGTGAAAACTTACCCATTTTTATTTTTTAAAGAAAAATATTCTTCTTTAAACACAAAGCATGAACTAAAAACCTCTGAGGAACAGCTTTCCCTTCCTTGGAGCACGTTTAACTAAACTGTACAGTGATAGAGCTCCCCAAAGAAGGATACACACATAACATACAGTCTTTCTTTCACAGGAAATAAGGTTTAGGACTTGAAATTGTCCTCCTCACCCTCTCTAGACACCCATTCAGTCCAAAAGTACTCTGTACCTTACTCCCACCACAGGACACAGTGACGAAAATTTCTGGATGCAGAACAAAAAAAAAAAAAAAAAAGTTGGCCAAATTGGCCCTTTCTAGCCTTTTAACAAATGTCTGGGAGAGAGGTTAAGACCATCGTTATTTCCAGGAATGGTGCTTGGAAGAAAAGATATAGCAGCATCCACAGGCAACACAAGCCCTTCATTCCAGCTGCCCTGTTTTGAGGAACCCAGCCAGTTCAGCAGTGTTTTACAGATGTTCCCATCGCCCAAGAAAATGGAGTGGGAATCCAACATTCACAGGCCAAATCTGTTGCTTGAACAGCCTAAAATTCAGTGAATCTGGCCTACGTGTGCCAGTTCTTTCCCCCCCCACCCCCCAGAGTGACCAGTTTAATGTCTAATATTTTATGTAAAAAGATAAACACCTTGTTCTACCAATCCCCTCTATCCCATCAAATAGATATGTGCATAATATTTGTCACATCTGCCAAACTACCCAGACTGTGGAACTGGAAACAAACCCTAAAATCCAAATTCTTTCTAAGTCGGAACAGCAAAATCATCTACAGTATCTGCAAGGTCTCAGAACATGCCTAACAAGCTCATATTCAAAGAAAAAGTACCTGGGCATTTCCAGTGGAAGGTAGGAAATGGAAAAGGCCTGGAAATAGAGCTCATTTATACTCCACCTGATCATTAACTGTTGGTATTATTAAGTAATGCTCACACTTTTATCAGACCATTTTGTAAAGATCTTTTCCATTCCACTCCAACAATTTTTGCAGTAGGAAAAAGATTAGAAAAATAAAATCTCCCCCCTGACCAACACTGTACGAAGATCAACAACACAAGTCACGAAGACTTTTACAGGGGGACCAGATCAACTTTTGTTTCCTCCAAACCAGCTTCACATAGAAAAGAGCAGCAAGATAGACACAGTATCTACGAGCTAGATTAAGGCCAACAATATAAAGACAAACATGGGTTCAGATCTTTTGAAATGAAGAAACCCTCCAAATGTTTTTATACACCTGCACACACACACACACTCACACACACACTCATGGATTCTTCAAGCAAAGGCTTCACAACTGTGAGAGCACCACTGGAGAGTGTTCTAGCACCAGAATGAAAAACTTGGTTGTCTTCCCTCTTCAGCAATAAAATCCAAAGTCTTTATATTGCTTTGGGCAAGATCACCAAACACCCCTCCAGGAACAGTTTCAGACCATCCGTGCAGGGACAGGTCAGAGCGTTCCTGCTCCGGAACAGGGGTGGGAAGAGGTGTGTTGAGACGCTGCAGCTCCTTGGTTGCTGGAAGGGAGGAGAAGGTTTCTATTGCAGTCTGGTCGAGACTGAGAGCAACTTGGATCCAGGTGGGTGTGATGGCAAAACCCAGCGCAGGCTGGGAGGCGAAGGTGGGACATTTGCATACGTGGAGTCACAGTGCGCATCTGTCGGTGTGACAGAGACAAGCAAAGCCACAGTATTTTCTGGCAGCTTGTCTCTGTGCAGGAGGCAGGACAAGGATCCGTGAGTGGGATGTCACACACTGCACCAGGACACCATGAAAACCCAGCAGCAGAGGTTTAAATAGAAGCTTGGAAGTTGGTCTGCTAGCATCTTGCCTATACACATGCTCAAGTGAGCCTGCAGAAGTCTATAAAAGGGGGCAAAGATCTCTTTACAGCAAGGTTATGGGTCCAGTTTGGCTACAAGGAACAATTCATGCAAGTTACAAGAGAATCAATCATCAACCCACAGCACATCTTCCTGCTGCAGGTCTGTGCTGGCTCTAGGCCTTTGTGTGGGAGGTGCTGCCCTGCAGCCCTTCAGCATCTCCCTGAGGGGGCTGCGAGACACGCAGAGTCAGGAGTGGCATCTCCTCAGCCTCTCCCATCAGCACGTGTGGGTGAGGTCTGTCCTCCAACCGTGCCACGCAGAGCAGGAGGAGCAGACCGCCCTAGAGGGAGGGTGGGAGCAGCAGCTGGCAGTGGGGCTGCTGAAACTATGCAGGGAGACGGGGAAAAGACAAAGAGAGACCTCAATTTTTCAGTGCTTGAATCAGCAGCAGTAAAGCCCCGCTGAAGCTGTCTTATGCATGCTGATTAGAGCCTGGTTGTCACCCCAATGATGTACTAAGAGAGGCTGTGGTGGGGACTTGATTAAAATAAGAAAAAAAATGAGGTGAAAGGAAGGTGTGAATTCCAGGTTCAGAGCAGAGTGGTCAGCACTGATACACTTTGTTCTCTGCACATGCAAGAGCACAGGAGAGGGTACAGCAGCAAACTGAAAGGGAGGGAAAGACACAGTAAACCCAACAGTAATTCAAGATGCAAACACAGGACAGCGGGGTGGGGGAGAGAAATATGAGGTAAAGGAGTCCAAAGGAAGAGACAATAGAAAAACTCTTAGTAGAGCAAGTCCTGCTTCAGGAAATACACAGCTAATGCCAGTCAGCTCTCTTTTCACCAGGTATTCTTGACACACTGGTAAATCTTCTCTTTGCACTTGGGATTTAGAAATCTAAACATCAAGACTTTTGTTTTTTTTCCCTTAGGATGCACTAAATGATTTCAAGTGTTCAGCACTATATTCTAAAGGGCCCCTGAATTCCAAGCAATGCTGAAAACTCACCCAAAAGCAGAAATGCCAAATGATAAACTGCTTTTAGAAATCAAGGGCTACTCCCCCTGGGTTAGAAACGGAGAATCTATCCAGAAGGCTGAACTGTACAGGTCTGGCATTTTTCACCAAGAGCACCCGGGAACTTAACCAAGAAATATCTGAAACAGTCACTCAGCAAATCCCAACGCCAGACTGAGGCATCAGGTTTGTGGATAGATGTGTACAATCAGACAGCCCCTCACCTACCTCTGACAGAACAGGTTTGTGCGATTTACAGCAAGAACAAGCTCTGCCACTCACTGCTCCAGTGAAAAGCCCAGCAGAGCTGGGACCTGGAGCCCTTTGACTGGGGTGCAAATCACAGCGGGATCCTTTCTTCTTCCAGACTTCACTGGAAGAGAATTAATGCCTCCTGGGTAAAGCAAAGCACATCCTGGATCTGCTGCAGCCCCCCCAGGATGTCTGTGTGGGGCTGTGCAGCACAGTGTGGCTGCAGGGATGGGCAGACAGCAGGTGCTGAGAACCAGCATGACCAGAAGGGGAGCTGGTCAAAGTGGCCTCAGGGCCAGGGCCAGGTGGAAGCACATGGACATCTCAGATGCAAGAACATGACAGAGCAGGCAAGGTCACCCACGCGCTTAGGCAAGCTTAAGGCAACTAAAGAAAATCCACTGATAGTTTAGAGGAGAGTGCCAAAGGGAAGAGAGAAGAGGAACCAGCGAGCAGAGGCTGGGGATGCTGCTACAGTAGCCAAAGGCCAGCACCAGCTACTAAGCCATCCCTCTTCTTCAGCTCATTTGCTCTAATTCTCCTCATTTTACCAGCACCATCAGCACGAGGTCAATATGTCAGAAAGAAGAGCTGGGATAAGTTCCTAAAAATGTAGCTCACGCATTTTCAGGCTTGTTTCTCAGGTCAGTTGTTCCGAAATAAAAGCGTGTGGGCCGTTTAACAGGCCTCCTGCTTTGAACTGGAGCTTTGTGAGAATTCTGCCTGCCACCTCCAGGGGCAAGCCTGGGGTGTGTTCTACCTGGAAGTGATGGCAGCAGCTACTCAGGTTCCTTGTCATGAGTGTCGAGTGTACAGCAGTTCTTTAAAAACCAGCATGCACCAGTGGCATGGCCATTAGACATGAAGCCACTGTTGAATTCTTGTTGTCTCCTCAGGACCAGGTGGACCCAGAAGGAAAGGGAGTGTTGGCACAAATCAGCGCAGGCTCCTGTAGACGTAGGCTGACGTGAACACAGCATTGAGGGTCAGGCTCACGGCCAGCAGGCCCCGCAGAGCAGAGGTACCAAAGTGACCTTAGAGGAGGGGGACACGGGAAAAAAGGGAATGGCAGAAAGAGGTATTAAAGAACTGATGAGAACAGTGAACACAGGCTGTACTGCTTCTCTCTCTTTGACCAGAAGTTACTGAAGCAGTTTTCCTGTCAGGAAAGACTCCTCTGCTCTCTTTGGCTCTATTTTCAATCTCATCGCTGCTCTTGACACCTGAACCCCACCCCATTGTCCTCTGTCTCAGTTTAGCACTCTGTCAGTGTTCTGCAGACAGGCCAAAGAACAGGAACAGCCTTGTTAAGGTCTTAAAATAGCAGGCACAAGTTCCATTTTGCTACTACTTATTTATTTGATCTCAAGATCAGGTCACTGCAGCACAGGGAAGATCTCAGTTAAAACCTCACAGAAACGCTCACACAGGCATGAAACACTCACATGACTTGCACTTACCTCTCCAGCCTGGCAAATCCTCCCCTTTGGTAGTTGTGTCTACCACACAGGTAGATGAGTGTGATGAGTGATCCTCCTTTTTGATGGAATTATCACTGCAAATACTCCCTCCTTCCATAGCAGATCTCATTTCTGCAAGGAGAAAGGATTGGCAAATTCAAAAGGCACCAGGGGAAGCCAAAAGCAGCAAAAGCTACCAGACTACAGCTAAACTTAAGTAATGGATGGTTGCTTGGTACAATTATGAAAGGATTGAGGAGAGGAACTGGAAGCAAAAGGCAAATTTCACTGCTGTGCAGCAGAACTGCCTGCACGTGTCTCATACACTGCCCAGAGCAGCACCACCTCACCCGTGGCTCAAGGAGCTCTCCAAGCCAGGGTAAAGGCGGTGGCAGCAGCATCGCTGGGACACCACCAGGGAGAAAAGGACATCTGTTTGGGCAGCCAAGAGGCTCCTCAGCCCAGTGGATTCCTAAGGGAGCTTTGGTAGCCTACCATCACCACCATGTGGGTTTCCCTTGAAGGTTTCCCATCTAACTGTGGCCTAGATGTTGCAGGGCTGTGATTGCAAGCCAGCTCCTTCCTCCCAAAGCCCTCCCAGGAGTGCAGCAGGCTGCCAGCATACCGGGCATGCCCCGCTCGCTGAGGCTCTTCCTCGGGAAGCTGGACAGCTCGGGGGCAAAGATGTTGCTGTCTGAGTGGGTGTGCTCCTCTGAGCTGGTTGGGGTGAGCAGGGCCTCATTCTGGGATGGGAACAGCAGCAGCTTCTGTCCTTTGAGGTTCAGGCGGGCAGGGCTGATGAGGGGCCGGCGGAACCGCAGGGATCCTGAGCTGGAAGTCACCGATCCGGCCACGGATGGTGCTGGGGAGGGGATGCGGGAGGGAGCACAGCTGCCAGACAGCAGGGAGAAGTGCTCTGAAATGAGACATCCCCAAAGGGGAGACCGTGAGATTATCACCCAAATACAACAGGCACGATTTTCTTCAACAGTTCTACAAGAGAAAGGAACGGGAGTTGCAAATGCCCAACGTATCTTGTATTGAAATTCTTTATCTGAGTTGCCACACTGAAAAACATGGAGAAATCTGAGATGAGTGCAGAGCATGGTGCTAATGACACCAAGGTTGTGGGTTTGATCCTTGTATGGGCCATTCACTTAAAAGCTGGACTTTCTGATTCTTGTGGGTTCCTTCCAACTCAGAGCATCCTGTGAAATTCCACATGCACTCCAGTACACTCAGGAATGACTCAGGAATCGGGTTATCAGGAGCTTGGTGAGCTTTGCTCCCTTGTGTCCATCCAGGAGAGCCTGCATTACACATTTTGCAGGTAAATGGATTGCTCTGGCATGTCCTTCAAAGGCTGGTGGGAAGGTGCACGGGGATGTGAGGAGGTTTGGCACACCTGGCCCATGCTGTGACCGCATTTCCAGTGGCACAAACAGCCAAGGGATCCACCTGGGTCATAAGGGCATCAGACAGGTCATGGGGACATGGGAGCAAAAGGGCACAGGAGCCAGGGCAGCCAAATTAGCAGTTCCAGGGGCTGGGAAAGTGCAACAAAAGAGCCACCCTAGGAACAATTAAAGTCTCCTATCAAAGCAGGCTCAACTCAGCTCCAAGCAGGGAAGGGCTCCTTGTTTTGTCTCACTGTGAGCTCTCCGGGGAGAAGGACATCCAGCACCTGATTTTAATGCAATCCCACTCTCAGCTGGGGCTCTCCCTGCAGCATTTCCAACAGCAAAGCTGACATTTTCACTGGGATGTGAGCAGGGAGGAAAGAATTCAACCACGTGTTTCAACCCACTCCCTGCAAATCCTGCAGACAGCTGTTCTGGCAGGCCCAGTGCAGTACCTGATGTGGGAGATTCCTTGGAGTGAGAGGACTGGGAGGCTGGTCGACTTCCACTGAACAGGTAGCCAGAATCTAAAAGCAAAAATGAAATAATTTGAACCCAGCTGGCTCAGCTGCTGGAGGTCTGTCCTTCAGAAATGCAACTGCATCATCTCACGAGGGGACAGGTGGGGAAATGCAGGCAGGAAAAATGTTCCTGTTTTCCTGGGTCGGCTCTATGCCAGCAGCAGAATAATCCACTTTTCCCAGCTGCAGCAGAACAGATCTGTCCAGGCTCTAAATTAGACATCCTTCCCCAAAATATCTGAAGCAGTGCATTTGCCAGTGGACTCTGGCACTGCAGAACTGGCTTATAATGATTTATCTAATGTTGCACTGGAGTAGATGACAAACATGAACACAGTTTGGTTGTGAAGGTTATAACAGAAGGATGGGGCAGCTTCCAAAGGGGGTGACTTCTTCACCTGCTCCCAGCAAAGCTGCTAGATGACTTCTAAATACAGCATCAAATTCAGATTATCTGCCCTGTGACAGCCTAGTTTGCCTCTACTTAAAATGGAAAAAGGTGAAGATATGGTTATAGCCTTTCTTTATGGAAAGATGAATGGTGAGATGAATTCCCATCTAACTGGCATGGCAGACATAATAAATGCAAATAAAAATAAATAAAAGCAAAGACAGGGAAAAAAACCCCAAACCATGAAAAGTACTCATGTCAGGCAGAAGTGCCACAAACGAAGCACCAGAGCTTAAATAAATTGTATTTCTCAGACACTTGATTTACACAACTGCAGGCAAACACCTTTGGAAGTTGAAAACCTTGATGTTTGCAAAAACTCTTCTGCCCCAACAGCCTGCTTTCTCCAGACTGTCTGGCTTTGCACCTCAGTAAATAAAACCCAGACACCCACCCCAGCCATCTGGAGCACTTTCACCTGCCCTTCCATGGCACTGGGGGAGCTGGGAGGGTGCAGGCTGTGCCAAAAGCTGCCACACTGCTGGAAGGTTTGTGTGGCTGGTCCTTGTCTTGCTCTTACTGGATCTGGCAAAGCTGCTGGCAGTGTGAGTTAGAGAAATGTGGAGTGAACTACAAAACCCCTGCAGGACTGCAATGCTGTCCTAGAAAACTGCCACATTTTGGCCTCTGACTTTCTGGCCATCAGTTGGAGACACAGCAGAGCTTGGCTTTCCTTCCATGGAGAAATGCACTGGAACACTATTTCCCATCTGCTGGGTTCGAGCACAGCAGAACTGAGGGGTTACTGAGTTACTGGGAGAGAGGCTTTCCTTAGGCCTATAAATCTTCCCTGCATCATACAAAGCCCTGAAAACCAGGAGGAAATGGGGTCCCTAAAGCAGCTTCAATAGTGTGGCTAATGCAGAGCAGCTCCAGAGTGAGGGCAGGGCCTGCCTGCAGCTCTGCTCCTTCAGCTGGAGCAAGAGAAGCAAAGTACACAAAGCAGCTAGAAGGGAGGGATGGCTCCTGCCACATCAGCTATCCCAGGGCTCCAATCCCTTCCAAAAGCTGCTGTGCTCCATTCCCATGTCTAACTGCCCCTTCTGCCTCTCTCCCACACGTAACCTTGTGGACTGGGTCATCCTGACACAAATGGCTGGAGAAGCCTCTGGATTTCAGTTAACCCACAGCAGGCAAGCACTCAGGGAGGCTTTTTGCTTCCCCAGGATGGCAGTGGCAGACTGTGCAACTTCTTAATGCCAAAACCCAAATTCCTAATGCTGGAGGCTCCTCTGTGCCACAGGAGCAGCCATCCCTAAACAGGACAACAGGACTGTAAGGTGTGGATGCCTCATAGCCCATTTCCTTCTGACTGCACCACTCCACTGCCTTTCCCGCTGGGACAGTTTCCTGCCCACTCACCTGCCCTGGCCAAGGAGGGGATGGTCCCCAGTGACAGGGCCCTGTTGAGACGTCCAGGGAGGGAGGAGGAAGAAGTTCTGCGTGGGGACCTGAAGAGCTGCTGGTTTGTCAGGTGGAGGAGACTGGGTGGTGTTGGGACAAAGAGAGACGTGGCAGGTGAAGGGAAGGCTGTCCCAGTGCCGTTGGGAAAGAGAGTCATGGAATCCCCAGAGAGGTACCTGCAAAGGACACACATGACACACATTTAGCAAGGACAAGTTCCAGTCACTGCCTCCCTCAGTTGTTCTTGCATGAGCAGTTGTTTTGTTACCAGCTTTGGACTGACTTTGCAGTGCAGGAGTGCAAGATGCAGAACGCTGAAGAGTTCACAGGAATGTTCCCACACTTTGGAACTGGGAAAGGAAGAACTGCTCAGCCTGACTTCAACTACTGTGCACCGACCTGTCCCACAACACAGGGTGGAAAAGATGGTGGAACAGTTTAGGAATTCAAATAGGCACAGTAACTTGGATCTCTCCTTGGATGAAAAGATTACCCAGAGACCAGCAAAATGCTTTACAAAGTCCAGGTAAACACGGGATCAACCACAGAGCACATCTTATGTCTGCTATGTGCACATGCCAACTGCATGCTTAGACATGTCATGGCTGTGGGAAGCAAGCAGTTATGCGGGGGTTTTTTTTGTCCTTAGAAAGCAGAATCAACACCTTACCTCTGATGTCAATACAGAGAAAAGGATTTTTAGTGGCTACCTGGACAAAAATTTCAGTACGAGAGCTCAGTTTTAAAACCAACATTCAAACCTCCTTAATACATTTGCCTTTATTTATACTTCTGTGAGGTACTAAAGGCTCACCACCCTCATTTTACAGATGGGAAAATCCTAAACTGAGGCCTAAACCACTACATTTAGTCTCTCTGCATGTCATAATTAGCCCCAAGTACGTCCTAGCACAGCCACTCCAGGGAGCTGTGCCCCTGCAGCACACGCTCCAGGAACTGTCTGGCTTCCCATCCTTAAAAACCAATCTCTATTACAGTCCCTGGAAAGAATTTAAATTGGAAATAATAATGGCAATTGTATTTCGAGGTCTGTGAGTTGTTTTCAATGGGTTCTTTCCAAGTGAAAGAGTGGAGCTGCAGAACAGAGAGCGAGCAGCCTGAGAACACAAGAGGAGAGAGAACAGACAAAATATACCTGTACCAGTTATTGATTTTTGAGTGCTAGAGACATAAACTGACTTCTATTCCCTGGTAAAATAACTGCATGAGAGGACTTTGTATTTTAATTGTTTTCACTGATAGCACTACCACAGTATCTCACACTCCACTGCTACATGCAAATAAACTACGCAATTAATTTCTGACCCTGATTTCACCCCAACTTTGCAGTGGTTTAAAATTTAAAAATCAACCTGAGCTGAACAACCTGTTAAAAACTTACTCCTATTTTTACCTACTTTCTATTCCTCCTTGCAAACATGTACTGATCTTAGTCTATGTGTACAGTTTAGTTGACTACATCAGGAGGAGGCAGCTTTGGAGTCTCACTTGTGTCCTCAAACCATCCAAATGAGCATTCCAGAAAGGCTGCAGTGTTGAAAGTATGGCAATTTTGTACTATTTTTAACAATGGAATGAAAATACATGAAAGAAAGTCTAGCACAGGAACCAGATCTCTGAATGATCTCCTGCAAGATTTTTGGTTTGTTAGAAACGGGTCATACAACTGTCAGAGAAATCATGATGAAGAACTAACAGAGTACGAAGTGCATATATTTTTAAATGGAGATACAATTAATCTGAAATATTTGGAGGCTTGATCTCACTTCTGATGGAAACAGATGAGAGCAGCAAGGTGGTTTTGCTTCTGTCAGAGGAAAGCCAGGAGTAAATCAGAGCATGAAGGAATATACGTATCTCAGCCTTGTGCTGTGAGGTGATTTATGCACCTTCCATTCTGCTCGGAGATGAACGAGCTGGTGCAGCACTATCATGCTATGCCAACATGTTCAGAAGAAGAGGTCTAGAGCTAAGATTACAATTTAAAATATCTTATAAAACCACTTATCTGCTCGTACGAGGCAGACATAACAATCCTGACCGGCTTAATCAGGCTGAGCAACATCTTGTGAGCAGGACTTGCCTCCAACAGCAGCAAGGCACTCCTTAGTCCTGCAGCAGAAACTGCCCAACCTCTTCAGGTTCCAGGACCTGGGAAGGGAGTTGTGCTTCCCTTTAGTGCACTTCACACACCCACATATGCCCATCACACACACACACACACACACACAGATGTACGTGTCCACCTCAGCTTTCAAAGGGAAAATGAGTAGGAAAGGGAATTAGAAGTGCAGCTCAGGACTATGACATGAATAATAGGAGAAAGAGTGATACCTACCACTCACTGTGCCATGGCTGGGAAGGGCCAAATCAGAGCATCCCCTTGAACAATGCAGCTCTTTTGTACTAACTTTGCACCTTCTGCATCTTTGGGCTCAAGGACCCAAGTTTACACAGCTCCTTGCTGCAGCAGTTTTTCATTCAGTGGGCTGGAAGATATTACAGTCATTTATCACCCATAACCACAATCTCTCTCTCTCACAATCCTGGGACTGTAACAGTTTTGGATCAGTCTTCCAACGGCTCTGCTGCTCAACAGCCCCACTTCTCAACCTCACCAAGTTAGTGCAGTCAGATCCTCGGAGCAGCTGAGGAGTCATTTGCCTTGCACCATCCAGAAAAGGAATTTTTCTGGTTAGCAAAGAGGAGCTGAAGAATTTTAAGCATAGCATATTAACGCCTTAGGATTGAGTGGTGACCAAAGACTGGCTTAAATATTGATCTGTTCTGAACAAATTCCTGCAAAGTGTTCAAAATCCTGTTCCCTTTCCCTGCACTCTTCTCCTTAAGTGTTTGCCACTGCCATGTCAAGAGGGCTGGATGCTGCTAAAAGCTGCCATGGGAATGTGCTCCATGCCTGAGAACGGGCAGCTGAACTAAAACTTCTTTCAGCAGCAGAGGAAAAAAGGTGAGGAGATCAAGATGGTCATAAGGCAGGAAGCAACCACATCACAGCCTTGGAATGGAGCACTACAGCTGTGTCTTTGCTCCAAGCCATTTGTGAATGTGATAATAATGGGTCTGGTAACAGTGAAAAAAGGCAACAAAAAGGCTCTGGAGTCAGACAGTTTGTGGAAATAGTCAGGGCCCGGAAGCCGTTTATTTCAGAACTTGATATCGTGAACATCAAAAATTGGGCATCTTAATTAGTGTTTACAATGATCACAGCGTTACTAGACAGTTGGGCACAACTCTGCTACACAGATACTTTAAAAATAAATAAATAGAAGGTTAAATAAGAGTATTACACGGTCTGGGACTGTACACGGTCCTGAAGAGACACCTCCTGCCAGCCGAGCCTCCCCTCCTCTGTCCCAACACCTCCCTCTTATCCAAAGACACCACCTGCATGTGTGCCTAATTAATTCACATTTTAACCAGAGATGCTGCACCCTGGGACAGAGAGAGACATGGCAGGGCATGGGGCAGGTCAGACTACAGGGCTGGACGGACCCACTCCTGTGTCAGGGAATTCAGTCCATGAAGGAGGAAGGGAAGATGCAGTCACAGGCAGGCCCAGGTTCACCTGCCTGGGGCAATCAGGGGATAAAATGTTACCTCTGGACTTAATGTCCCATCCCAACTGAGCTGTCAGTTCTCCAGGTACAACTGCACCCTTTTCCCAGGCACTGTGGGTGCAGAACAGCTCCCTGTTACCCCACATTGCTGTGCCCTGACCAGGCACTGCTCTGTTCCATCTCATCAGTCAGGGCCACAACCTGTGCCTACAGTCAAGAATCAGGAGTAAAGAGCAATCTATGAATAAAAAACAGGCAAAGGGAGAAGGGAGAATGATGATTAAAAAGGGCAGAGCTCTCAGACACATTAATATTTTGATATGTGACTTAGAGAGCTAGAAATTTTAGCTGTCAAGAATAAGAGTTCTCTCCTATATGTTGTCCTGCTTCGGATGAAAAAGGAGAGTTGAACTGGAGCTGAAAACACTCCAGCTGCCAGGTCCTGCACTAACACCTTCTAGAGCACAGATATTTAGCATCAATTCTGCCCTCCCTCCTATGGCTGGAACAAAGGTCCTGTGTCTACACAAATCCAGACTCGCTGGCATGACAAAAATGTCCAGGGAACCTGTTCCTGTCTGTGCACTCAACAGCTTTGGTCCCCGGTGAGGCTTTACAGGGGATGACTTCAGGACTGAGTACTGTCCCTCTCACAGGAGAGCATCTGCCACGGCTCAAAGTGGCCCCGAGGGTACTCCCAGGTGACAGCACAGTCAGAATGACCTGGCAGGTTATATGTGACAGCACACATTTTCAAAAGCATCTCTTTAAAAACCAAAGCAAAGCCACACACCACAGCTCCCTGCTTTCAGGAGTGGAGTCAGTCTGGAGCAACCATCTGGCTATTAATTATATTAATTTTTATAAGAGCATAAATACTTTGTCCACATTACATCAATACATAGTTCCTACAGTATCTAAGCATGATTATTAGTTTCACATAATTTCAGAGTACTTGAAGAATATTCATCAAGCCAAAATAAAATGCCACTACACCGTTTTTATCTTCCCCTCATGTCCTCACCCTTTGCCACACCCCAGCTCAGCTCGCTGGGGCATGCACAGCATGGGTGCAGGACAGGAGGAGTTCATAGAACAGAAAAAATGAGATATAAATATAGTGTATTTTGAAGGGTAAAGGGCCACAAAGGCGTCAGTTTGCATGCACTGATGTCAGTGAGGGCTTCAGAAGCAGCAGCAGCAGCAGAGGCGCTGACTTGGCTGCCAGTTCTGGGTCCTCCCTCAACCCCCTTAGAGTCTGCAGAGCTGCTCAGAAATTTAAGAGTGCAGCCCAAGTGTCCTCTTATGCCCTGTCACCCTCACTGGGGGCAGATGAGGGACAGAAGCACTGGCCTGGCAGACACACAGGCACTGCTGCCCCACGCTGCTTCCACCGCAGCAAAGCAACACGGTGTTGTCACAGATCTTGTCCAGGGAAAGGCACTTAAAGAACCCACATCAGCCCCTTTATAAATCTGGCTCTGCTGGGCAGGGTACAAGATTTTGAGTTGGCAGATCAGCTATGACCACTGAGAGCCAGAGCCAGGCACTTGGGGATGGAGCAGATCTGATTTCAAGCGGCACACAAACCTCACCACCTCAGCTCCATTCTGCCGTACCATCCTCTGGTCCAGGCACCAGCACATGGGCAGTGTGAAAAAGCAGCACCTTGAATTAGGGGCTTTTGGGCTAAAACCCTCTAATACTGTTAAGATGTTTGCATGCTCTGGCCTGCTTGGCTGGGAGAACCCTCAGGCTCCAAAGCTGCATCTGACAACCACAGGTTACCACAGTGTTCCTCTCTGGCCTGAAATAAAGAGTCCAGCTAAGGGAAAACAAGAAGCTCAAAGCACTGACCGAGTGGTCCTGGATGCTTTTGTGCCAGCTGTGTTCACTAGCTACCAGCCCTTTGTTAGCTCTTGTCCCACCCAGCAGAAGGAAACGTGTTCCCCTGTGGGTGTGTCACACAAAATAGCACCTCAGCTGCACGGGGATGGAAGGGCTGTGCTCAGAGGATGGACCTACACTGAAATACCTGAGCTGGGAGCGCACGTTTCCTTCTGCTGGATCCACTGGGGGGATAAGCAGTCATGCAGTCAGGTGATATATCCAACTGCTGAGCTATTGAACCTCAGGGGAAAAATGCAGAGCACCTTCCACACAGAACCTACAGCATGGCAGTGTCTAGAACAGTCTATTTGGCATTAAATCAGGGGTGGCAGGAACAGTCTCAGGAAAGGCAGTGATTTACCCACTTTTTTTTTCCCCCCAGGAACAGTCCACAGTAAAATACTGCAAACTCACGAGTGATCTTCTACAGGCCTCGTTGTCTGAGACACAACTGGTACAGACTGAATGCTACAGTTTATAAATCAGAACACCTCTGGAAAATCCCACCCTTCTCCTCCTTTCTTCCCTTTTCCCTAAAACATCCATCTTCCTCTACCATCAGCAAGAGCATGAGAGACCAAGCACGTGAGAGAATCAGAAAGAGAGGAGACTGTCAGCATCAGTCCCTAAAAGACCAAAAATTCAACTGCTGCAAGTTTGGTTTTGAGGCTCTGAGGTTTTCTGCTGTTTTGAGAAGCAGCAGCACAGACATGCTGAGGCACAAAGAAGGGGGGAAAATAAGCTGACACCTGAGTACAGACAAAGCATTAAAATTGCACCCCACTTCAGTATGTGTTATTTTGTTTCACCTATGAAATTTTTGCCAATTACAAGTCCAGAAGTTCTTCAATAAATCATGAACAAAGCACCACAGAGATCAGTTGTACAGCTTGGCCACAAAACAAAGCAGCTTTCTGATGTTCTGACATATAAATTAGTGCAACTTGTAAATATACTTCACTTGTATTAATCTGCATGAAGCGAAGACAAATGGATTTCTTGCTTGTGTTCAACTGCAGTTAACATATCTCCCAGATTAAAAGATTTTAAACTCAGTGTAGGCCTGCACTTGGTGTGCAAACAGATTTAAAATACTCCTTAACAGGGTTATTCAGGCTTCACAGTGTAAATCCCACTCCTTCCCACAGTTCTACCAACTGCCTGTTCCCGATATTTAGTTGCATCCTCCCCATCCCATCCCAGCACTTCCCCCACACAGGGAAAAAGACAAGAGAATAAGAGAAAAGAACAGGAATAGTCAAACAACATAACAGAGATTGTTATATAACAGGGGTTCAAAGATGGGGCAAGTTTAAATAGAAAGAAAAAAAAACCAAAGTGCTCCTTAAAGAGATGGGAGGAAAACAGGACACAGAAGGGCATGTGAAACAGGACACAGAGAAGGTTAACACAGCCTTGACTTTCAGCTCCTGAAAGCCAAACATCCCAAGAGGCTGCCAGGCATCTTTAGAAGCTGCCACTGAGAGATTCCTTGCTACTGGGCAAGAAAATTTGGACAGATTAGTTTTGTTTTTATAAAAAAAGGGGTAATTGCCGATAGAAATCAGATGTAACATTGCCCACAGTCTGTCAGCTGCTCACACCCCTCCTCCTGCCAGCAGTCTCAACACATCCTTCAAACATGAGAGTTCTCCCATCACTGGGACACACCTCACAGGGGAGCAGCAAGAGGAACTTCCAATCCAAACTGTGCAGTGAGTGCAGAAGACAATCACAGCTCAACAGAAACATCAGTCTTTTCCTATATTTGACTTCAGGAGGAAATTTTAAAGTCCTGAAGTGGAAAAAAATGGAGGAAGAAAAAAGAAGTCTGGTTGTCTTATTTCACTTAATGGCCACGATAGCTCAGGGTTTTCTGTGGAGCTTTTTCAGAGAGTGGCAGAGCTGGCACTGGATGTGGTGCCACTGCCCATCTCCTCAGGTGGTTTTGTCCACCACCTCACTTTGAACAGCAGATGGGCTGCAGAACAGTAGTGTTGGTTTTTTTAGGGCTTTTATCCTTTGGCACTTCCCCTCCTTTCATGAGCTTATTACTTTGTGTCTTAACACTGCTCCCTGCTCCAACAGGCTGACAGGTACAGAGAAAAAAGGACTGCATTTTTAAGGAATATTTCCTATTAAATCTCCTAATGGAAGGTAGGAAAGAGGCACCAGAGGGATTGTGAAAGCCTGACCCAGCACACTTCTGCTGGCTTTTTACCCTGCTTTGTCACGTGGCTTCCTGCAGTATTTACTTTGAAACAATTCTCTAAATTCAACCAAGTGCCCCTGCAGAAAAAGGGACAAAATGGTTATTATTATCATCACTTTGAAAATCTGAGACTGGAATAAGAAGCAACCTGTGACTGTGAGCTGGAAGACGAGTGTTTTGGGTCAGGACTGATAAGTGACGGGAAGGTGGAAGATGGAACCAGACTTTGCAGGTGCTGGGTTCCTTTTGTGGGTAAATAAGTAAACAACCCTAAGAGCAGGATCATTCACAAGCACCAGAATGGAGACAGGTGTTTCGTGAGCCTGGAGGTGGATATTTATCTGAAGGCACTGGAAAAACATTCCAAAGGAGAGCCCAGAAGGGAAGCAGGTTTGCGTGGCCCCTTCCCTTGTTAAGTTACAGGCACAAAGTCCTTCAGCCAGGAGCTGCACCTTCCCATGGCACACTCAGCCTGGCTTATCGTTAAAGAACCTCACAGTGTCACCTTTGTGCTTTCACAAGGATCACCGGTTGGAAGAACAGTAACTAAGAAAAGCTATTTTGTTTCCTTTAAAAAAAGCCTCTCTGAGTTCCCCAGCATCTGCAGCACCCAATAGTGTCTGAAAGTTTCAGCAGGAGCTGCAGATACTCCACAGTGAGAGCTCCACTCTGGTTATTTTAGAGTTTACACACTGGAAGATCACAACACCCAATTAATTTATATCAGACCATTAGTGTGGCAAGTTCCCCTGCGCTGTTCGGAACAGAAGAAAACAGCAGATCTGCAGCATTGCTATTCCCTCTTGGAAGACCCAAATCCATCAGAGAAGCTCAGTGGAGTGCCTTGCAAACAACAGTGCAGGATATTCAGCCTGCTGATCCTAAGAGGCCCCAACAAGTCCATCCCATAAAAACCCCAGGCAGCTGGAAGCTCCTTCCTCCATCCCCACACAGTAACACCCAGTTACCCCAGCTTTCAGCAGAGGACTGCCAGGCACTCAGCTCCAAATCACCATTTCCAGACCCCTTTTTTTCAGCAGCATTAGCACCAGTGCCAGACTTCAAAAGAGAACCCTTCCAGGTTAACCCCAAAAATCCATCTCTGTTGCCATGCAGTCCCACAGCAGAGCTCCCACCCCTTCCTATCTGTGTTCTCAGCAATAAACACTGATGAACAATAAAAGCTGACCATGAGGTTGGTAGTCCCATATTTTTTCTAAGGCTACAGGAGTGAAGGAATGTGCATTTTTATCCAGTTGTGCTTGTACACAGATGTTCCTCATGGGGTGGGGGTGGGTGGGTAACAAACAAAACTGGCACTGAAAGCAACAGCCACTGGTAGATCTGAAAATTTAACCTCAGTCAGCTGAATACTTTCAGATATTAAATCAAGGCACCCTGAGCTACAATGACCTTGTAAAGCACCTTTTTGAATAAATTATTGGAGTTCCAGTCAACAGCACTTAAGGACACTTCTCCATTTAAAACAGGAGCCAGGAGAAGGGCAGAGCTAGAGGACATGCAGGTAAGTGATGCTACACAGTGGAAGGCAAGAAGAACCAGGTTATGGGCTACGTGTGGTCCCCTCCTCGCGTGCCTGGGCATGTTACCACAGCACACGGCACGAGGACTCCAAATCCAGAGGCAAGTTCCCATCAGTTCCAAGTTAAAAAGACCAGCACCATTAGAAAAGTGAAGGTGGCCTGGGCCCCATGGTGGATCAAGGCAGAGGGTTCCTCTGTGAGTGGCTAAGGAGAGGCAGTGAGAAGAACTGGGAGGACAGGAGGAGCCAGAATCTCTTTGGCTGGAGGAGCAGAATGGGGAGGAGGCTGCATTCACGGAGCAGTTTGTGAGGCAGCTGCTGGAAGAACTGGCTTTGGGGAAGCTGGATATTTGCACTGCTGACGTAGGATGCAGGAGGAAGGGAGAATGGAGGCAGCAGGAGTAGCTTCCATGGCTAGGAGTGGAAGTGCTCCAAGCAGCTAGCACAGTGGTAAGCAAGAAGGGGAAAAAAAATAAAATATATATATATATATAAAAAGGAAGAAGAGATCTTCACTGCTTATCTAATTAAAAAAAAATTAAAAAAAGGAAACAGAGGAAGGGAAAATAAAAAGAGGAGAGAGAAGCACCAGTCGCAAAGAGTTCACAAGGCTTTTTTTTGCTCCTTCCCCCAGGGTCACTGCTCTGGCTCTGACCTTCGGGGCCGGTATCTCCGCTGGCCCGTCGACTTCCGCGTGGCCACGGCTGCGGTGAATCCCACCAGGCAGCACAGGGACGTGGTGCCAAACTTGGCCGTGTCCAGCCAGCTGGGGGTTTCCATCTTCAGGTACCTCTCAGCTACGTGCAGACTCATCACCACAAACCACAGCACGGAGGCGAATGCGTCGATTCTCCGGAGTCTGCAACGGAAAAAAGAAAGCAAATGAGTTTGAACACCAGTGAACTCCCTCGGTGCTGAGGAAGCAGAGGGAAGGTGGGGAAAAGGAGGGCAGGGTACATGGACTGAGCAGGTTATGTACTGCCCCTGACTAGGTGCAGCCCTGCCCACTGCTGTGTGTGAGCACCTGAGTAGATCAGCTCCATTTCCTCCCAGAGCTGCACAGGGAACTTTTCATTCACATTAATTCAAGCTTAAATTGAATGAACCAAGGCTCAGATCCAAAGCAAGCTCTGCTGTCTCCACCCAGCCTGCTGGCAAAGAGCTGTGCCACCCAGTACTACATATACCATCCTGGCAGATGTTTATCCCTGGATCACTGAGTCAACACAGGACCAAAGGCCTCCAATGCAACACAGTTTTCCTTGAAGTGAACCAGGAGCCAAGTGCACACCCACCTGATCCTCCCAGCCAGGAACATGGCCAGCAGGCAGGTGAACAGCCCCAGCACAGCCACGGCCATCTGGTGATTCTTCCCGTAAGCCCACACGGCGCTCAGGTTCTCCACCACGTGCTCCGGGAGCAGCTGGAGCAGCTCCCTCCATCCTGTCACCCTCACCGAGGTGTCATTGCCCACGTCTGCACCGGAGCCTGAGCCAGTCCTGTTCCGAAGGGGCGCTGGGCCAGAGGGGACGGGAGCAGGGACTGCTGTGCTGAGGGAGAAGGGGTCGCCTGACCCGTACAAGGCCATCAGAACCAGGAACGCACAGCTGAGGAAGGCCAGGAACCGCAGGAGTATCACCTGAGCTGGTGTGGTTATGGAAGCAGAGGAGGAGGACGAACACAGATTCTGCAGAGGAAGGGAGAAACACCTTGTCAGAAGCTGAAGGAACTGCAGTAAGGTTTTGAAATGGTGCTTTATGAAACACTTCCAGACTGTACGGTTTCCTGGACTGTTTTGCTCAGGTCCTTCTAAATCTCTGTACTGGGCTGATACCACATGGGATGTTGTAGACTAGCAAGGAGCAACTGCAGAGCCATGAGCAGAAGCCAAGGTCAGGCAGGGAGAATGTCATAATTCACTTCCCATCGTTCTTTTTTGATTTTTTCCCCTCGTACTCCATAGTTTCCTGCACTGCACTCCTAAATTGCTTTCCCAACCTCCCGTTCTCTGCCTGTCCCATAATTTCCCTTCCACTCTGTTATTATTACATTAGACTTGCCTTCTGGCAACTGCCCTGAATGACACCAGCAGGAGGAAAACCTCAAACTAACCTCAGGAGCATCTGTGGCAACTACCCTGTACTCTTCTAGACTGCTGGTTTAGAAGCAGCTCCCAGGTCTGGGGAGCCCCAAAGGCTGCTGCCTGCCTTTCCCAGCAGCAAGGGTATCGAGTTCTCTGCACGTGTCCCCTCACCTGGGCGTAGGCCTTGTCCGTCTCGCGGCGTTTGAAGTGGTGGCTGAGCAGCAGCGCGCGGAGCTGCCGGTTCTGGTGTTTGATGTAATACTCCACAGCAGCCTGGCACGGGCGGCACAGCTTGTAGGTCTGCTCCAGGTGGTGCTTGTACACCTCAATCTCCTCATCATACTTGCCCTGGTGAGAGAGCAGGAGAGGAAACGTGGGTGAGAACTGCAGGGCCCTCATCAGTTATCATGTTTGCTCCTGACAGGCTGACAAAGCGTGACTCCGGTCTCCAGGGGAACAGGCCCCTGGAACCAAGCTGGAGGCCAGGCATACAACCAGCTTCACATACAGCTGACCCAGCCTCCATGTCCCAGAAGAGACAAAAAAAAAGCCTTGGAGAAGGCTGCTGTGGCCCATTTTCAGGATGCTGAATTTCTGTGGCCCTATTTTGCTTTGTTGAGATCTTATGAACTCAACCCAAGAGGTGAGACAAGAAACTAAAACTGCTCTTCCCCTCCTCAAGTGAGGGGACACAAAATACCTGTTGCCTCTTTGCTCCACTGTGCTGGAGAAAGAGACAAGCTCCTTTCAAAAATCAGCCCCAATCTTGAAGGCTGTCCCTGTTTGGAGGCCTTAGGGAGATGAGCTCCACAAATCATTAATAACACCGGTAAAAAACGTCAGTAGGAACGTTTTTCAGTGTCACCACAGTGGACACATCACTTATCACAGAAGCTTCTAGGGCTCTTCCAACTCCAAGATTCTCGTACCAAAAGCGTCAGCTGAAAGCACACAGCTTCTCTGGAAGCAGGAAGGTGCATTGAGGCTGCCCAAGAGTTTGCTCCAGCAGTTCCAGAGGCTCCATCTTTTGAAACCAAGAAGGAATCCCATGGCAGAGATCAGGAGCAGCAGGCTCATCCCTCACTGGAACAGGCTGCAAGAGGCCACTGCTGCCACTGACACACTTATCCAACCACGCTGGAAAACACAGTCCCATGTTTCTCAGCTGGCACAGACACTGCAGGTCACTCAGTGCCTAAAAAAGGGGCCAGAGGCTGGCAGTGCTTTGAGCAACTGGATAGGTCTGGCAAGAGGCAGGGACTAGAAATAAAGCTGAGAAAAGGGCATCAGCTGAAGATACTCTCATTAAGTATGATCAAATTTAATTCTCTGGGAGTCACCCTGATCAAACTCATTACAATTACACAAAGCAGACTGGATTAGGCAAAACTAGAGGATGAACACGTCCCACTACAGCAGTCTAACCCCAAGGCTTGACAGTGGTTGAAAGCTAAGGAATGTAGCACTAAATTCTCTGTGTGAAATGTTGGGGAGGCATAAAACTGTGAAGGAGAAACTCCATTATCCCATCTTCCATGCATATTAAGTAATGGGAAAGCCAAGAAGTTGCTCAGCAGGAAATCCTGTTGCTGTAACTGTAAAATCCCTTTGCCCTTCTAGGCACAGATGCCTAACCAGGGAAATTATGTGGCTGCACAGGATTCCTCTCCCACTGCACTAATAATGCAGAGCAGCACAGGCAGGGCCCCAGGAAAAACAAAATCTGTTAAGGCTTCAAGATATCCAGTGGGCAGCTGTGCCTGTCAAATCCTGCAAGCTCAGCCATGGGAAGCACTGGAGCTGTAAGCTGATCTCAGCGACGTTTTGGGCTCAAGCTTCGACTCCTGGCACTCATCTAGAACAGGGCATTACATTCTGGCTTTGGAGTAGAATTAGGTAAATTTGCAGCATTAATCAGTAACCTTCTCTGCACTGGAGTGCTACATGATGCTTCTTAAGACTGTTGGAGCATCATTCCACAATACACTGAAAAACAGCTCTCTCTCCTGCTTACAAGGCTGCAGGATGGAATTAAATCAAGCAGGAACAGCAGAGCCATGCACGGGAATGCCTTGGTCAAACACTCACCTCCTCCCTCGGTGAGAATGAAGCCAGCTGTTTGATTTTCATGGTTTGATGGTTGTTGCACTTCTTGCAGAGCAGAATTTGGCTGCTCACCCACTGTTGTGGTTTGGTGGGATCACAGAAAGTGGTGCCGCCCGACACAACGTGGTTAAGGTGCTCCATGTACTGGGCAGGGATGGGCTTGTTGTAGTCTCCATTCTGACAAAAAAGCAGGAGGGGAAGCAAACATTAGGTCATAAAACCAAAGCTGGGTTGGCAATAAGATTCCCTAAGCTCTGCCAGGAGCTTTACGTTCCATGCACTCACTTAATGTAACAAAGCAGATACGCAAAAAAAGAGACAAAACCCTTCAAATCTTCTGCCCACCTCCACTGCTCCACACACCTACTGCATGCAGCTGGTGGTGCTGGATTCTGGCTTGAGATAGGTTTTGTTATTTAACAGAATACAGAACCAGAGAATACTAATACTGTACCTCCTGGAAGCCGTTGTACTGCTCGCAGTTGGGGCAATCCCAGCAGTTGCGATTCCCGTAGGGCACCACCGTGTCCTGGTTGCAGAACCAGCAGTTCACCGTCACGTGCGTGGGCTTCTTCCTGCTGGGAGAGGAAACGTGTCAGGCACGAGCACTGAGCCGGTGGACAGGAAAGCAACGGCTTTCAAACAGGGAAATGCAAGTGGGGCTGGAAAAACAATCAGCCTTCCCGTTCCATGTGCTTAATGATATGACTCGGAACATCATTCACTCTGGCAATGAAAAGGTGGGTTGTCAAAGCAGAAATAAATTCTGTACTACTACCATGAACATGCTGAATTAACATTTTTCAGGGACACATTTGGGGGTGCAAATCCTCTCCATAACCAGCAGTGTTATTTATATGAGAAGGGTGCTGTAGAGTTGATGCTTAACACATAGAATTCCAGGAAAAGGAAGTTACGATCCACAAGAGCTGCCTATGATGGTGCTCAGAAACCCAGGAAATGGGCTCATGGTTACATGGTTATGTGTTTTGATAGAAAACTTTTCAAGGGCAAGGGTTATCACATTATCCCAAGGCTCAGGCACTGTAAACAGCTGTTTCTGCACAGCTTTAGATACATAAAGAACTGAAGAAACAACCCGTCTTCCTCGAGAACGGAAGGGATAAAGACTAATGACCTTGATCCATGAGCACCTTGTTTTCTAAAGCAATCCTGTTAAAACAACAGCCAGTACAGACAAACAGCTGTGATATGACCCCCAACACCACAGGTTGTGACAGATGTTTGAGCAAAGAACTGCAGTGGCTCGAGCCCTGGGCCTGCCTGCTAAAGAAGGTCTGTGTTTGTCTCGGAATCGGTGCAATCCCCACGAGGAGCTCCCTGGCAGGTCAAGGCAGCACAGCCCAGCTGTCTGGGTTTAACAGAACCAGTTCCAGTCCCACTTCCAAGGGAGGGCAGCTGCTCAGGGACTGGCTATGGCAGCTATGCAGACAGCTGGACCCAGCTGCCGCCAGCCCAGCTCCACCAAGTCATTAATCTGTGTGGCTCCACTGCAGCGGCAGAGAAAGCAACGGAGCAGGGGGGCTCATGGAGGGCCTGGGAAGCAACGAACAGGAGTCCAAATGCTCCCAAACTGAGAGCAACTTCTCCTCTTTCTGCTCTAGGAAATGGTCTCTGCTGCTTCAAAATTCCACAGCAAAACACCTGGAAACTGCAGAAGTGTTGTCAGGCACCCTGCAACCAAACAGCCAGCTGGGTCTTCCTCTCTCTCTCAGCCATCACCTCTGTAGCTGGATGCCCACAATCAACATTCTTCCTCCCTCCCATTTCCACAGACCCTGCCCTGAAACTTGGTCCACAGAATATCCAACTCTCAGCCAATGCCTGCCCTTCCTGTTTAGGTGCTAACAAGGACATGAAGCTTGCAATGAAGCACTGAAACTCCAGAGTGCATTGAGGATTCCCTGCCAGATGCTGAAAGAAAATGGCTGGAGCTACTTGGGTGACAGATTCTCACCCCAAAAATAGATGCAAACACCCACACCCCTCCTAAAATGAATATTCCCTGCTCAACTTTCTTCATTGCCAAGGGGGCTCAAAACAGTAACTGATGCGAGTTAAAAATACCACTGCTGAAACTAAGAGGCAAAAAAAAGAAAAAAAAGAGTTTAAAGCAGACAAATCTAGGTCGTTAGTCTGAGTTATCCACGAGCTCCCACTGCTCAAATGCCAAAGAAACCACTTGTCAAACCAGCCATGTGAAGGATGGACAGCAACACCTGTCGGCACTGGTTGCATCTCACTATCACAGGGGGGTAAAAAGCTGTGCAAGTAAAACATGCAGGGTTCTTTAACCACCAAAATACAAACCCTAGCGCTCTTTGAGCTCAGACTTCACAGCAAGCACAGCCTGAACTCTACCCAATGAGGGAGGGTATTGCACAGGTCCCAGGTACTGCAGAACATACCACAATCCTCTGGAAAAAACCCATGGAAATAAGACACACCACACTTCAGCCCCTCCCCACCCCCAGTGTCTTCCATGACAGGACAGAGGAGGTGGAAGCACTAATTTCCAGAAAAAAAAAAAAAATCAATGCCAAACCCTATCCAAGAACTTGCTAATATAAGAAACTAAATCCTCACCAGACTCCAGACCTTCCCACCTTTTTCCAAACAGGATTCCCCTTCTCCTCTTGAGGCTGAGGAAGTGCTGCCAAGGATTAAACAGCAGCACTTCATTCTCACCATGTATGCAAAAGAAATGGCTAAGTCCTGGATTATTTAGGATAAGAGGCAATAATCCTTCCTTTTGTGAACCTATGATCTGTTGCCATAGAAATAGGTGCAAAAAATCCCAGGTTCAGACTCTGCTGGATGCAGAAAGAAGAACAAGGGGGAAAAAAAGTAATTTTAAGCAAGAACATGTAGGTGGGGTACAAGTTTTCTAGTAATTGGGTAGGACTTTAAAAGCAAAAAACAAGTACTGCATTTGGAAAGACTCTCAAATACAGATTTAATGAGTTTGGAGCTATATTTACCTTGACTGAATTCAGGCAGCAGCTGAAGGCAATAAGCTACAGCACACACTGCTTCTGAAGTCACACCCCGGGCTGAGACAGACAATGCAAAACTGAGCACTTACAATGTGCTCAATGCCTTGCAAACACCAGGCAAATCATCCCCGAGGAGTTTGCAGTGTACCACTGGGCTAACTCGAACCAGTTTCAGTGGGACAGAGAACCTCCAGCAACAAGAGGTGACTGAATTACTGACAGCACAGGGAGATTTAACTCCCAGCTCACCTCCCGTGCCAACTCCGTGTGGAACCCGCACACAACAGCGAGGGGAAAATATCTGCAGTAAACTCACTGAGGGATCAACACCTCAATGTCTGACAGCGCTCAGATAACAAAACGTTCCTTTGTGAGAGGCCTTCATTTTGCTCACAAAAATCAGGTTGCGGCTCTGCAGGTCCTGTTGACTAACACTGTTCAGCAACTACTTTGTGTCTGTCATGTAACATAAGAGGACCTCAGGTTCTTTCCAATTCCCAGCACTCTTCACTATTCCTCATTTATACACATATTCAAGGCCACGCTTTTAATGGATTGCCAGAAGAACAGTCTGCCTGATAAGTGCTGATAATAATATACTGGACCTATAAATATTAATATATTTAATATATAAATATTTATAAATATTTACATCTATTTCCTCCTCCCCTTTACTACTAGGTCAGAAGATGAAGATGTTTAGTTTTCCATATTTAAAAGAAATCACCGGTGGATGTGCAGTTCTTTGGGGGGTTATCCTCATCCTCTCCCAAGGATTAGAATTAAAACCCAATTCTCCATAAAAAGTACTTAAAGCAGCACTCTTCATTCTGGCACAACTGGATTACAAAGCAATTATACAAATGGCTATGCCAGCAAATCTGAAGGGAAGACACTCTAGGAAGAGGAGCTGATTTGCACAGATCAGCCCCAGGCACAGACCAAGCCATGGCACAGTCCAGCTCACCATCAGGGACGCTCCTGGGTATTTCCAGGTTGTGCCCATGTCCGTCACCTGCCAATAAAGGGGTCTGTCAGTGCAGGCCCAGTGCTAAACCCCATTTTCCAATACCAGAAAAACACATCCATCTAAATTCCAGCAGGCAAATGCTGTCACACATTTGCTCACAAGCAGCAGTTGTGGGCAGGGTTGAAGATTTAGCCCAGAGTTTTTCTATCTGGCCCAAACTCACACAGATTAAGGAGTTCCTGTACATATCTGGACATCAGATCTTTCATTTCCTTGATTCAAAAAGCAAAGGTAGCACCATATCTGTGTTTGACATCATGTCTGATAAAGCTGTCCTCCTTGATGACTATGGAAGATTAATTTCTGAGGCAGAGTAAGAAATCAGGTAATATCAGAACATTACCAAGAACAAACACGTACCCCCAAAGAATTATCAAGGTCACCTCCTGAAAGAATCTACCAGCAGTCTTCAAGGAAGAAATGCTTTCCATTCCAGAGACCTTTTGATGAACTTGAGCAAAACAAATCCAATCTCCTCCCTCAAAAGGCATGTTAGCCTCAACTGGGTCAAAGAAACGCTGCCTGCTTCACTGGGATTGCTTCAGGCCACCAGGATTTCTTGGTTACCCTAAATATGTCACAGAAATGCCAAGTCTTGTATATGGGCTAATGTACCACTGATCATTTATATGGTTACACAAACAGCAAAGGCTTTAGAGCAAACCTTAAGCATCATATTGTCAATGTGCTTCTACTGCTGAGTGTAAACTTGAAGTGAAGCTTAACACAGGGAGCCCTTGGGGCTGCCTTTTCTCCAAGAGAAGCACTCAGCAGATGAGCAGACTGCTGTCTGTAGCTATAAAGGCTAAAGTGCCTCGTATTCCATACATCCCTGCACTCCTGTCACGCTAGGCTAGATTAGAATCTGTCAAATTAAAGCTTTGCTCCTTTTAAGAGATCTGTATCCTGACATGCCTCCTGATGCTTTTCAAGCCTGCTTTCCAACTGGTCTGAATCTGTCCCAAAGTCAGGAGCGTCCTGTGCAATCAAGAAAACAAGAAGCCAAAGAATTTTGCTCCATAATCAAGAATTTTGACTTCTATGGAATCCCCCCGAGTTCTAGCACCGTGCTAAGAGCGTTGTGGTTTTGCAGCCCCGTTCCCCATGAAATCCTGCCTTCAGCCTTCATCAACCAGCACGGGAAGCAGGATTTTATCTTTCCCTGCCTCAGACACGTCAGAAAAAAGGGGGAGACCCCCGACCCCTGAGAGCCTCTGTCCCTGCATCCTCACATCTCTCCTGATGCCTTTCAAGCCTGCTTTCCCACTAATCTGAATGGATTCTAAGGAACAAGAAAACAAGGAACCAAAGAATTTTGCTCCCTAATCAATCATTTTGACTTCTATGGAATCCCCCCGCGTTCTAGCACCGTGCCTAAGAGCACTGTTCTTTTACAGTGCTGCAATCCTGCCTTCAGCCCTCATCAACCACCACGGGAAGCAGGATCCTCTCTTTCCCTGCCCCAAAACACGCCAGACAAAAAACCGGGGCAGACCCCTACCCCTGGGAGCCCGTGTCCCCGGCGGCGTGAGGGCAGCGACCCGCGTCCTCACCGCTCCCACCGCGGGCGGGACGCTCAGCCCCGCACACACAAAAGCCATTCCGGGGGGGGACACGGAAGAACAGATCCAGCCATTCACCCACACCCTGACAGCGCGGGGCGAGGGCCTTTCCCCGAGCGCTCTCCTCGGGGACGGCCCCACACCCTGGCCGGGCGCACCCGCCCGTGTCCCCACACCCGCCGGGCGGGCCCCGGGCCCCGCGTGGCGCCTTCCCGCCGCCGCGGGCCGCACATCCCGCCATGTCCCTCCCTCCTTCCCTTCATTCCCTCCTCCTCCTCCTCCTCCCTGCCGGCCGTACCTCCGCGCGAAGCGGTAGAGCAGCAGCCCCGCGGCCGCGGCGCACGCCGTGGCGCCCAGCCCGGCTCCGTCCATGCCGGCCCCGGCCCCGGCACGGCGGCGGCGGCGGCGCTTTGTACGCGGCGCGGCCGCCCCCCCGTCCCGCCCCTCGCTCGGCGGCGGGGGCGGTGCGTGACTCACGGAAAGGCCGGAGTCGTGCGGCGGGGCCGCCGTGAGTCAGCGCCGCCGAAAAAAAAAAAAAAAAGGCCGAGATCGTGGCGGCGGGGGCGGCCCCGCGGGCCCCCCGGCGCTGCCCCGGCCCCGTGCGGGGGCTGGCGGCGAGGGGAGGTCGTGCCTGGCCCCCGCCGTGCCTGGCCGCGGGCCCGCCGCGCTCGGAGGGAGTTGTTGGCTTGACCTAAATTTAGACGCGGCGCTTTCGGTGCTCGGAGAGGGACAGGCCGGGCGCCCCGGGGAAGGGCGGCCGCGCTGCCCGGAGTGGTCCACGCAGTCACAGAATATCCTGAGCTGGAAGGGAACCACAAGGATCATCCGGTCCGACCCCTGGCCCTGCACAGACACCCCAACAACCCCACCCCGTCCCTCAGAGCGTTGTCCAAACGCTCCTGGAGCTCTGGCAGCGTTGGGGCCGTGACACTGCCCTGGGGAGCCTGTTCAGTGCCCAACCACCCTGTGGGGGAAGAACCTTTCCCAGAGATCCAGCCTGACCCTGCCCTGGCACAGCTCCAGCCGTTCCCCACAGAGATCGGCACCTGCCCCTCCGTTCCCCCTCACAAGGGAGCTGTAGCTGCAGTGAGGGCTCCCCTCTGTCCCCTCAGCTGCTCCTCCCACACCTTCTCAGAGCCCTTCACAGGTCCCAGCTCCAAAGGGGGAAAAAGGCTTCAAACACCGTGTTTTTAAAAAAGGCACAAATGGAAAAGCTCTTCCCAAATATTTGTACTGGAAGTAAGCTGTGCTTTCAGGCTTAACTATGGTTGGGCTCTCTTCACTGTTCCACTTCCCTCTCCACATATTTAACCACGGTAATGAATTCCGTGGAGTAACAGTGAATATTTCATCTTGACAAATGTAAAAGGGACATAATTTTTCCATCTCTCTTCCACTGTTTAGCACAGTCACTTAAGGATTGTTTTATGAGACCAAATGATAGGGATAGGAGGAACAACTCACCCAGTTATTCAGCACATGGAGACCTTCGAGGTCCTCTAAGACTTCTGGAGAGCTGGTTGATGTTTTCTACAGAGGTCCCTCCCTTCCTATCTCCTCTCTGCAGCACCGGTCCAGCCAGACATGCATTGTTTGAAAGTTTCCTCCTTAAAGGAGCTCATGAGGAACTCGTGCAAAACCCCTATAAATCACAGTGAGGGGCACAATCACAACACAAGCATGGATCCTAATTCTCAGCAAATGCAGGTGTTTTGAGGGATATCAAGACAAACACAGATACCCAAAGGGAGGCAGTAAGTCTTACAGCATAAGGACTTGACAAATCTTCAAATGCCTCAAAAATGATTCCACAACTAAATTAATCATTGCGAGCAGCTCATACTATTGCAGCAACAGTGTGTTTGTAATTTCAATTTCACTGTTAATATATGAATAGGAACAGCTTCAGTCCTCGTGAAGTTAATGGGATCGTAGTGGTGACTTCAGATAGAACTGTTGTTTCATCACCTTATTGATCATTAAACTACAAAGGGTCTATTAATGAAGCCTTTACCTACCTTCCATGAAAATGATTTTCTGTGGAAGCTGGAGAAGAGGAATGAAGAGTGAAAAATGCTTTTAGTTTGACTTTCACAAGCAAAGAAAGGTTGGTTATTTTTAAATTCAGGTATCGTTTTGGTAAAAGCTACTTCAAATTCTTTCCTCTGGTAATAGGCTTATTCCATACTCAGTGACATCAATGGGATTGCTCACAGAGCATCACCTAAAAATGGTAACTCTTTATAGGGTTTAAGGAATCAAGGGCCAGTGAATTTTAAAAATTCTATTAGAGAGAGGAAGGAAAAACGATTTAATTATACTAACTCAGAAACTCTATTAGTTCCCAATATAGCTTATTAACCCCCTATCAAATTAAGACTAATTCTGTCAGGATTGGTAACAAAGCTTAAAGAACAGGAACAGAAATCCTGCAGAATTCCTAAATTTTCCATCAGATTTAGGCAGAACAAACAACTGTTCACTTTCTCTTGCTTTCTCTCTTACCAAGGCCCAGACTCCTCCAAAGGGTCGGAGTTTCCTCCCCTCATTCTCAGAAGACATCAGCAGTCTACACATTTGACTAACATTTTAGAAGTGAGCTAGAGCACTGTAAGTACAGAGGAATGCTAATTTAGGAAAGCAAATCTCAGAAAATGTTTCAGAGTAGCAGCACAAGTGTCCCAGTTCACAAAAATAGCATCAGCACTGTTTGACAGTTTTGCCTCCTATAAAGAGAGTGAAGCTTTTGCTGCTCATCGTCGCCATAAAAAAACCCGTGTCAATTTTTACTCAACTGTTTCCTATTTTAGCTCAGGAGGAACGTGATCTGTTTTGTTCAGGAAGACATAACAGAAATCAGTTATTTTTGCCTCACAATGAGGTATACACACACTCTGCTCTCTTTGCAGTGAGCTCCTACATCACACTGATGTCAAACATGACCTCAAGTACCAGTCATCAGCTGGGGTCTGCCGGGAACGAACGGGATCTGAATCCAGTTATCAGCCCATTCTATTTCTGCAGCAAAACACCAGCCTGGAAACTTTACCTGATCAAAGAGCCCTGCTCACTACCAGGCTGTTTCTTAATGCTTCCCATGATCCTTCCAAGCCTGCACAACACCATCTCTGCTGGGAGTGGTCCCTGAAGTCAAAGATGTCCATAAACACTTGTTTATGCTCAAGAACTCAACTGCTGCTCAGATCACGAGGAGCTCAGTGTTCAGATCACCAGGGAAGGCTGAAGCCGGGCTCAAATGCTGCAGGGTTTGTCTCAGCTGCCAAGGCAAATGACACCAGTGAAGAGAATAGTATGGCCAAAGCAAAACACAAATCTACACAGTTGAGTTCTAAAACACTATCAGTAATAGTAATTCATAAACCATAATTGAATTACAAGGTGCTGCTGCAAGTGGTGAAGATTATTAAAATTGAAACCATATTCTATTTTTCAGGAAAGAGCTAATCTCAGATATGCAGGATATTTGATTTTGAAGTGAAAGGCAAGAATTGTATCATGAGAACTGCTGAAGAATACCCCTTGGATACTGTGTTTGTGAAGGGGAAGACAGATATCACAGCTATATGAAATGTGAGAACTCTTCAGAAGGCTGCACTAAGCTGATGAATCCTTACTGCCTTCAGCAAGAAATCAAGTAATAACATGAAGGAACTATTTACATAGACTGGGGATTTTTTTTGGTGTTAACTGCAGTGAGGTGTCCACGAGATAACCCAGTATCTCATTCCCATCAGAAGCACTGCTCTACAGGGACATCAAGTCAAGAGGGACTTATTCCTGAGTATCATATTGTAAAGCAGAATCCAGAACTGCAGCTATAATTTACAGTGTTTAGGACATAGCTTATCCTCTCCACTCTCTAGACCCCTGGCGTTGAAGTATAAGCCAAACATAGCCCAAAAAAGCCCCACTGCAGTAAAAGGCTGAGGTCAGGATACCTGACCAAGTCACTCCATCACATGGGATTCCCACAGGGCAGCCAGGCCACAATCACTGACTGTCCTTATGCTCTCAGGCCTGCACTAAAACAAGGTCTAAAAGCCAAGTTCTGACAGAGCTGTTTATACCCAGTAGCATAACCATGTATCCCAAATGCACATGGGTACAGAACTGTGATTACATTTTTATGAAAAGCCTCCAGAATCACATTGCAAGTGACTTTTCTAAAAGATTCTGGTGTGCATAGTTCACATCATCAAAACAGAGAAACAACACTGTCCTACTTGAACATTCCAGGGTGTTCACACAGCAATAAATGATGCACCTTGAATAAACCAGAACTACTCTCAAACCTATTTGGGCATTTAGGGCATTAGAGTGCTAAAAATCAACATGACCCCAGTGGTAAGAAGACAGAGTTTCAAATGTCCAAACCAGTTCTCCTGTTTTAATACAGTTTTAATGAACATCAGTCCAAGAGATCACTTGATAGTATGAGGTACATTCCTTGACCACATATGGCTGTGCTTAAGGAAAAGGACAAACATATGCTTAAATTAAATAGTGTAATTTAATTTAGTAGCATTTTAATTATCATCAAGTTTAAAAAAAATTATAATTAACTATTAACGTTAACGACTTGAAACCTTTCAGAAAGCATGAATCCAAAAGGAAATATCCACAGGTGGTCACAGACTTGTAGTTTTCCCCACCAGCACTGCCACCTGCACCAGTCTCTTAAAGGACTACTTGTTCAGTGAAGAAATTGGTCTTCAGTCTGTTACTGGAGTCTTGGCTCTGCTACTTTGCATGGTCTTCTAAGAGATACACAATTAACTCGTAGGTGGACAACACAATGGCTGTGTTTGGGATCTGCCGGATGAGCTGGGCAAAGAGTCCTCTGTAGAAGGCCAGGTAACCTTCCTCCCGTGCCACCAGCCGAGCTGTCTGGATGAAAGCCTTGTACTTGGTGCCTTCCTCCCGCAGCCGTGTCCGTATGACCTCTGCAGAGCAGGGAAACAGGGCCTGGTGTTAACAGAGCAACCCTTCCACCCTCACGGCTTCCATCAGCCTTTGGAACTACGGAGATGGTTCTCTGCTAAGTGTCACTCCCAAATTCTCCTAGGAAAGCTGCACACAGCAGGGCTGTCATGCTGAGAGTGCACACTTGGCTTTGCTACTTCACTAATACATACTCATAATAACCCTTTCTGCTCGAGTTCTATCCAGTCTGTCAGAGTTCACACCAATGCTTTAAAAGACAATCAGCACTGAAGAGACACTGCTTTGTGTTAAACTGCTGATTCCATTCAAAGCCATCTTCAGCAGGCCAAGAGACAGAGGTCTGCTGTGTGGGGAATGATCCTTCATTTTAAGAAACATGTCACTACCAGGAAAGGTCTTGCATGCAAACCCCAGGGACAGGAAAACCTTCCTGTATCAACTGCCTGCCAGTACATCCAGCCATGGGATCCTGGACACACTGCCCTTCAGGCAAGGGGAAAAGTTAAAGAGTTCTTCATGTGGAATAAATGAATTGTTTGCTCATTGAAGCTACTACAGATCTAAATGCTTTACTGATGCTACATAATCAATATTGCTCTTTCTATACGACCACGGTACTGCTCACATCTGTCCAAAAAAACAACACTGCTCAGTGCACAAGTGTTTCTTGCCCACAACTTGCCCACAGGATCCCAAAGGCTGTGGGGACTTAGCTACATGAGGCTACTAGTGAAAACAGAAACATCAGGCAAGCACTTTCTTTTTGGTGCTTTTTGGGTTGTTTTTAAACCAGCAAGTCCCAAGCACCAACTACGTGTCTCCCCTTAGGAATGGTGGGACCAGTACTGAAAATGCCAATGCACAGTAACGTGCAGTTGGCCTTTCAAAGAACTAGAAGTTTTCATCCCTAAAGCCCATCATTTGTCTTGGATTACAGGCAACAGCTGCTCTCCAGTTCTCATAGATGGAAGGGTTGACATACCGTGTGGATAAGCAATACAAGAGGCACAGCCCTTGGAAACAGCAGCAGCAAACATCAGTCCAAAGAAGTTCGTCGAGCTCCTCTCAGTCCCGTTAGAAGAAGGGGGTGGTTGGACTTCCTTTAAGTGCTTTTTCAAGCTTTCATAAATAGCAAAGCAGATAATGGTCTCAGAAATCCCTGCATAGGAGGCTGTCAGGCCCCTGTAAAAGCCACGGATACCTTCTGTCTGGTACACATATCTAGCACACTGCAAAGCATTCATTGGTTTGGAGCCCCTGACTCTAAAAAAAAAGAAACAGAACAGAGCATATTATGAGCCAAGAAAAAGAATTAATATTAAAAAAAACCCCAACCTTATGGCTTTCAATAGTTTTTATAACTACAGAAATGGTTGTCTGGTAAGTTTTACTCCCAAATTCTCCTAGGAAAGCTGCACACAGCAGGGCTGTCATGCTGAGAGTGCACACTTGGCTTTGCTACTTCACTAATACATACTCATAATAACTCTTTCTGCTCGAGTTCTATCCAGTCTGTCACAGTTCACACCGTTGCTTTAAAAGACAATCAGCACTGAAGAGACACTGCTTTGTGTTAAACTACTGATTCCATTCAAAGCCATCTTCAGCAGGCCAAGAGACAGAGGTCTGCTGCATGAGGAATGATCCCTCATTTTAAGAGGCAGCACTCAGTTCAAAGGTGCCACCCTGTGAAGTGCTGGAATTAAGTCTTATAAATTATTTATAAAGTTATCGTGCTGTATAAGATCCTTCTTATCTGACCTAACGTGTCCTTGCAGGAGGGAATTTCCATTCTAAGCAGTCACATTATTAGCAGAGTCCCTTATTGCTCCGATATCCATCAGTGACTGTGAATCACTCAGCTAAAAGATACTGCTGTCAAATTCCCTCTCTGTCCTCAGGAGCTGTGGTTAACAGCAACACAATGCTGAAGGAGGCAAAAGAACATTAAAGCACTGCAACAGACTCTTATTGCCTGCAGGGTGTTTGATGAAACTGCACTGTTGTGGCTTCTTTACAATTTAAACCCATCATCTTTCTGTTTGCAGCTACATGAGCATCAGGACCCTACTGCTGCAGTAACACACACCTGGATGACCTGGATTCAGTTCAAGTGACCTTTCCACAGCCTCTGTTATTGCTGTACCAAAGCATTTCAGTCCTTATTACATTTATCCTCAACATGACCCCTGAATTACAGAGGATTCTGTACACAGGACAAAAATAATGCAGTGCTGAACTAAAGGTTTACAGTGAAACCAGAGACTGAATCAAACAGCACTCAAGGCAACTTCCACATCCTTCTCAACAGGATCTGTGCATCCAACTGACACAGGACACACAGGACCAGAACTTTTAGTCTGACCAGACAGAAATATGATGGCTCAAAAGGTGGAATTGGGAGTCAGGGAAAATACTAGGCAAGATCTATCAAAGTACAAAGAGCCACGAGCAAAAACATGGAAGTTCAGTTTTCCAGAGGCTCCCTTAGCCAAGCAGTGGCATCCAATCACCCTCAGTCAGTGACTTACTTCCGTTCCAGCTGCATTCTCGTTTTCACCATCCATATAGGATTCATCAGGGAATTTGTGATAAAGGCTGGAGAAAAGAAAAGAAAACCAAAAGCATAGCTGAATCCAGACTGCTGGATTGTCATGACCTTTATCCCCTGTGCAGTGAGGCAGTTCTAGTCACCAGCTCTGGCCAGAGGTGTCTAAAGCCCCCCCCGCCCAGTTCACAGCTTACAATCTCATGTTAAACTTCAGGAGGCATCAACCAGTGGATCCTTCCTTTTGGCACCTATTTTAATACGTATGTCACGTTCCTAAAGGCTGCTGCAGACAACATACCTTCCTCACTGACTGGGTTTGGAATCCCAGCTCCCAAGAAACCTGTGGGAACACACTCCTGTACTGGACTTGTGTTCCCCAGGGCTGTAGGTGGTGCCCTTGAGCCGCTCATTAACAGAACCCATCCCTAATTAAGGGCTTCGTTTGGGAACAGCTATTTTTAGTGACCACTCTGGTGACTGATGATTGAACTAGCAGAGCTCTTCTGCAGTATTTTTCCTACAGGAATAAACTATTTTCCCCAGCCTGGTAGGAAAAATACAACATCCTGAAACAATTTGGCTAAAACAGTATCAGAAGTTTGCTGGTGTGCACTAATAATTTTTTTCATGCCTTCAGAGGCATTACCAGAGCATTGCAGCTGGAAAAACATCCCAAATTAGTAAACAGCAATCTAGAAATATTTCAGGGTTGAACAGACCAAAAAACAGTTCCTCCACAGACAAGGTCAGTTTAGGAGCTTGCAAACTGCTGTTTTCTGGCATACACCACCTCAGACTAAGTGTACATTTTCAGAACATGGCACACACTGGCCTTTGTACTTGTTTATGTACCACAGTCACCCAGAGGTGTCAGCCAGGACTGGTGTGCTAGCCCAGGTCCTGCACAGACAGACAGCCCAGTCCCCACCTTAAGATCCATTCTTTTCATTTCTGAACTATTTAGAGGGCTAGAAAGAGTCTTGTAGGAAGGGGAATTGGAAACACAAACCTGCGGAACCTGCAGAACAGACATGCACAATGTTGCTGTTGGGCACAAACATGCTGTTGAATTGCTCTTTGGCTTTGGAGTAGCATCCAAAGTAGACAGCTCTGTGGGAAAAAACAAAACAAAAAAAAAGGCAGTGTAATACAATGTCAAATGAGACAATTACTGTTCTTCTCCCCACCCCTGGAAACCAAACCTCTCTCCAAAGAGGCTTCCACGTGACCACTTCCATCTACAAGCACACAGGAGGTTTTGGTTGGCTTTGGGGTTCTTTTCCCTTACACTACAATGCCCCTATTTGACTTGACACCCACAGGGTAAAAATGTTTTACTATGGGAGGCAAGATGGTCTTGCAGACAAAGCCAGTTAGATCTGATACCTGCACCAGCTCTGGCACTACACACTCTTTGGAAACTTGGGACTGTCACTTTCCCACCTGGAGCCCATGTTTTCCATAAATTTGTGCAGCACAGCTGCATCAGCAGCACTTCATGCTTTAAACACTTAAGCCTGGACTGAAATACAAGTTTTTTGCACCTCAAATCCCTACAAAATGCACAGGAATGGAGGAAGCTCAGCTGATCTGCAACTATCAGTGGGCTGAGTAAGAAGCTGCCTGGATCAAGTAAGCTCAGCTCAGCTCCTAGAAGGGAACTGCTAGAAAAAGGTGGATAACAGGGGCTACAGTTTGAAAATTCCCATCAAGTACCTTATTGCAATCTTATGGATGAACGTGCAGGAACACAAAAGACAGCACGAGCGAGTTGCATGGAAAAGCATGGCTGGGATTCAGATCCCTGCTGCAGAGGTTACCTGTACAGAAACAGAATCCCAGCTTCCAGAGGGGAACATCCCACCTACTAGGCAAGAGGCCAGGCAGGGAGTTCCCCACTCTTCAAGTTCCCTTTTAACTGGTTCAGTTTCAGGCACAAAAACATCCGCCAATTTTCAAATGGCTAATGAGTTTTAACATTTCCTAGACAGAAAGATCTCCAGCCCTGCCAGGAATGGGACAGCCACAGGCACACGTAGAAACCCTTTAGGTGCCTGTAAGACTTCCAAATGCAAGCAAACCTTGCAGCTGCTTTGTTGTTGCTGTTAAAAGAGGGACACACACTCCCTTCTGGGGTTGTGTGGCAGCAATGGGACTCCCTCCTCAGCTGCAGTTTTTCATTTGACAAGAATTCAGGCAGTCAAGGAGCAGAGAGGTTCCCCTGCCCCCTGGCACCCAGCTCCCACTCACTGCTAGGCACTGTTACATATTCAAGAGAAGCAGTATATTAGAACAATGCAATTATTAGTCCTACAGACTTTTCTGCACTATTTGCTCTCGCTTTCTCAAGCACACAAGTGGCTCTTGCAATGGCCTGGAATGTAAGTGCTGTATTTACTCTGCACCTTACAGTGTAACACAAGGGTAAATCAGATTTCTACCAGTATTTCTTGGTGTGCATATTCCACAAATCTCACTTTACAGATGGGACAGCTTCAAGGCCCAGCATTTTGAATCACAAATGCACTGGTAACATTTGTGTTGGCACCTTCAATGTTACTTTTAGCAATAGTTTAACTATTTACCTTGATGGTGCAACTCCAACCAAGTTTGGACCCAGCCCTCGGAAGAGTGACCTTGGTCCTTCTTTTTCCAGAATCGACCTTAAAATAAAAACATATGGGGGTAGGGGGGAAGACAGTATTTAGGTTAAAAGTCACATTTCTTGTTCTGTCAGGCAGAGTCAAAAGAACTATATAAAAGCAATGAGTTTAACAGCTGTGAAGCTGTTAAGATTTTAAGCTACATGCTAGACTTCAAAATTAGTAGAATTATACAGTACTGAGTAAAAGCCACTGGACCATAAAATTCAGTGCACTACAGGCAAATGGGTGTCATATGGCACCAGGTTATAATTTCCATTCATTGAAAGCTGTCAGGAACTGATTTAAAGTTTCCTGGAGAATCCAGTGATAGCTGAGTCTTGATGAACAAAGGGTATTTTTGGCATTCTCTGTACCTAAGCAATTCAGGAGTTTGGCTCCTGTGCAGAGACATGGAAAAAGAAATGCTTTTCCCTTTCACCATGACCCAGTGAAGACACAAAGGTGAGACATGGCAGCCACACCACAAGCTGTGTGAGAGCACAGTCTGCTGGACAGCAGCTCTCTGAACTGCACTCCCCCTGTGAAAACCATGCAAGAAAATCCAGATAATTCCAGGCTCCATGGGTAGCCCACTGCACTCAGTGGAACTGCCAGTTTTCAGAATTTGCTCTCTAGGTCATTAGCACTGTTGAGAGTGTTCCCCACAGACTTCAAACCCAAGCTCATTAGACAGGAGGAGATACATGAGCTTCTGAAACACTTTTTTTCTGCAGCAGAGTTGAACTTTCCAAATAAACTCCAGGGCTGAGTGTCTCCAAGGAGACAGATCCACCAACTACTTGTTCTTTGTCACTTAACAGTCACGACTGCAGATTCCAGCTGGGCTAACTCATCAGAATCTTAAATGGATTAGACAAAAACAGCCTGTCCTTCTGGAATGAACTTCTATCAGCAGCAGGCTTAACCTGCCTCCCTGGGTACCTGTTTTCTTTCTATTTACAGCACTAAAGGGGCTTTCATACTTAACACCTTTAACTCTTACAGAGCAATTTTACAGGTAGGACTCTAATGCTGCTGCTTCCACAGCCATTTAATTTTCCCAAACCTGGAGGCCCAAGTCATACTCAGTCTGGCAGTGAATGCATGATCAGGACTGAGAAAGGACTGGAAGAGTAAAAGCAAGGGACTGAACTTCACTTCTTTCTTCATACCTTTTTATTTTCTTAGGTTAATCAACAGCATTATCTGCTCTTCCTAGATGCTGCCTGCAAGGGGATGGCAGCAGAAATATTTTGCTCTTACTGCTCAACTCTCTAAAGTAATCAGCTTGAAAACTTGGCAATACATACAGCTAAGCAATTCCTGAAGTGAAATGAAATCAAGATCACAGTCACTGAATTTAACAAGCTTAATAAATATATTAAAAAGTTGACCCAGTTTTAAACCATTTCCTCTCCCCCTAAAAAATGAGACAGCCCCAGAAAAAGACGAGCCCAGAGGATGAATTAAGAACCTTGTGCCTTAAAGTTTTCACCTCCTTTAGTTACAGCTGCCTGAAGTCCAGTGCTGCAAGGTGAAAAGACAGCAAGGGAAAGGAAATGAAAATCAAAGGCAATTGGCACTGCCTCACGCACCCAGTCACGAACTGCTCTAGACTCACCTCTGAGCAGACAAAGAAATGTTTGGCAGGGGAAAGCAGGCTGTTTACAATACAGAAACTCAAGTGCCAGAATGACTCCCAGGCAGAGAGCTCTGCAGAGAATTTGAATTAGCACTCCACTGTTATATAACTGTGCAGCTTCTCCCCAGGCAGGCTGCCAGGCCTGCTGGCCTTACATAAAATCGTTCAACTTGCACTGCCACTCGGTATTTTCTCTGGCATTCCTGCTACCTGATCTCAACAGGACCTCTCTGCATCACCCTGGGGTGCCCAGGGAGACTAAAAACCTCAACCCCTTTGCAGGAGGTCTGACCCACACGTCGGTGGTGCTTTGGTGTTAAACACAGGGGTAGGGATTTAGATGTCAGAGCTGCTGGTGGGACTTTTTCAGCAGCTGTAAGGCAAGTAATCTGCAGAGACAACATCCAGTAGCAGAGGAGAGCTCATTGTCAGCTACAGCTGAGAAGGCAAAAGCCTCCAAGACCCCCTCTGGATATTATATTTTAGGGAGTGCTTTTGCAAAAAGTGTTCTCCCTCACTGCCATAAGTTTCAGTTTTAGATCATCCACACAGAAGTACTGCAACATCTTAAAATGTATGGAAACACAGAATTCGGGAGGTCACCTGGTTCAAAGCAGTGCCAGCTTCAAGGACAGAGCAGGGGCAGACCTGCAGCACTAAGGGTAAGGTAAATGGGCAGCAACAGCAACAAGTATCTCTACAAGTTTCTCGAAACAAATTGGGAATGGCTCCAGGAAAAAGACAGCATATATGACCTATGGAGTCCTTCAATCCTTTCCCAGGAACTGCCCTCAGTTAGTAAGGATTGCGTGTGCAATGCTCAAAGGACACAGCAAACATGATTACTGCAAAAAAGTGACAAAGATTACACTTTTCAGTGCTGAAAAAGAGAAAAATGTCCTTTCTTCTAGAATAGTTTTCTGTGATAGTTCCCACAAGCTAAGGTACATTAAGACCTTACAGTGTGTCCTGTGTATTGATCCCCAGGGAATCATAACTACCAAAAAGCCTAAATGTGAGGAGACAATTTAAAAATAACCCTCCAGGCACTTATTCAATTTGGAAAGTTTCTAAGCACTGGAAACAAACTCCTGTGGAAGTTCAAAAGAGCACTCAGGAGTCCTGAATACATCTGCGTTGTTAAAAGAATAATTTCTCTTTCTGTTGCTGGAGGCAGAAGCCCAACTGACACGAATCCTTCCAGTGCAAGTCTGGAGCAAAATTTGCATTCTGTGTTTGCACAGAGGAAGGGAAAACTCGGATCCCTGGAGTCAAGGAACACTGAATGAGAGGAGCAGCAGCACTCACTTGAGGACACTGAAGAGCCCAGGTGACACAGATGTTGGCCTGACCATCCCTTCACCACTGATGGTCCCCAGCTGCACCTGTGGGTAGTAGACAGTCCGGAAGGCCAGCTTGGAAGATTGAAGCCTTGTCTTTATTACCTCTAAGGGGCACGTAAAGATGGCACCGACTGTTCCCCCACATCTGCAAAACACAATTTGAACAGAAGACAGAGGCTGAAAAACAAATCACAACACGGTGTGTAAATAAAACCTGCAGACTTGTCTTCTCCAGTTGGTTCCAAGCTGTGGACAGATCATTAGGAAACAGGGTGATTTTGGCAGGAGGCAAGAGAAAACTGTTCCCATGGCCTGGGGGAAGGGAGAAAGTGGGAGAAACTGGTAGAATGATCATGTGTAGTGATGAGATTGGTAAACACGAAGGTGATTCCCAGCACTGACACAAAATCCCTGACTGACCATGGGACTGGTCTCGTGTTCTACCACGACTTGGAATTCTGCCTGTGAAAACTTCAGAGGCATCCACGTTGCAGAGGTTGTTGTCCTAAAACAGACGTGCCCTTGGATGGATTTTCTTATGGGAAGCAGGAAGTTGGCAGATGAGAACGAGCCACTGGGGATTAGGACACTACAGACTGAAAACACAACAATATAATTCTTCACCACTTCGGTACTTGTGATTACAGAGGAGTAAATATAAAAACTATACTAAGTTAGGCACTCTTAAATAAAAGAGTGGATGTCAACTTTTTTGGGGGGTTGTATAGAGGGAAGGAAGCTGCAAGGATGAGAGGGAGGGTGGGAAAACAAAGTAACATGGCAGAAAGGCTACTAAGGAACAGCCCACCCCCCTCTGATAACAGAAGGACAGAAATAAAATATTATACACACATGATCCTGTAATAGGCATATATTCATCTTAATACAGTCAGACTGAGCCCCATAAAAAGGACACTTGGCCAAGAATATAAAGTGTATGAGTTCTAATTTTCATTTTAATGAGAGATCTGGAGAGGGACTGGACTGGTCAAAGCCATTTCTCTTTCTGCTGCTGTTCCTCTGTTTTAATTTAATTTAATTTTCATGTCCCTTCTGGCAAACTTCACAATTAAACATAATGCTGGGTTGGCTAAAAGATACTTTATCTACATTTTATTACTCAAACACACCGGGATTTAGGAAGACTTAACTGAATATTTCAAGGTTTTTTTTTTCTGAAGGCATTTACTACAACTGAACTGATCAGGAAATATTTTCTTTGTTTACACAAGTGTCAAAGCATGTGACTCCTTCCAAAACCTGTGTTTACAATTTTCCTCACAAAACACCGAGAGTCAACAACTTAACTCTCTTTGATGTTCATGTGAAATTGTAATTTAAGTCGTTTTCCATGAAAGGGAGATGAATTTAAAAAAATAATCCCACCCTTTTTCTTATGTATAAAAAGCCCCACTGCTTGCTAAAGAGCATTGCCTGCACTCATCTGGGAACAGAGATCTGTAGAAGGACATTAATGAAGGTACCAGTGCTTATTTCCTAAAGCCCCTTCTAGACATGAACTACTTTAGTAGGAGAATCTTTTTTTAAACACGAGGAAAAGGGCAATAAGAGAATGGCAGAAAGATCCCAGCTGTAAATACAAACCAGTTTATAAAGGCTTTATCCACCACAGCTAATTTTTGCTGGTTGAAACAGCATGTCTTGCATCAACAGAAACCATTCTTTGCCAACCCCCCGAAGTTTTTGACAGCCTGACCACCCTGGCTGTACAACCACAGAAACGAAGGTCTTCACAAGGTTCAGAAGGACACCCCAGACCTCATGGCCAGGGAACACAACTTCCCCACCACAGCTTTCATGTTCTGCAAGATTCTGTCCGAGAACGACCCCAAACTGTGCTTTTCAGATGTTAAAGGCATCCAGCAGAAGAAACAGTTTTCATGGAGACGGAGGATGTGACTGAACAGTACTGTTCAATGAGTTTCTTCTCTAAGTCCTTGTTTCTTCCTCTTCCCTGCTGAAAGGGATAAAAACCTAAACTTGGGACAAGCCACACATCCACAGTGACAGACACCACAAGAAAGAACTTTGCCTTCTCTCTTTGAAGCACTTGTGCTTGGAGTGCTGACTGAAGTCATGGAGTCATTGATGGAACTGGGTCCACAGCAGCTGAAACTGTGTCATTTGGCTCACAAATGACTGTGCTCACAGACCTTATCAGGTCTGATTATTTTGTGTACTGACCCAGGGCTCGGAGCCGAGGTCTCTGTGTGTCAACAAAGAGCCTCCAGTTCAGCGTTCTTGTTTTGTCAGATGAGCCTCACGTTGCTCACACTTGTCTGAAATTAGACCTCAGGGGGAAGAGCCCGGTCAGGAACGGCTTCTCCAGCAAAACCTTTCCTGTTCCACACATAACTCGGAGCAGAAAGTGTTTTGAGGATCCCCCTTGATTCCTTCCCTAAGATGTACATCCAATACAGACACAAATACACACAATTAACACTCAACTAATCAACCTACTCAGAGCAATTTTAAGTCTGTAGGAACTTGATGAAAAGAATTTGATGGCCTTAATTCCCAATTCATTTCTCTACCCATGCTCCACTACTGTGCACCCTGTCTTCAATCCTCATTTATTTCACACTTACGAACATCACAACAATACTTTGTCAGTAACAACTCATAAATTCAGAGCACTGAAACTCTATTTGCTATTTTCTGAACCACCACCTGCTCAGTCTAGTGACATCTTGCCATACAATTTTTTAGCCTCTCTGGCATATTCCCTCCTGCATCATCTGTCTTCTTGCCTTCCTACTCCACTCCTTTCCTTTCATCCTTTTAGTCTGATAATCCAGTTAATTTATGCAGCCTTTAATATTTAAGTACTTCTGGCAATGCACACGTAATCCTCTGATACTCAGCACAATGAGTGAGTATTTGCAACACCAGTTTTAATAACTCAGAGTTTATGTTGTCAGTGTGACATTTAAGAAAGAAAAACCACATTATCTAACTGAGCAATTCTCAAAATGTCATCAGGGTGCACACACACTATGTCCCAAATATAAATATACTGCTGATAGTTCAAGTAAGGACTTTGATGTACTGGGCAGTTTTTTCAGATGAGATTATTCTCCTCTGCCTGGGAATTCTACACATCACTCCCTGGTGTTGCTCCAGTCCCTGGGAACATGCCTGAAAAACAGCACACTGTGCACCAGAGAAACACTTTGTATTCCTGGGGTGTTCCAAATGCCTGACTCTGGGAGGAAAGGAGAAACACCCTCAGCTACATCAACAGCCACAGACCCCGAAAGGCTCAGGGCTATGCAGGAAGATAAACTTGATCTGGGAAAATCTTATGCTGCAATCAAGGCAAAGCCTCCAAGTCTTCATACTGCTGTGAGTCAGGGATTTTTTGAACACATCAGTGCAGAACAATAGCTCCAGAGATGTTAAGCAGTGTTTACTGCACCAGCCTCTTGCAAAAACCCCAAAACAGGGCCTAAATCTGTCCTTAGTGAAAAGATAGAAACTTCCCTAGAAACACAACACTACGGCAGAGTATTTTCAACAGGTCAAACACGGTGACACATCGGCAAACATAATGTATTCTACATTAACAGCTGCAGAAGAAACATTTACTTCCACAGAAGAGAACACTTTAAAACACACTCAGAATATTCACATCTCAAAATCCAATTCCCATTTCTCTCTTGCTGCCAGCTTTCTGTCTTGACAAAGTCCACCCCCGATGTACCCATGACTTGCACTTGAATTAAACCCTCAGCACCCACTAGAACAATTGATAGAGATGCCAAGAATCTTAATTAAGAGTAAGACTTACTTCATCAGTCCTAGGTTTAATCACTGAGCAATATTCTCAATACAAATAACAAGACAATGCTGAACATTAAAGAGAGCCCTGCAAACCAAAGATCTTTCAGTAGAGTACCCCTGACTTCACCCAGATCACAAGAAAACAATGATGGAGCTGCCTGGTTAGAGAAATCACAGCTTGTAACCAGCCTGACACATTCTGCTGTGGGAGGATATGAAGTTCTGGTTTTCCAAACCACTCCACATGGTCTAACATGACGTGCACGGCAGAAACAGCAGAGCAGGTTCTGTCTTTGAGATTTCATTACTGCGCTGTCAATACTGCAAAGAAAACAATCTGCTGCATTCTCAGATGCCACAGGAAACTGAGTATCACAGCAAGGCAGATTGTTCCTAATGAATTTTAAGATACTGGTCATTCAATAAATTTCCAGCTAATGATGTTACCTTGAGCATCAAACGCCTCTTGGCCTTGGCTGAGACACTCCACCTGTGCCCAGGGAGACAGATGCCACTGTGCCCTCAATTCAGAGCAGCTGGATGTCACCCACCTTCCCCAGATGATGCTTCCAACACTTTTACAGGTGGCTTAAGCAAGCTTTGGTAACTAAGGTTGCTTTTCAGAGCCACAGGAGCAAGGGGGTTGTGGAATTAGGCTTCAGTTCCAAGATAGAAAACAAGTCACAACCATGGCTTCATTCCAACACTGCCCCCAGTCTGCCCCAAGCTGCTCCAAACACACGTCACACAGTGCCTATAGGAACCACTTCTTAGGAAATGCCTGTAGTAAACAGCATTAATGCAGCTGGAAAGACAACAGGGAGTTGCTGCAGCAGCTTTTCCTAAACAAAAACAAGCAACAACTGCCCCGACTTCAGCAGGGAAACAGGAACCCAGACTTGTAAACAGGCTTGTATCTGTTGTGCAACTCGGGCATCACTGTCCCTGCTGCCTCTGAAACCTTCCCAGCCCTCAGAGCCATGTTCCCATCAGAACTCCAAGCCCCTTTGGTTTGCTGTTACCACTGGCAGCCTTAAAAGGAACGAACAGAAAACTAAAGGGGCCAACGAGTCTGTTTGTCTTGAATGCCCTGGTTAATAGGAAACCATCTCTTTCAGCAACTGCAGAGCACTTTGCAACATTCAAGTGCATTTCATCACTCCCAGGCTCTGAAGCACTAAACACTTCTGTTCTGGCCACTAAGATTATCTGAGGCTGGCCTGGTTTGTGCACACATAAAGATAGTGCATTATATTTTAATCTGACCCCACCCTCACCTTCCCAGAAAGCCATCCTAGTGCCAATAATGTCTCTGTGAAAATTATTTCAAGTGAAAGGGCTGCTCTCGCTTTATCTGCAGGAAACACTTTACAAGTGAACAAAGGTTGGCATCTTATAAAATCTTCACTTCTTATAAAATATTCTGAACTTCCAGCATTTTCTTTGGCTGTCTGGGTAATTTTATCCAAGGTCCTGGTTCTGCAAGCAGCTTTGTGTCACAGTACAACCCATTTACTGTAACAGGGTTCTGTGAGATGAAGTGCAAAGGGAAAGGTACATGAAGGACTGAGGAAAGAGCTCAGAGTCTGTTACTCAAGCACTAACTCACTAATTCTTTCTAAAATTCCTTTGGGATGTAATAGATGCAGAAAATTTTATCACAGCTGAGCTCCTTTAATCAGACCTTATTGAGCAGACATTCTCTACCACTACTACTATTAAAAAGCAAAGTGCTCAAGGCAGGCATGGCAGAGAGCCTTTTATCTAATTTGATTAGATAAATTCCAGCTTGCCTGTCAGTGGGCCGGCCCAGCACCCCTCCACACATCACCTATTTCCCACAACATTTCTTACACGTAGGGAAAGGCACTTTAACACCTTGGGCACCAGTTTGATGGTCCATTTCTTGTTCTATCCAGTGAGCCCCAAAAAGTGCATTTCTCACTGGAAAAGCAGATAATAGAATTAATAAATGTGCACATCCAGAGAGAATATGGGAATTCAGGGCCTGGGAGAGCTCTGCAATAAACTGCATGGCAGGTGGGTGTGTGTGAGGCCAGACACTTCAGCCTTGGCTGGTGCTGGAGAATCCTAAATCTGCTGTCTCATTTTCCCATCACAGAAATGATGGCACACTTCCCCTGGTCCCATTAAATAACAAGATATGCAGAACCAATAACAGGTCTGAACCTTTAAAGGCCCGTTTACCCTAAAAGGGCATCTCTGTCCCCTGTGCTGCATCTTCATCGCTGCTTCAGGACCAGATCAATCTTATCCCACCAGAGTGGTCAGGGGGGATATTTCCTGCTGGATTCTCCCTGTGAGGTCTCTCAAAAGCAGACTGGACCTCATGCCTTCCTGGGCCTGCTGCAGAAAGTGTTTACTGGGATCCCTGGAGAAGAGTACAATAAATCACTAAGGATGATGCTAATCACCCAGTACGAGATTGAAACACTGATGAGTTTAGAATTCCTATTTATTTATAGTCTGATGAGTTCCATGAGGACACCAGGAGCTCTGGATAGGTGTTGTTAGTACCCAAAGAAGTTCCATGTGCACATCCAGGTCCAGCTTCTGTGCCAGGTCCAGCTCTGATGCAAGTGGGGGAGGCAGGGGGAAGAGAGGACTTAGCACAAAGTATTCAAGCCAGAGGAAGTGTCTCTGAAAAACGTAGCTTTGTTGGGTTTAATATTATATTAAATGAACCTACTGCTCCAAGGACACATCAGAGGAGACTGAAATCTCCTGTTTAGCAACAGAAAAAACAACGGTCTGCTATTAAATAGATTTAAACTGACAACAGATTTCATGCTGGGCTTCCTAACTATTGTCAGCTGACAAGCACTACAGAATATTCTATTACTTAGATAATTTAAGCTGCTAGAAATTTAAAATAAAATATTTCTGACTAGGGCAAAGGTGCACTTAATCTGCGCAACAGATGATTATAAATTAGTTTACACCACAAAATTTTCTTACTGGATTACTGTTCAAACAACTGTCGTAAGTTAACTAACAGGGCTTTTTGGAAGGGATTTGGGCTGCTGGTTTGTGGGCTAGGGCTGTTACTTCAGCACAACAAAAACAGTACGTTTTCAGGTCCTCGATGCAAGAAGTGGCCTGGAATGCCAGGTCATCTGCACACAAGTACCAGGCCCGTCTCCAACCCTCCTTCCCCCCACCGCTTTTCCCTTTCGGGAGCACTGGCTTTTCAGTGCGATCGGGAGCAGGGATTTACGCGCTGCCCACGGTCACCTCCACAGAGACCACGGGAGCGCCGAGCCAACACGCCTTCCTCCCGCGGCCCATCCACAGACACGCAGCCCCCGCCGCGGGCAGCGCTTTTGGGGTGACCCCGCTCGGCCCCTGCCCGGCCCCGCACGGCAGGCGGCCCCGGGAGCCCTCCCTGCCCTCCCTGCCCGGGGCGCCAAGGATGGATCGGCTATTTCTGGGCGGCCCGGCTCCTTCCGGACGGCGGCGGGCACAGCGGGGTCCCTCACGGCGGGGCACGGGGGGGGGGGGGGAACAGAGCGCCCCCACCCGCCCCTCACGCGGGAGCCGCGGCGGGGCCCGCACTCACCCGCCGGCGAAGAGGTGCAGCAGCGTGTTCTCCTGCGGGCCGCCCGCCATGGCCGCGGCGAAGGGAAGGGGTCGGCGAAGGAAGGGGTCGGTGAAGGAAGGGGTCGGTGAAGGAAGGGGTCGGTGAAGGCCGGGCCGG
>JAYRBT010000056.1:6462885-6509307 GCA_036023395.1 Myiotriccus ornatus | reverse complement strand
GGCCGGGGTGGGCGACGGCAGGGGTCGGCGAAGGCAGGGGTCGGTGAAGGAAGGGGGCGGTGAAGGAAGGGGTCGGTGAAGGCCGGGCCGCGCTCGGGCCCCGCCGGGAGCTGCGGGCGCCGCACGGGCCGCGCGCGCGCACGTGACGCCCGGCGGCGAGGCGGGGCCGGTCGCGGGTGACGTCACCGAAGGAGGCACCGCCCCTCGTGCCATGACGTCACCGCACCCGGTCCCGCCTCGCCGTGACGTCACGCACCGGGAGGTGTCTCCGGACCTGGCGCGGGGTGGCGGGTGGGCTTGATGATCTTAAAGGTCTCTTCCAGCCCTGATGCTGCTGTGATTTGCTCTGCCCCGCGTTTTTCGGGGCCTCTATCTATACCTGCCTCGGGTACAGATGTACAGTAACCCGTCTTACGGAGGCAAAGCCTCGTTTGTGGTGTGAGGCCCCGGAGTGCTGTAAATCGCTGTACACCCCGTTGTCTGTGGCAGCACGTAAATTGGCCTTTCAGGGTTTGTTCTTTACTCCCACACTGCAAGGGGGGGTGGGTGGGTTAGGCAGCTGGTTTGAGGCCCCACGAGGAGAGCAGAGATTGCCAAACGCACCAGTGGTGTGGACGCTCAGAAAGGTGAAAGTCTTGCTCGTGTAGTGGTGGCATCGATATGGAAACGGCCCTTCTCCCTCCCCAGTCCCCAAGGATTCCAGAAATGTCAAGTTCTTGCTTATGCAAATAGCTCTTCTGTTTTCATATTAATATTAAGAACAGGGGAAATATCTCAGTTATTTGACTAATCCAACCAAAAACAATCAGAAGTGCTGTTTACACAGTCAAAGCCTGCAGCTTTCCCCCGGTCCTCTGAGTGCTCTGGGGACACCTCAGACATCTGCACTGATCCAAAGGTGACTGATCCAAAGACATCCCGAGGGGTGGCTCAGCAATCACCTCTAGAAATATTTGTATTTAAGGGACACGTGACATGGGGTTTTTAAAACTTACACTCCCCTAAATTCAGTGGAAGAATTTTGGCCCAGTGCAATGATTTACACTCTTCTGTAGGACAGATGCCATCAGTTTATATGCTGTGAGTTAACTACACAGTCAGGACATTTACAAGTGTCTGGCTTTTAACATTAAAGTCTTGAGGAAAACGTTGAAATCTACAAAGATACTCTAGGTCTGCATATTTTCCATGTACATGAGTTTCTATTGTCCTTGACAAACGGCCTCATAGCTTAAATTCACATCCACACGAGAACTTCCCTCCTGCCTTGTGGCACAAACCGAACATCCCAGTCCTAAACCTGCCAGGGGCTGGAGTTGGACCTTTGAGTGTGCACATTCCCAACATTTCTACTTCAGCCTACCCAGAGGAACAAGGAGGTTTATGGGTTGAAAACAAGAGTTGAAGCAATGCCTGGTTCCACACTGGGGTCAGTGCTGTTTGGCTGTGCCTGTCCTGGGTCCTCAGTCTCCAAAGATCCTTTTGGGACTTTATGTTTCTTTTTGAGGTGGTGGTGATGAACCCCGAGGTGCTATAAAGAATGGCTGTCTGTAAGTGATCTGTGTGCTCTGCAGGCAATGATTTACTAAAGCAGAGTCAGCCTGGTGAACAAGGGGGATGGGATTCCTTGTAAATGGAGTTTGCTAAAACTCAGGAATGAACAGAGCTTTAAGTGCAAAGAGGATCCGAGGCAAAGTTACAGCTCTGACCAGCTGGTCCCCAAACCTCCTGGGATCCTGAGGACCCCGAATGATCACTGAAATTCTATAAAGTTACTTTTTTAATGACATTTAGTAGATACCCAAGATCCAGGCAGCAATATGGATTTGCTGTTGTTAATATATCAAGGATGCTGGGCTTGCGAAAAGGTGAGTAAATAAACAGTTCTCTCTACAGTGTAATCCCATTAGATGGTACAAATGAATGAAAGAATAATAAAATCTGGAGAGGGGATGACTCAGAAGGGAGCTGGTAACCACTGTGGGTTATCAGAACACAGATGACTCTATTAACACATCTCCTCTGTTTGCTCAAGGTATTGGTTCAACCACCATATGATCTTTGGAGGCCCACCCTCTTTATAGTGCCTCTCACCAGCCAAAAAGCCCTCTGACCTTATCACAACGACAGAAACTTCCAAGTAGGTGTAAACATTGAGCAACACATCCGTGGCACCTGATACCATCAACACAACCTGGCTGTAAGGGCCTCTTTGCTGAGGCTTCCGGCTCAGCTCGACAGTGGCACTGATGCACCCTGCAAATATGTAAGGATTCACGGGGAAAACTGGGCCAAATGGTCTCATTCACGCACACAAAGGCAGGTGGTTGAGGGGAGAAGCAGCTGGGCCTTCTCGAAGGATGAGGGGAAAATCAGCTTAAGCAACTGGAGCGTATAGACCTTCAGAACGTGCACGTGGGGAGGGTGTCCTTTCCCTCGGTTTGTTTTATTCTGTTGCTGTTCCTTCGCTCTTTCCCTGCCCTTAAACTGTGCACAGTGAAGAAGGTCCTGGTGCTGCCCCGTTGGTACCAGGGCAGTGGGATTTTCTGCCAGGGAAAAGGGCTGGGAGGGAGCAGGAGCAGCTGCCTGGCAGAGGAGGGAGCCAGGGCCACGTCTTGGGTGCCAGCCCAAGCAGGGGGTGTGTGGGAGGCGTAGCTCAAGACAGCCACTCATCAAACAGCTTCCCAGAAAACCCTCCGGCCAAGGGTTTCCAGGGAGGGCTGTGTGATCTGAGACCTGGGGAAGGATGTGTCCAGAGCTGTGTTCTCTTAAACACAGCCCCAGGAGTCAGTTCACTGGCTGGAATGGCAGGTCATGTTACAGTAAAAGCTGTAAGGCCTGACTTCCACGTTCTCTGTTTGCAGGCTGAGGCAGGACAGATGAAGGGCAGCAAGGTTTATACTGTTTATAATTCCAGTGCAATGTACACTCAGCAGCCTGTGGCCCATAGAGAAGCAGAGATGGGCAGCAGTAGAAAACAGCTATAAGGGCAGACTGCAACCCAGCATGCCCCTGTCTGCCCTGTGTGAGATTTACCAAGTCTAGGGTGACATCTTTAAATACTCAGCTCCTAAAAAACCATCATCACTCACTTAATGCCCCTTTGTGCTCTCTCTTTGAGCTCTCCTAATTCACATGGAAGCAGTTTAGGAGGTGTCTGACTGTGGGCAGCAGAGCTGACAGAGCTGCCTCCTCAGTAATCCCATCTACAGCCCAGCATAGCAATTTAAATGTTCCTAGATTTCAGTGAAATTAAATTTAAATTTAGTACAGTGCAGCAGCTAAGGTAGGCTCCTCAGGCAAGAGAAACTGTCCAAGACTGTCCAAACTACCAAGACTACCTGTAAACACTTTTCTGCTTAGTTCTGTATGTGCTGTAGGGTGTGAAACCACATATCCTGATCATCCCCACTAAGAGTTTATAGGAACAAGTTCCAAGCTATTGAGAGTTTATGCAATGACAGCAAAGTAGCTCCAGGCTTTTTGTGGGGAGTACTGCCCCTGAAGGATGCTAATTAACGGGGAGGACTCTACAACAACATAACACCATATTTTTTTAGCCAGTATTTTGGTTAAAACTGTTCCTTTCCACCTGGTTTCTCACCTGTGCGGGTGAGTGAGTGTGTTCGCTGCGCCCTCTGGTGGGAGCACCCGAGCAGCACAGGAAGGTGTGTGTCCACCTAAAAGTTACATCTGTAAGGTGACAAAAGTGCTCTTTCGAATCCGAGCTTAGCAGGACTTGCCCAGGTGATCAGCTGGGTATGGTTCCCTAATTTCCTAGGCGAGCAGTTATCCTAGTGGAATTTACTGTTTGACTCACCCGCCCTGGCCGGCAGCGCAGGGGGAGCAGTAAAGGACACTAATCTGATTGTCTTGCCGAGCTCATTAAGGAGTCTGTGACACGGATTCCAGCCGGGTGCCCGGGCTGGGCAGCCTGAGTGTGCTCCAAGCTGCAGGAGAAGCCGGTTTGCCCGGGGAACACTGTCACCCCGGCAGAACAGCAGCAGGTCACTGGCTCCAGGCATTTGTGCCACCTGCTGCTGCATCTGCTGGAAACTCATTCCTGGAGCATGGGCGCATCCCGGTTTGCAGGGATGAGGCAGAAGTTGCTGGACACACTCACTGGAGCGATGCCTAAGCTACATCTGCACCTTTTTCCTTAGCCTGTGGGGTTGTCTGGCCTTCCAGGCTGGAGGATGCTCGCAGCCCAGCCTGCCTTTACCTCTCATTCCCCACCAGAGAGCACTGCAAGAGCAACGTTGGGAGCAGAGTCACCTTGGAGCACTGAGGGATTAGGCGTGTAAGGTTTGATCTTGAACAGCTCCTGAGCAGTCTCTGCCTGCACCTCCAGTTTTGCCTGTACATGCCTATCACCCACTCTGGGCACTTTGAAGATACTCTGTCTTGTGGCTCCTGCTCCTCTTCACCGAACACATCAGTTCTAAAAAGCTCAGGCACTGATGACTTTTTCTGAAGCCCTGGGACACAGAGTCATTGGCACTGTCTGGGCACCTCACTTGCTTGATCCAGACAGCAAAATTCCTACCTGCTTCCTGGGCACCATCACATTGATTTTCATTTTCCCCATCCAGGTGGAACAAGGAGGTGTGTTTGCTTCTACCTGTTCACATCAACAGCTGTACAGACTGGCTGCTCTGGAGTGCTTCTCCTTCCCCATCATAATTTTCTGGTAGTGATCTCAACCTGGGAAAACATTGAGTGTCCAATCCCCCAGGCTGCTTCACATGCCCAGTGGGATATTGTTGGAGAATCAATCCCTTTCTTGCTTCAGCCATCCCTTGGATTTGAGCTCGGGGATACCACACAGCATGACGTGTCTGCTGCTCTGCCACAGGGTGCCCTTCACCTCTGTGAGCTGGAGGAGGGAGCACTGCAGGGTGCAGGTCCAGGGGATGTGGGTACAGGCAGGGGGATCAGAGGAACACAGGTTTTGTGGTCGTTCTGTGGGCCTATCAAAGCACCGGGAGAGTGGGCCAGACCTGGGAAAACATTGTGTTCCAGACACTGCTGTTACAGCATGTTGAGTGTTTCTAGGGAATTTCACGAGGATAAATGTGCACAGAAGCATTGTGGCCTGCACAGATCAGACACCACAGGAGCCACATCAGGGGAAGTTCCTAAATTACTCTCTTGCCAGTACAGAATGAACCCAACCAGGAAAGGATTGAGCCGACTGTTCCTGGGACTTGTTTTGTCTGGTGGCTTCCTACAAAGTGGCGCAAGGACTCACCAGCTTGTTCCACATCATTAGCAGCTGGCAGCTTCCCAACCATTACCAGCCTAGTCTGGATCTCACCCAGCATCTTGGAGATGAAAGACCTTGCAGCACCACTGCACTCCCTGTTTTAGGTCCCAATCCAGCTCCCACTGAAATCAGTCACTCTTTTTCCTCTGAGTGCAGCTGGAGCTGGGTCTGACATCCCCGTAACGGATGTGTCTCAAATCCTCAGATGGGTGAAATATTGGTAAAACAGTCCAACACCACAGATAGGTGCCTGCAGCCCTGCTATTTTCTGGCATCAAATTAAAAACAGCAACACAGTCAAGCAGGAGCACGAGGAATGATGTTTCTTTCCTGAAAACACTGAAGGCTTGAACTTAGAGCAGCCAAGGCACCTGGTGAAAGGAATCTAGAAGCCTGCTTGAGTGCATGTCAGTGGGAGGCTGATAGTCTTTCCAAAGTGCATCCCTGCCAGGAACAACATCAAAGAAATCTCTCTGGTGGTGATGAACATCCCGATAGCACTCATCTGCCCTAGGAATGGCTGAGGCCACTGCTCAGATTTTGGGAGCATCCCTGGGAGAAGTGTGTGTCCAAAAGAGTATCTATCCAAAGTCACAGTGAAGGCTGTGTGGTATCCAAGAACATGATGAAGAGACACATCACATGGCTATTCTGTCAGCAAGATTTTGCTGAAAGTATTTCAAGTGATTTGATGGGCATCCTAAAGGCTGTAAAATGCACCTGCATAATTTGAATTCCTTCTATCTGTCTCATTCTGCACTGAGGGATTATTGACTCCTCCTGTTTTCCATGTGGAAAGCTGAAGCACAAAGGCATTGGGCACAAAATGAGCAAGCAGGGATGAGGCCAGGGTAGGGACTGCCTTGCCCAAAGGTCAGCAGTTGTCTGTCACAACATGTACTCCCTCAGCTGTGCTTGGATGCTCTGGATGGAGGGTCTGGATTGTTACAAGACTTGGCCTCTGGTTCTGAACATGTTGTCATGGCTAAAACAGGTTTAGTTCCACCTTCAGGGCCAAGACACCAAGGAGCAGCTGCTTGGTCATTCTGCCACTGCAGGCTGAGCCACCACAGGAGCAGCAGCCTGTCAGCACAGGAACAACATGGGCTTTCCAGGGGCTGGGAAACTGGGTAAAATTATAACCGGCAAAAGACATTTTCTCCACACGAACATGGAATTGGATTCAGGGGCTTGAGGTAAGAGGATGCCACTGAGGCCAAGAGTTCAGTCTTTTGTTTTTTCTCTCTAGAAGAACAGGAGGTGTGATCAGTGGGAAGGCGTGACTGAGAGCCCTGAGAGCCCTTGGCTACTGGGAGGCTGTTACAAGCTGGCCTGTGGACAACCTGGATCCCTGCTGGCTCGGAGAGACACCACCACTGGCCGTGGGAAGGCCAGCCCTGGTTCTGCTGGAAACATCAGAAAATACTGGTGGCTTCACACTGTGGGCAAGGATGACCCCTAGCACAGTGCTGAGACACCTCAATAGCTTTCCCTCTGAGGGATACATGAAGCTCCCAGAGGTCTGTGGGGAATATCAGGAGCCCATGAGAGACTTTTCCCAAGAGCCAGCACTATCGAAGTGCAGCAGGTGAGCAGAGCAATTCCAGCCTTGGCAGGTCACTGGAAATGTAGCCTAAATAGCCAAATATAGGGTATATAGACAAATACAGGCAGAAAGAATCCTGATTTCCAGAGAATGAAAAGGAGATCAATGGAAAAAAGCAACAGCATCCCTCTCTGTGAACCCACTTCCCTTCATCCTCATAGCCTTCCCTGCAGGCAAGGCTGGGATTAATGGGAAACATATGGGAAGAGAGTCTGGGATCCAGAGCTCCAGGACGAGCAGCTGAAGCTCGGAGGAGCTACCTGGACCCCATTCAGGAGTGAGCTCAGGGATCAAACATCTCGTGAATGGGGAGTGGGCTGGGTGGGGAGCTTAAAAGGTGCAGGGTCCAGTTTGGTGCTTCCCACCCTCCCAGGGCAACAGGCCAGTCTGAGTATTGTTACACAGAGTGTTGTTACACAGCAGAATTAGAGTTGTTTCCAACTTAAACCCTAAAATCTTGGTGACAACCTGCACCACCTACATGCTCTTGTCATCCCCCAGCTGGAATTACAGCAGAAACACGGTGAGGAAAATTTTCAGTGTGACAGTGCTCTGAATATCTTCGTGTCCCGTGTTTGTGCTTCTCTGCAGTTTAACTAACAGAATACCTGCAAGAATGCAATGAAATATCCTTCATCTCAACAGTCCCTCTCGCCTCCCTGGATTTGCACGTCATCACTTGATTTGATCTTTCCCTTAAAAACAAGGAGTGGGTTTTTTTAAAGAGGAATTAAATAATCTAAGTGAGGATGGAATGCACAGGAGACGAGCTCAGTTACAAATGCACTGCTGTTTTATTCGCTAACATCAGCACAAAGTGCTCAGTAAAATGGCTGCCCATCCCATCAGTTTTATTACCTTCCACATGTGCTTTTTTATTATCATTAGCTGAGCTTTAAACAATCCCTTCCAACCTTTCCTGTGTCTTGATCTTTGCTGTCCTCACTCCAGAATTAAGTAACAAGGTTGTAACCAAGCATTTTCCATGTCTTACTCTACAAGGTTCTTTGGGTTATTCCAGGACTACTTTCTTTACCTCATCCCTGACGTGCTGATTCTGCCATGAAGTCTGTGCACAGACCCCCTGAAATTATCCCTCTAACTACAGCACGAAAGCTCGGGGTGACCTTCAGGTTTATCTCAGTTAATCTTCTGTCCAGCATGGCTGTAAAACGATTTGCTCTAACAGCCCAAGATTTGGATTAAGTTTTATGGGAACAAAAGCAGAAATGGCTACAATTTGAACATATTTTTTTCTTGGGTTTGTTTTTTATTTAGTGGATGGGAATTTCCAGTTAAATTTGCTCTGCAACGTTACGATCTGGATACAGGAACAGTGAGCCAACGCGGCTCTTTGCAATACAGCAATAAACCCTCAAGGACTGTGTGTCCTATTGTTGCAGCTTTATGGGCCCTACCTGTTTTCCTATAAATGTGACACTGTCAATCACCAGATCCTTCCAGAAAGCTCCTCACCCGGTTTCCCCAAGAACTCCAGAAAGACCTGCAATGCCTTGAAACATCTCGGGATTTCTTTTGGGACCAAGTCTGGACCCAGGGATCTTTCAGAGCTCAGCCCTTGCCCTTCCTCCTGATGCTGAGGGGCTGCCTCAGTGTCCCTCATGCAGGAGCTCCCTCAGTCACATCCAGCCCCCTCAGTGACACCCACCCAGGCAGTTTGGAGCTGGGGAGCCCGTGGGAGCTGTGTTTGTTCCCTGGCAGCCGGGACTCTGGGAGATGGGACCCTGCACTGGCTGCCAGGGGTTGCACCGCCGTGTGTTGTGCATGCAAGACTTTGGAGCTCTTGCTCTGCTGGGGCCACGAGCCTGGGATGTGCTTCCTCCTGAAATGTGTCCCAGTGACAGTCTAAAGGAACTTTGCCATTCTGTATGTTCCAGTTACCAGGGGGTTTACTGTGGTGGCTGAGAAGTTCTGCCCAAGCCAGTGCCTTTCCCTGCACTGGGCAGAGGGTGCTGGTGGAGGGGCAGAGATTCCTCCCGAGTGGGAGGAATTAGAGCCATGCAGATGGCAGACAGACGCTGAATTCCTCCATGCTGGGATTCCTCGGGAGAAGAGAGTGCCGTGGTGTAGGCACAGGGACAAGGTGTGAGTGGGAAGCGTGTAGGGAATGGGGGAGCCTCTCCCACCAAGAATATGTGCTTTGTACCCTCCACTTCTCTGCTTTTCAGCCAGCCAGCAAAATGAAAAACATGTGAGGGGTGGAGCAGGAGGGCAGGGATTTATGGGTTGTTTTATAGGAGATGATATAAAACACTTTTATGTCAAGTTCTCTGTTGTGTTAATTTCCTTTCTCCTTCTCTTGCTCTTTTCTTAACCACATGCAGGAGAGGCAGTGCAGGACAGATCCAGGCTCTCTGCAATCCCAACAAAAATCTACCTACAGGATGCCTGTGGTCAGTGGCCAGCCCACCCCTTGTGTTACTGTGCCATTTATTGAGGCTTATGGGAAATGAAACCTGAGGTCTGGTGATGTCTTTGTGCTGTGGGCACTTCAGTCTTGTTGGTTCACCAGCTCTTCCAGCAGCTGTGCTGAAATGTGCCCTAAGTGCCACTGCAGCTGGGATGCCTTTTTGTCTAATCCTCAGGATTCCATTGCAGTTTTAATCCCATTGTCAAGAGCTACATCGTTCACAGTCTAAGGGGATAAGGCAGGTAAAAGAAGTGAAGGTATTTCTATTTTATGGATGTGTAGAGATGCCTGTGAGAGTTGGTAGGTGGCTGACTGTAGGTTGTGCCAGTGTGTGAGCTTATTGTGTGCTGGCTACTGTGAGAAACAGCTGACTCCTTGGCAAATGTCATTATTTGACGTAGTTCACACTTCTTTGTCATCTCTGATCGAAACAATGAGGAAAGGCCAAGGATGAGAATGGGTTAAGAGAGAAGGGAAAGCAGCACAAGCCGATTTTAAAAAATAAATTAGTCACTGCATTCAAGGCAAACGGCAGCCTGTTGATATATCCCACCCAAAGGGGACTGAAAAAGTGACCTCATGCTGCTTGTCAAATCCAGTCCCATCCCTCCCATGACTACCTAATGCTGCAGCTCCTTCTGTCTGGAAGCCAGTCCTCACCAGGGCCAGCTTTACCACTGAGACACAACAGTGCTCGTCATTCGCAGTGACTCTGTTATACAGCCTGCCCTGCTCAAGGCATTTTCCAGTAAATCTGGGAGCAGCAAACAATTACTAAGTCCTGCACTGTCACACGGACATGATGCAGAGTGCCTGAGTGCTCAGGTACAAGTTCATGCCGTGCTTTACTCACTGTGCAAAACCCCTTGGTTGGTCTCGGTATCTCTGCTGTGCCAGAGGAACCTTGTCCTGGAGCTGGATCCTCAGTGTGCTGAGTGTGTGTGACCAGACTGGGGCATCTCTGCCTCGGTTTTGTTGTTCAGCTCATGCATAACGTCCTTGGAAAACGCAGTCCAGGCAGGGCAACCTGCAGCAACCATGGCTGCAGTACCTCGTGTGTCCTCTGCACCCGATGAACTGTACACGAGCTGACCACGGATTGTTCCCCGGGCATGGAGGGCAGAACTGCAGAAAATCTTGGTTCCTCTTATTCAGGAGCACGGGCACAGAACACAAGGAGGAAAGGCTGCCACTTTCTCCACAGGCAGCTGCTCTTTCCTCCCTTCCTCCCGTTTCTGAGGCACCTAAAAACCCAGGGTCAGCCTTCTGCTTCCCAAGCCAAACTTTAATCACAGCACTGCAAGATGCAAGTCCTGGCTGAGCCATGCTCACAGTACCCAGGCTAATTCTGTGCAGAACAAGGTCATTCTCTGCCCAGCTACTCACACACATGCCCAGCCCCAGCACTGGTCCAACGCTGGCTGAGTTGTAACCTGCCCTAGTGCTCTCCCTCTCTTTTTCTTTTGCTGTTGTTTTCAGAGATGAACCACAAAACTAATCTCCCATTGACCAAAGTCCAGCAATTTCTTTGGTGCAAGAGACCCAGACTGCTGCTCAGAGACTCTGAGGAGTGTGCCAAGAGGTACTGCCTCAAGGATCCTTGAGAAGCAGCCTCTGTGTAAATCTTTCCCCTTGATGTGTTTCATGGAGTCATCCAGAGCCTCGTCAGAGCCAAAGGCAACACAGAGGGGTGGCAGGCAGTAGCAGGTGACTGGATGTGATGGTGCAGGAGGCCACCTGAAAGGACCAGGACACCACAGCCTCTGCCTGGGTACAGTTTGTCAGGAACTCTGAGCACAGCTTGGGCTTCAGCCAATTTGGCTTGCACAAGTAGCGTTTTCATGAGGATTTTATGGGGCTCCCTGGGGCCACGGGCAGTGGCAGCCCCCTCTCTCTCCCTGCCTCATCACCCTGATGTTAAGTTATTTTACAATTATTATCTGAAGTCAGTGTTTAGCTGTTGCCCAGGTAACAGCTCAAACATGCCTCACCTCGTGGCCTCCCTGCAGCTTCACATGGCTGCTGGAGAGCTGGGAAGCAGACTGAGTGCCAGGCACTGAGGAAATGAGCTTTGCAGCCTCCCCAGGACATCCCAGAATATTGGAGAGCTTGGAGGAGAAACATCCCCAGCCAGATTCCTGGGCAGGCACCTCATTCAGCACACAGTGCCTGACACAAAATCCACAGCATCCCCCTCCCCACACTCCTCTCACCCTCCAGTTTCTCCAAACACGTGCAAAGCCATGAGGCAAAGGCAGCCCAGCTCACACCACCCCCCTCTGCAGCCTCCCCCCTACCTGCAAAGGCAGGCCCTGGGAAAGGACGTGCTCTGACACACACTGGGAGCACCTACAGCCAAACAGATAATCCTGCAGTACACACACTGTCCTCCCGAGCCACAGCCTGGGCTCAATACAGGAACTCAACACACAGAGCCTTTCAGGCCCTGCAAGGGGTTAAGCAGCTGGAATGAAGGCTGTGGCAGGCACTCAGCAATCCCAGGCTGCTAATACGGGATTAATAATTCAGGCAGCTCACTCACTGAAGTCACAAGGAATGTCATCTGGGAAAAGGGGTCAGTATCAAGCCTGGTGTCCCTCTTCTACAGCCTTTGTATCAAGTGAGCTCATCTGCCAAGCCAAAACAGTTCTGGCAGTGTTGCTGCTCGGTGTATCGTGACCACAGGTTTACCTCTCCAAGGCCTGGAGAAGTTAGCTGCATCCCATAAATCATCAGGGACTCCTCAGGGACTGACTGGCAGCTCTGTGCTCCCTGCAGTTTGCAGCCCTGCCTGCCTGCATGCCACAACCACAGCGAGATGTTCCACATTCACAGTCAAGCCACAAAAAGTGTGTCCCAATTCCCCATTCCTTCAGGGAATGCTGTGGCCTTTGTCAGAGAGGAGCAATGCTGTGCAGCAATAAGGCAGCATAAGGACTCGAGGCTCTCACATGCTGCTGACTAAGGTCACAGTCCTGTGAGAAGTCACCAGTGTTGGCCCAAAATGTATTTACAGCCAGTGCTCTGATGTGAGATGTGATCCTCGGTTCTGTCATTTGTCCATCACGGAACAGCCCCACGATATGCCAAGAGTGTTCTCAGCCTCCAAACAAAACCCAGGAGTGGGAAGGAGTTCACACGGTCTCCCTTACATAGCTACAGACAATCTGGCCTGAAGTGGTTCACTGTCCTTAGTCAAAATACATATTATTACTCTCATGTTGCATGGGAAAATACATCAGCTTTGCTTGTGACTCTGTATTTACTAGCAGAGGTTCCTGCTGCAGCTCTATCACCATGGCTTTAACAGGCAGCTCATGATTATTTATTCTTCCCTCCTAGCTCAGTCTTGCAGCCATTTACCACCCTTTTGGTATCTCAGCCTGCCTTGGCAGCCCCAGCCCAGCCTCAGCTTGGATCTGTCTGGGCTGGTGAAGGTGAGCCTGTGATGTTTCGGACCTCTTGCACTCAATGGTGCATTGAAGCACATCAGGAAAGGATAAGGTCAGGTATTTCCTGTGGGCTGGGTGCCCAGCAGCTTTGGAGCAGGGCAGGCAGAGAGTTTCCAAGGCCCCCTTGGAAAGCGGGGCCAGCGCTGCTCTGGCATGGCAGGAGGAGAGCAGTCTCTTGCCAAGCCCCCTCTGGACCCCTGATCAAACACTTTGGGGCACCCTCTTTGTGCTAGTAGATGAAACCACTCTTCTCATGAATTTGGGTGCCCAATGCCAAGTTTAGATACAGTCTAGACGCAGTAGCGTATTTATAACCTTGGCACATGACGTGGCAGCAGTGGGGTATAAACAACATTCAAAAATGATGAGGCGCAATGTTATTTATACATCAAAGTGCTCAACGTAGGTACCACAGCCCTTGGGGGCAGAGATCACAACTTACTGGAGATAGGAAGAAGCTGCCCCATCAGTGGGAGTGGAGGGTTTTGAGAATGGGACACAACAACAGTCAAGATCACTGTCTAATCCCACACCAGAGCTCCACCGACCACATCTCACTGGGAATTTTCAGTACTCAAGAATAAATTTGATTTTACCTGTTGCCACACGAGATGAAGAGAGTGAAGAGCAGCTGAATGGCTCAGCCATTGCCTGAGATGTAGGCAAATTTCCATTCTGTCACAACAGCAAAAACATCCATATTCAGCAGGTAAAATTCACAGGGAAACTCTACTGACAACTTGGCACGACTGAGTGGCAGCAACGCGCTCACAGGTCTAAGAATTGACTAATTCATGACAGTAACACAAATCAGCATCTGTACCACCTCTTGCATACAAGAGAACATGAGTGCAGTGAGCCTGCAGCTGCTCAGGTGTGAGGGAGTAAGGCATTACTGGATATACAACCCCTGCAGCTCCTTGCAATTAATTCAGTTTTATGCAACATAGGTGCAGTCCACTGTTAAGCAATGTTTGGGTGACATTGTCCTGAGCTGACAAGGTCAGATAAAGATCTAGTTGGGAAAACAGAAGAGTTACAGAATGATTTGTTCCAGAATATTGGCCTGTTCATGGATAAAACTGATTTAGTGGAGGGTGAATATCTCTGTGGATCTCTTTGATCTCTTGGGCTGAAATGGGACGCAAGCACAATTTTTGGCCTGGGAGCCTGAGCTTTCAGCCATCTCTCTGGTTTCCCTGTGGGAACTGCACCCCTAGAGTAAGCTCACAAGATGATTTTGATTCCATTTTGGCATCGATACAGGAATCAGGCAGGGGTTTTAACTGCTTGTGCTTCTCAGCAGGCAGTGGCTCTCTGGTAGGTTATCAGCATGGCTCAGTCATGCCTGGTGGCTGTCAGCAATCCCAGACCTCTGAAACACGGGCACCCCTGGGAGAGCTCGGCAGAGACAGCAGGCAAAGCCATGCGATCAAGTGGCTGATAACAGGATGAAGGAAGTTTCCATGTCAAATCTTCCTTCAGCCCTTGGGGGAAAGGAGTGTCGCATCAAGAGCTGGACATGACTGCTCTTCCCTCTCCTCTCTCCATCTTGCTACACGGGGTTTTAGGTTACTGCCTCTGGGAGGGGAGAACCGGTTCTGCGGGTGATGATGGGGGGGGAAGAGTGAGGTTGGACTCCTGTGGCAATGAATACCCACCTGTGTCCTTTGTGTGACTTACATGTCATGAAACACCTCAACCTTCCACCCGGAAAGAAATTTTTACAGCCATAATTGGCTTTAATAACAGCCTGCAGAAGCACGGTACTTTCTCCAAGGAATCCCACGCACCGGGCAAACATCTGACCTACAAACCTCAGCCCTGGACACAGAGGTGTCACTGTCACTAGAGATGGATTATCCCAGCAGAAAGTACACTGCCCACGTGTTAGCTCATCCTAGAAGTCAGAGAAAGGTCAAGGAGTTGAATCCTCCAGTGCTTTCACAGGGAAAACGTCCCTTTCCCCTAGCAGGATTTTAAGGAGTCATGGATGCCAGGGCCCTCTGCCTTCAGGTATCTGCTGCCTTTTTTATAAAGTGAATCTAGTCTTTGGAGGGAGAGGGACAGACAACACAGGCCAGTGACTTGCAGATCCTGGAAGCCTCTGGGTGGGAGGCCTCATTGCCAGCAATCAGTGCTAGGATTTGTCACCAAGGCCTCTCCCCTCACTTGTGCCCATCTGATCTGTGGGAAATGATGTCAGCCCAGGCACTTGAACTGGATCGAGCCACAGAAAGAAGTGGCAGCACAGTGAGCCAAGCTGAGGGAGCCTGCACATGCGGTGGCCGTGGCTGGGGTGCGCTGCTCCCAGTCCTTCCTGGTGAGCAAACACTAATCAAAACTGGAATCCGCAAGGACTGCGTGTCCCCACTGCTCCTTCCCACCCCCTCAGCAGCAGGAGAGCAGCTGGCCTCAAGGCTTCAGAGATGATAGGACTTTGTGTGGGGAGATGGATGGGGGACAGTCCTGGCAGCTGCAGCAAGGCCTTGGTGCCAAGATCAGGGAGGTTTCCCGGAGCTCTGTGCTGAGCTGTACAGCCTCCATTCAGCTGGCTCTGCAGCTGTGCTTGGGCTCCCCTTATTCCCAGCCAGGGGTACCAGTGACACAGGCAGCTCTCTCTGGGCTGCACGAAGTCCTCTCACCACACCTGGAGAATAATAAGCCGTCCTGCCTGCAGGGCCACCCCTCCCTGGCACCAATCCCTGAGCTCAGGTTGCCCTACACCCAAAGGGCCAGGCTTGCCTAAGAGCATCGGAGCCAGATCCTGGGTGTGTCCACGCACGTTTTCCCTTCATCCCTTCCCAAAGCCTCCACACTTCCCCAGGCTTACTGCTGGAGATCTGTATCACTGTATTCTGTCTTGTTATTAAGATTTATCTTTCAGTGAGCTTATGGAGGCTGCTGTAGTGACGCCCAGTGATGCCATCACCCTCAGCTCAGCTTCCCAGGCGTTTTTGAGTCATTCTCTGGCCACACAAGCATTGCCACTTGGCTGAATGGTAAAATCCAGGGCAGCAGGTGCTCAAGGACGGGGATAGAACAGGCTTAAATGCACTGGCCTGGTCCTGGGAGTGAGAAAGCCTGGTGGGTTTGCACCCATCTCTCACCCACTCTGGGCTGGCAAAGGTTGACTGGGTTCTTGCCTTCCTTCAGTCCCTTGCTGTATCTTTAACATCAGGCCAAGTGCTATTCCTATTTGAAGTTATTTAATGTAAAAACTTTAGTTTCTTCGCATCACCCTTTAATTAATAGCAGAGCACAGCAATAAAAATGTCGAAAGATAAAAAAAAACAGGCAAAAAAATTTGTCAATGCAAGCTTCAGTTTTTTCCTGACAATACTGTGTGTTGAGATTCCCACTGCATTTCACACCATGTCTGCCAGGGAACAGATTCCTCACCTCTGCTACAGTCCTGACAGCTGGGCCAGGGAAGACTCAGCATCAATCACTGCTATCAGTACATTTATCACACAGAACAAAGGCTACAGATTGACAAAGGTAGGAAGCAGGTAGTCATACTCAGGGAACCATTAGGAACATCAGCATATTAAATTACAGGCCTTGCTCTGGTCTTTCTTTAGAGGACTGCTATTAGTCATTATCTGTGAAACTAGACTGTAATCTCAGTGGGATTCCAGCAACTCCACTGTCTTTTACTATGGCCTTTCACACAACTCCACTACTACAAAGGGATCTGGATCTGTACAGGTGTAAATAGCTAACAGGAAAGTGGCACCTCTGTGGATATGCAGTAGTTTTCAGGTCTGACTACTTTCCACTTGTTTCAAAGCCAAGGACTTCCTACAAACTACAGCAACTCGGGAACAAGGAGGAACATCATGGTCACAGTATGTCAGGCTGATATGGAATTGTGTGATGCAGCACAACTTCAGCAGCATGATAAGATTGCTAGGGAATTCTTAGGATTGGGAAGGAAGGAAATGATACGAGCAAACTACATCCAACACACTTTCTGTTGTTAAAGGTAGCTGAGAAATCCGTAGATGCTCAAGCAAAAACTAATTCTGCTTTACACAACTACCTTTTGCCTCATAATTGTGTTTTTAGGAATTTTACATCTAAGCTTTGCATGTTTACCATTTTCAGGGCTAGTTATCTGATGCCATAGATAAACAGACAGTAAATGACGTGGTAAAGCAAGAACCCCTTTCCACACTGTGGGCAATCTGTCTGTTTAGGCAGCTCATATGAACTTCAAACCACCCAAAAGAGCAGAAATGTCCCAGTGAGACACTTGCTGGCTACTTTTTCACCTCAAGTGCTGCTCCCAGCCTAGTTAGGAAACTCTCCCAAAAGGGCTGTAGTGTCATGGATCTGCGTGCTTTGGTGAAGAGCCATTGACACCTTGTATTTAATTCCTTTGATCTACACAGTGTGTGGATAGCACAGGAGACCTTTCTCTGATTCTGATTACGTGTTGGACCATGGCCTCACTCACACAGAAGAGAGTTCCTGGCAATTTGCTTGTTCTTGTTGCAAAAACATCACTTCTGACTTGATTTCTCCCCCTGCTTGGTGTGCAGACACCAACCATGGCCTCGTGATAAGGGAATCATTGTTATAAATAGCAGTTATAAATAGCTATCAGACAGGGGTCACTAGGTCTGTGTTACTCACGGCAAATGTGTCAGCCAAGTTCTTCCATCAGGAAACTGCATTTCCCACCCTTTGTCTGTCTCACACTCTCCTCCCTTCCTAGAGGTGTCTGAGGTATTAACTCCTGTCTCTCCAGATAGTTTTCCTCTCCAGTTTCCATTCCCTTTCCTTTCTTCAGCATGGCATGGAGAGAGTGACATGCAGGCATTCACTTTAATGATGACATTGTACTTTGGGATCCTCTCCTGGCCTGACACCACGGTTTGGAAGGTGCATTCTGACACAGTAGGGAGGTGCCTGAGCAGTGCTGCCCTTGTGACAATAATTAGTGTAAGTTAAGCAATGAAGAAGCCACAGTCAGGTCATATTAGTGAATCAGAGCAGAGAGAAGCACACAGGGGATGGGAAGTCACAGCACTGAGTTGCTGAGGACAAAGTGCCCAAGTCTGGGGAAAAGACACACCAGAGGCACGGGGGAAGGCACTGGGGAAAGGGCAGTGCTCCATATGTGTCAAGCAGCCCTTTGTTGCAGGCCGTGGGAACCTCAGCTGGGAAGCCAAAATTAAAGTTAGGCCATTTTTAGGTAGCAGTGAAAAGGCTGGAAGGGTAACACTGTTGGTCCCAAAGAGACAGTTGAGATTACAGAGAAATGAATGTTACACAATTGTCTTTTATAGACACCCAGGGGCAGGTGAAAAGGAGGGCAGGGTTGTTTTTCCCTGAAGTATCTACACTAGCTATTCTCAGAAGTTACTGAGCAGAAGACTCAATTACACAAATTCTTAATATAGCAAGTTATATGATCATGGGCTAGTTTTTTTTTTTTTAAATTTTGACTCACCCATTTGTCCAATACCAATGGTAAAGGTCTTTACTCTGTGGAAACTCTTCCTAGCAGAACTTGAACTGACTCAAGGGAACATTTATTTTGGGAGACTGTCCTTTAAAAAGAAAACAGGGTGAAAAAAAAAAAATCAGCTCTGAGCACTATTCACGTTTATTCACGTCTCAAGCAAACTGCTTCCTGTGCAGACAGAGTAACACAGAAACCAGGCAACACCCAAACCCAGGAGCACCATGTCCCCAGGAAGAGAGCTCTGGAGTGGAATTCAAGACACTGTGGCTCAACTCCTAACTCTACACTGGCCTTTTGATTGCCATTCAATGAGTCAATTCAGTGATTCCTGCCTCAGTTTCCCTTCTGTAAGAGGCAGGGATGCAGACATCCTTAAGGTTCTGCTCCTGAGCACTGCTGGGAAAGTTAAATATCACTTCTAGTGGGCTTGCCTAATTCAGCCTCTGCTGATCCCTCTTCCTAATCTGTCTGCTACACTTCATTCTTTCTAAAGGATCCTGTGCTTCCAACACTTTTCCTTAGAATAAAAGGGAGGAAAAAAGTAAACAAACCACAGCTCCATCAGCCAGGAAGAAAAAACAGACAACAACAAAAAAATGCAGACAAAGAGACTTATTTGGCTCGGTGACATCCTGCCCAGAAAATCCCTGATTGCCCAAGAGGTCTCTTGTGAATGGAGTTGGTTCTGTGTCCCCAGGTGAGGGTGTGTTCAACTTGGGGAGCAAGGGGAGATGGGAACTGCACAGAAATTACCTCCATGATCAGAGAGAAGGAGAAAGGCTGAGTAAAGATGGTGGTGTCAGAAGGCAGCCCTCCCTTTTTCGGCCGTGGCCTCATGAAGGCACAGCAGAGGTTGGGCTGACCCCGGTGCCTGTCTGGTCTGGCACCACGAGGTGTGTGGTTTCTGCCTCTGAGTCCTACAGAGCAGCCCTGAGAGCCAGCAGGGGAGGGGGGAAGAGAACAACCTAACCCCAAATCTCTTTAAAGGAAGTCAAAGGCCAGATGTTCCTTGCTTCCTCTCCGCTGCTGCCACAGTTGCCATAGCCTGTGGTTGTGGTTAGTCTGTCTGGAGCTCAGATGTGAGAGACTGAAACTGCCTCGGCTGGGAACTCCCCCGGCTCTGTGGCTGCTCATCTGCAGCAGCACCTGACAGCAGACGGCTCTCAGACCCCGAGGGTCATCTCAAAGCCAGAGCTCGTGTTCCTGCTGGGCTCAGGTGGCTGGCGTTCAGGAAAGGTGCTCCTCCCTTAAAATACAAGATACGTGAGCATGACATTATTAAAAAAAAAAAAAAAAAAGTGTGCTTTGGACTAATTTTGAAAGAAATACGTCTGAAAATGTTGCTCCCTTCAGCCCTTTACTCTGAGGGATGGGGAGGATTTAAAGACTTTTATATAACAGAAAGGTGCCTTTTGGGCTTTGCCTGTATAGGTGGCCAATGGCTTTTGCACAGAAGTGATATTCTGCTTTCCACCCATATGAAATATTTCTGGCAGAAGAGAAAGTGAAATAATCCCCCACACCCTGCACAGCAATCTCTTTTCTGTCTTGTTTTACAAACATTCCCAGTCCCTTTTGTGATGCAGGTGAATGAAAGAACTATGTTTCAAAGAAAGAGAATACAAGTGCCTGTGCTCTGCTGTGGCTTAGAGCAATGAGGAGGTATTTTTTTAAAAGCTGGGAAGCTTTTTATTGGCCTGACATCCTGTGTTAGGGAGCACTCCAGAAACCAGCAGGATGTATAGAGTCAGGCATGAAATGTGTATATTTAGTAAATACCATTACACCAAATCATGTTTTTTCACATTGCTTGCTTGTGACTGGCTGCATACGAACCAAACAAGAAAACAAACACAATTGTGTCTACTACACAAAATAAACTGTAAGCAGCCAGAGCACACAAAGTGAGGCAGACCAGCTGCAAGGGCATATTTTGGCCACTACTGAATAGGTGGAGTGTGTAAGATGGGCCAGCAGTATACACATGGCTAACAACTGCTCACAGGTCTCCTGAGATCAGAGCACACAAAGTAATCCAGAACAGTTTGGGAAGTCTGCAATAAAGTGGAACTAGAAGCAGGGCATAAACAATTTATCTAAAATATTAACAAGGCCCTGAAAAACCATACTAGTTCTTACCCTGCATGTAGAAAACTCTATTTTTTTTTTCTGCTTGAGATATACAGAGGGCAGCATTAACAGTCCTAGTGAAAACACGTGCAGTGCCTGGGGATAAAGAGCCCTCTGATATTATGGCAGTGCTTCTCTGTGCAGATCAGGGCCTCAGGGACCTCACGGCCATTCTTTCCCTTACACAGGGCACTCTGTCTTTTATTGAATTGTGGTGTAATCCTGATTAGTTCCAGCCCGTTCCCTGCCTCTCCACAGAGCCTTGTGGGCAGCAGGGCTCGCGCAGGGCTGTCTGCCCCGGCACTCTGAAGCAGAGCCAGAGCAGGAGGAGGGAACGGCTGCGCTGTCTGGCCCCTCTCCCTCAGGAAGCTGCTCTGCTCCCAGTGCAGACACAGCCCTTCGAGGTGCCTGCAGGAGGATGTCATCCTCTCCACATGTGCCGGGAGAAGGAGGGGGGCAGAGGAGTGCAGAGCCAGGGATCTGCACGGGGAGGAAGAGTATGGAGCGGGGAAGAGACACAAGGGAGAGCAGCACGAAGAGTGAATCCAACTGTTGGGATAAATTACTTTAGAAACGCTCAGATGAAGCAGACCGAGGGACTGGATCAGTTCCATCTGTGATAGCAAGCCACTGATGTCAGCAGACAGACATACCCTGCAGCTGGATCCGTTCCCTTCAGAAATACCTTCCTCTGGTAAAGCACAGATTTCGGGCAGCCCCTTGGCTTGGGAGAGTAGGCTTGGACACTCTGCCTGGTGCACATGGCCAGGCTGTTCCTGATGGACAATGTGTGCTCTGCTCCGAGGCACAATTTGCTCACACATCACACCTTGTGCTCTCTCTTAGACCTGGGGATAGGTGAGCAGAAGAGATTACTGAAGCCAGTGTCAACCATCACACTAATTTCTGCCAGTACTTTAAATCAAACCAGTGGATAAGAAATAACTGGGCTCCCAAGGCATCACATCTCCACGGAGGTTCCTGCACAGCTTCCTTCCAGCAGCCTTGACACATAGCTCTTGTTATGGCTGTATGTTGTACCTTTTACCACTTTGTCTGTGTGACCTTAAGAAAATGATTTGCTAATTAAACACGACATTTTCAACCTATGGAGTCTTCTTAACGAGCATGAACTATTCTGCTTTCAAGTGGTTTTGGCTGCGAGTCACAATAATTAGGGGGATTTTCCATGCTTGTCCTTCTCTTTCTAAGCAAAGCTGATTTTTCTGCCTCTGATGCTTAGCTTGGGTGGCATTTGGCCACCAGCTCTGTGCAGGAATCATTTGTACATCCAGCAATCTTAGCCTGGCAGAAAGGAGCAAGGAGCAAATGCAGGGATTTGAGCTCTGCTGATTCTCCCCATCATTCAGCTCACTTCCCCGGGGATTTATTCACATCAAAAAAAGAGCCAGCTGTATTTCTGTAATCACCAGGAAGGAACCATCAGCTTTATACCAGACTGAATGAGAGCAGCATTGCATTCAAAATCTCCCTAGACAGTGCCTTGGGTCACAGGCCTGTAACATGTTGAATCATGTACCCTTTACAGTCACAAGCAAAGCAGGCAAATTCTTTGGGGTCTGTGTCTTTTGCAAACATCCTACTCTGCCTGACTTGTGACCTGACTTGTCTCACACGTACCAAACTGGCTGTACAGGGAAAAAAAATCACAGACATTTCCTCTGTCAGTGGAAAATAAATCCTGCCCAATTCCATGCCACTAGAAGGGGAAAAGTTAACCCAAGGAGCCACTGGATGCAAGTAGCATCATCACTTTTCAGTCCCATCTGCCTGGGGCAGAGTTGACCCCTAATATCAGGACATGTACAGATTAAAACATTTTGCCTGGCCCAAAGTCATCTAAGGAGCCAAGAAAAAAGCTCAGTCTAAAGACAGGCATCCTTCCTTCAAATCCTCTGTATTCCAGGACTGACATGGGCTTCAGAGTGATATGTTGCAGTCTGGCCTTGACGTTACTGATGGTGAGACAGAGCTGTCATTGTAATCAACCACGTCCTCCCCAGCCCTGCCTGGATGTGCACACTGGGAATAGCATCCCAGTATGAATAAAAGCTTGGTGCCTGGATGTGCACACTGGGAATAGCATCCCAGTACAAATAAAAGCTTGGTGCCTGGATGTGCACACATGAATAACATCCCAATATGAATAAAAGCTTGGTGCCTGGATGTGCACACATGAATAACATCCCAGAATGAATAAAAGCTTGGTGCCTGGATGTGCACACATGAATAACATCCCAGAATGAATAAAAGCTTGGTGCTAGGCTTGGCAGAATAGAAACAAGCGCTCAGAAGATTCAGATAACAACTGGTGCAAATCCCAGCCTGGGCTGGATAAGACTGAGCTGAGCCAGATGTTTTCATCCCAGAACAGACTTTCTTTCCATGAGCAGCCTGTTTCCACTTACAGCAAGACAGGGACAATGCAGAGTTTCCCCCTCTGAAGGGCAGGAAAGGCGCAAAGCTGATTTGTATTTTCTTCCTGCTCCAGGATTCATGAAGAACACCACACTGAGTCAGACCATTTTTCTAGCAATTATCTTACTTTGACAGTGGTCTGTAACAGATGTTTGAGGAAAGAATACAAGGTAGACTACAAGGATGCTGTGATCCATCTGATTTATTCCTTTACTTGTGTATGCATGGTTGTGGGAGGAACCTCTCATGCCTAATAAGGTGTAGCTCTCCTGCATTGGAGGTAAAATCTGAATTCTTGGGAACTGAACTCACAAGGCAAGCGTGTCTAGTAGAGACTGACACAAAGAGGATCTCTGCCCTTGACCAGGTGTGATTTCAATGAAACCTGCCAAAACTTAATGACTTAGGAACCTCTTCCTCTTTTTTTGACTCGTGCAATGGACCCATAATTGTTCATGCAGACAGACAGTCAAAGGGCCTAAATCCAGGCTAAAACAAGTGGAAAAAGTTAGGAAAATTACCCTCTCTTTAACCAGTGCAATTCATTGTTGCTCTTCTGGGCCATGCATGGATTTTTGAAGGACACCCACATTTCATATGTGGTGTTATCAGCTCTTAATTCAAGACCAGGACTTGTGTTGTGTGTCTGCATCTCTGTCTGGAGCCAGTGCTGTATCTCAGAACCGCGTCCTTAATCACAACTCCACTTCTTGGTCCATGTCATGACTCATGATTTCAGTCTTATGCAGAACTGTGGGTGGTAGCTGATAGAACAGCCCAAAAGCATCCCATGGAGAGGAAGTTGCACTGCAATTGCATTTCCTCTGTTGGGATTTTTCTTCTCTGTTTTGCAGAACACTGAAGAAGCTGGGAGTTAATGCTGGTGTGAAGCCCTGTGAATTGAGGGGAAGGGCAGGGAAGATTCCTACTCAAAAGTGTTGAAATCTTTCAGTGTGTGGTTTGGATTACAACCCAAAACCCTTGCAAACACCAACAGTTCTTTCAGTTTTCTTTGGACTGAGCTTCAGGTGAGCTGAAAACCTTGCACAGGTGGTATTCCCAAAGCCAGAGGGAACAATCCAATACTGCCCTTGCACTGAATGGCTCTACCAGAACTAGTGCTAAATGCAAGACTGTCTGTCAAAGTTTAGTTCTGCTGCATGGGCCTCACAAGCAAAAATAAGAGACAAAAGGCAGTATAAGGAAAGCAATGTTCAACATGGATATAACAGGGCTATTGTGATGCTCTGATGCAGACCTGAAGTTGCCTCTCTCTGGGAGCAGTGGTTACAAGTGCTTTTCTAACGAGAAAAAGAAACAGTCATGTGGTTCAATGAATAGCTTTTCCCAGGAATGACTGGGAGGGGGATAACACAGGGAAGATGGCAGGGTGTTATTTCTGTAACCACAGCTTGCAGAGCCACCAGACTGACTGACAGGAAGAACTGCAGCCAGAATATAGAGGAGCAGGGGAGAGGCCAGACCAGAATCAACCTGGGGAGGTCAAAGCACCAAGAAGTCAGCCCAGGTCAGGGTAGAACTGAGACGCTGTGCCCAGGCAAAATCTTTTCCCCACACCTCAGTTTCCCCAGCTGTGAAACAGAGATGACAAGCCCTTCCCTCCTACACAGGGGCATTGTGAGCCTGAGCTCATTAATGTTTGCCAAGCTGCTCCGAAATCCGCTGACGGAAGTTGCTGCGCAGCATGAGCACAGAGTTGTTGTTTTTTCGGGTTGGGGTTTTTTTTCTTGGAAACACTAAAGAGATGAGCAATTGAAAGAGTAACCAACATAGTTCAGTGCCTCTTTAGAAATGCCTGGTGAAATCCTAGCCAGCAAGGGAAAAGGGCTTGCAAGGGAGATGGGAAGAGTGTTGACGCCAAGTCCAGCGAGAGAGTTCTGGCACAAGGATGGTAAAAGCATCCACCCCTCTCACACTTGCCTGGTGAAGAGGGGAAAAGAGAAAAAAAAAAAAAAAGGAAAAGAGAGGGAAAAAAATTAAGGGAAAAGCAAAAAAAAAGCAAGCAAGAAAGAGGGAAGGATCAGCAATCCAACGTGGTTGGAATAACTCTGCTCACTGTAGCCTGTCCAACAACAGCCCTGGCGGATCATAAAACAGCCTCTCACATCCATGTGGTTTTTGCTGCTAGGAGACAAGGTACAAAACACACAACCTCACGCCGGGCTCTATAAAACCTTATATTCCCCCTCAGACCCAGAGTTCATCTGAAGAATTTGCATCACCTAATTAGAACCAAGTTTTAAACTAATAAAAAACAGTAAACCAGAAAAAAATTAACAGCCCCTTTCCTTTCTTTGTCCCCTTTTTGTGATTTCAGTAACCATAAAATTTGAACAGTACCTTCCTGACTTCTTTCCAGGCAGAATTTCCACGCAGAAGCTTTGCTGGCAGGTCTTAACTACTAAGCACATTTGAAGGCTAAAGTCACTTCCTCTCAGTGGTGCCCAGAGTCAGGTGTATCTCGTTCTCCTGCCTCCGTGGTGAGAACTGCTCACAGGCAGCTCCTGAGAAGCATCAAGAGACCTCAGCTGCTGTTGACACTTGCAGAGTTGTTTTTCTGCAGAGAGAATGAGAAGCCAATCTCTGCTATTACAGGCAGTGATGATTTTTCTCTTTTATTTTCATTTTTGTAGTGTCTTTATATTCTTTTTTAAGCTGTACATCAGGATGAAACGTACTGTGGCACAGGTGCTTAGACTGATGTTGTCTCTTTGCAACAAAGACCCTCAAAACTTACCTAAGGAACTTCACTACAAATAATTTCCTTTGTGTGTGAGTGCCCTATTCCAAATTTACCGATATTCCTACTTTACTCTGCAGTTTTATCCATACATCCTCCCACTACCCCTGCCCAGGACCTCCCATGAGTGCAGGCAGCACGTGTATGAAACGTCCCACCAGTTCTGTGACCGGCAGAGGAAACCAAGGTTTGCCAAGCACATGCTGAACTTGCAGCCTGGGTTGTGGCTGCCCTCACTCCCTCGTGCCAGTCCTGATGAGGGGCCAGTCCCTGGGGCAGGGAGGCCACGGACAGCTGCTCCAGGCAGTGTGAGCGCAGGGAGGAGTTGCTTGGGAGGAGGCAGATGATTCATGTGGCCTCTGTCCAGGCATTACAAGCAGCACAGACCACTGGGCATGTCTTGCCTGCCCTCACACAGAATCATTTGCGTTGGAAAAGACCTCTAAGATCATTGAGTCAAACCAGTAACCCAGCACTGTCAAGCCCACTGCTAAACCTCGTCCCCAAGTGCCACATTCACACATTCACAAATCCCTCCAGGGATGGTGACTGCATCGCTTCCCTGGGCAGCCTGTTCCAGGGCTCCACAGCCCTTTTGGTGAAGATATTTTTCCTAATATACAACCTAAATCTCCCCTGGTGCAACTTGAGGCTGCTTCCCCTGGTCCTGTCCCTTGTTCCCTGGGAGCAGAGCTCAATGCCACCCCGGCTACCCCCTCCTGTCAGGGAGCTGCAGAGAGGAAACGGGATGCCACGACAGCCTGAAGGCAATGAGGTCCAGCAGCAGCACAGCAAGGCTGTACAGTACCCACACGGTGTGACAGTGACAGGCCAGCTTGGTCTGTGGGACCTAGGATGGGACATCAACATGCTGTGGCTGGGGGCAGACTCGCCGTGGATGCCGCCAGGATGAACACAACATCAAGACCCTTCTCCGAAGTTTTGAGGCCAGCCTGAAGAGCAGAGCCCGAGGCCCGTCCTTGGCTTGCTTCCCCATCTACCCACACTTTATTGCCTTGGCTCACAGAGGGGCTCTGAGTAGGGGACAGGCTGTAACTGTGGGTTCAGATTATATTTTGAGTACGGAGGCTGTGAGCAATGTTCATTCCTGGTGGGTGTATCATGGCCATGGCTTCCGGAGCAAGCAGCCGGTAGAGCAGCAGCAGATGCCTGACAGGGAGGGCCGTATCCGCTGCAGCCCTACACTCAGGAGGATGCAGCTGTATCCTCCCCGCCAGGTCTGCACTTGCATTTTCCTTCGTCAGAACTCAAGCAAGCGCTGCTCCTCCTCTCCTTGCAGCCCAAATGATAACTGGTCTCCTGATGTGCCTCTCCCACACAAAGTGCTCAGGTGGTGGGGCAAAAGGGAGTTAAACATGTCCACCCTGGCATAGCCACCGTATCTGCCAAAAGCCTTGGGCTGTCTGCAGTTTAGGAGAGGGATTACTGTAACCCGACCTCTGCAGCTGGAATCCACTCTCACACTCTTTCAGTGCCCATAGAGACACCAGCAAGGACATGGCCTGGAGGCATTTATGTCAAGGAGACCTGATGGACACTGCATGTGTCACTGCACTGAGAGGAAGACATTATCTGAGGGTGAGAGAGCAGAAAGAAAACAAGAACCCCGAGGATCCCATGCTTAGAGGATGAGAGGGGAAAGAGGTCAGTTCCTGACAAGCAGCTCAAAACAAACCCACTGTTCTCAGTGAGACTCTTCATCCCTCTTTTACCAGGTGTTACCTGGAAAATCCATCGGCTCATTCTCCTTCCCTTCACCATTCCTCTGCTCTAGCAAAATGGGGAAATTTGTGAGGCAACACTAATGGCACCAGCTTCCTGGCTGGTCTTACCTCACCTGCCTAGAGGAAAAGCAGCAGATTCAAGCTGATGTCTGGAGGAGGAAGCCTGCCCTGGATTGAACTGGAGGACTCTGTGGCAGAACTGTGCACCAGGCAGCCCTGAGACAGACACTGTTTTGGCAGAAGCACCACATCCCATGGTAGGGCACTTATATTTCATTACTTGTGTGTGTTTTCCTGGCCTATATATATCTGCTCTGTGGGTTCACCAGCCAGACACTGCCCTGTAGTAACACATAGCAGGTTTAGAAACCATACCAGCCCAATGCTGCTGTCTTCCTGACCTTCAAAGTTTTCCTGCTACCTGCTGTCACCTTCTGGAAAGGCTAAAAGGGACAGACTATTTCCTAGAAGAATGGAAAAAAAAAACCACCCCAACCTTCCAGGCCTTTGTATGTCAGAAAAGAAGTCCAAATCATTTCCTTGTCTCAACTCCAATGAAAAAAAAGTCCTTTCTGGGTTTTCTCACACACATTCCATGGCTCATTTTTAACACATTTCTGTTCAGAACAAAGCTCTAGTCCTGGATTTTGCATCCTAACTGTAGCCTAGCAAAATGATGCTAAAACAGAGTTCCCTGTTGTGTCCATCGCTGGCCTTGCATCACAGCACCACTTCCCAGAGCAGGCTCCAGAGGTACACATGGAGTACATAAACCTTTTGCACAGAGTGGTTGTTCTAAAAATTCCTTGGGGCTGTAGCTCCAAAGAAAGGACCCTGCAGAGGCCAATGGTGCACAGAAAATGAAAACATTATGCTCCCCAAAATGCTGTCGTGAGGAAGCAACAGTGAGGAGAAGGGAACTTCTGGCCATGGTTGATTTATGGTTGCTTTGGCTCATATCCAGCCTGGAATACCCCAAGCCTATGGAAATGAAATGCTGAGGAAGTTGTACATCCTCTGGAAGAGTCAATTAAAAACAAAGTGCAGGTTTTATAAACATGGTGTGTGTACACTATTGAAAGGCACCCTTTCTCCTGGGCTTTGGCGTTGTGTCTAATGCTGCTGGCCAGAAAGGCTGGTTGGGAGCAGGAATTTGGGGATTTCTTAAGAATGACAGTATTGGAAAAATGTTGAAATGTTGACATTTCCCACCAAATGAAAGTCCTGAATTTCTTTTTTTGGTCACAATCCATCAAACTGTATAATTTCCCCTCTTCTAAAGTAAGATCCACGTTCAATATGATTGTGTGAACATGGTTCTTGCAGCGTTTGAAAGGGATCATGAAAACGTTACCCTTTATTTCTCTGTAGTGGGTATCTGCCCCTTTATTTGACAGGAGAAAAGCAACCCACTGAGAACTTTTTAAGCTCTGTGATTTTCCTTCTTTTTTTTCCTGGAAGTCTCCCTCCAGGGACACCAGCTTTGAACTGGGGGTAACAACAGGCAAAGATAAGGCGAGTGTTCTTTACTGAGGTCACTTCTGTGAATTGGAGCAGGTGCTAAAACCTGAATTCAGAAAGTTCCTGAGTCCAGGCTAAAGGAAGGCAAGCACGAAATCGAGCTTTGCCACTGACATCAATGGGATTTAGCACAAATCCATTCCTAATTACAACTGCATTACAACTGTAAGGCAAGCCCTCGTTGCTCTGATCTCCAGGCGCTGTTGTGTGCCATTCATCCCTTGGTGTGAGCGTGCTGGCCCTTCACTGCAGCCTTGCTCATCTGCTTTTTATAAAAGCCCTATTTGAAATCGGAAGGGAATGTGTTCCACGCACAAGTATCTTGTCTGCCTCAGAGCGCAGCAGTTTCCGAGCGGATGCCCCTCTGGATCCCAGCCCTGTCTTCAACAGTCAAGCAATAAATTCCATTCCTTCTACACAGTTTAGCAAAGGCCATATGAGTCATCACTGGGTGTAAGGACAATGATAAACGGTCCTTTAAAATGGTTTCTGCTCGGCTGTTCCTTCTTTAAGGGGCCTTTCGGGGAGATCTAATCAGGTCCCTGGAAAAGAAGTGCTGCCTGGGGCCCTGGCAGGCAGCAAGTGCAGGACAGACCATCAGGCCATTCTGCTGATGCATCACCAGTTTTAAAAGACCTCTCCTTTCACTCCTCTTTTCCTTGCCTGTGGATTTTGGCAATAAAAAGGTAGATCAAGCACCTAAAAGTGGGCCAGGAATACGTATATCCCCATCCATCTGTGACACAGCATCCTAGGAGCATGTGAAAGAATGGGATTAACAGCAGTGCTGCAGGAATAAATGATCTGTTTCTTCAGCCCACGGTGCACTTTGGCATCAGCTCTGCCATTAGGAAAAGATCAGTACATGCTTTAAGTGAGTATTAATGCTTTCTTTAATAAAGTCAGGAAATGAAATTTAACAGGACAAGTCTTGATGTCAGAGGGAGCATCTCCACAAAGGGAGAACAGTCCAGGGCAGTGCTGCACAACAGTTCTGCACAGCTGTGAGACAAAACAGAAGCTGCAAGAAAGTTCTCCTTCCTGCAGGAAAATCCAGCTGTAGACCCGTACAGTGAAAGCCATGGGAGGCACAAAAACATTTGCAGTGCTACTCTTGTGAAACCTAGGAGATGCACTACGTAATTGTGAGCTCCATCCCCCAGCTCCTTATCTAGAAATATTTACATTTCTGAGGCACGAAGCATCCCCTGGCATGGCCCCAGCCAGCCCAATCTCCTGCAGGAGATGGCAAAGGAGGTGAGAACTGTGCAGTGCCTGCCTTCACACGGCCAGCCTCTCCTGCCAGTCTCCCTCTGCAAGTTGGACAAGAGAAGGAAGAAAGAAAAAAAACCAAAAAAACAAAAAACAAACACCCAAACCAAAGCTCCAAGACTATTTTTATTTACGATCATGTTCGTGGGCCACTCTTTGTCTAGACAGCTGGTATTAGCATCTGAAGCTGTCCTGGAATCTAAAATACCATTTATTTACGGGGGAAATAAAAGCCCTGGATTAAACAGTTCATAAAAATAATCTGGGAATTGACATGGGGCCCAAGGAGACCAAAGGTAACAAGATCTAGAGCAGCATCTTTGTTTGTCTTGGCTGTAAGGATGTTTCTTCAGAAAACAAAACTAAACAACTTCCCCCTCCCAGCAGCGCCCCAAAACAATTTGGCTTCAGGAGAGGCTTCCTCTCCTCCCACCTTTGTCTGGTTGCTTTAAACACATCCCTATCCACCACCCACAGCAAAGGAGTTTCCAAACAAACTGGTCACCTGACTGAAAAGTGGGACCGGAGAGGGGCAGCTCTTATCCTTCCAAGGACGTCCTTGGAACTGGGAGCTGCTATATTTTCATGCAGAGAGACTCTGAATGCCACAGATGCAGCATCTTTAAAAATCAGCCTTTCCAGCTACGTGGGACAGCCTGGAAAGAAGGATGCCTGTTGGTAGCACACCTAGAGCATGTGCCTGATTTCTGGGATACAGAGTTCATACACAGCATGGTGCAAACTGCCTGTGTTCCAACAACATTCAGCTATTAAACATGTTAGGTAGGAAATACTCCTCCTTGTGTCCTTTGTTTAGAGGCAGATGCTGTCTTCAAAGAACAACTAGCACAAAAGACTGTATATTACAAATCAGTGCTCAGCTTCCCTTTTTTCTTGGATGTTCCCTGCAATCTCTGAAGCATCTGTTGTGTTACCAAGAAGGCCACTTTCTGGGGAGAACAGCTGAGTTTTGGCTACTGGTGCAAGCCTCAATTTGCTGGACTGTGGTCCTGACCCAAGATGGCCAAACTTGTCATAGTATGAAGCCTCTGCTGATGAGATCAGAGTCTGAAAAGACAAATTCCAAAGTGCAAAGAGAAAAGGATGTTTTCCTTTCCGCTGGACAAAACACAACTTTTCTGGCAGGCACAGGCAGGACAGTCTGTCCACTTTGGCAATACCCTGCACGCCTGGATGTACACAAGTGTGTTTTTACATGCAACCCCGTTTGATTACACAATCTCTTTCCAAGAGAATTTGGCAAGAAAGGCATCTGGGAGAATTTCGGAACTGAGCGCAGTCTGCAGCAAGCTGCTTCTCTCACACTGTTTCCAGCACCATTTGGAGCCGCTGACCACTGGGAAAACAACCAAAGAAAATCACCCTAAGTGTTGCTCAGGGACCCAGCCCTGTCATTTCAGAGAGGCAGCAAGACTGCAGGTTCAGCCTCGGTTGCCAACTTGTACCTACAGAGCTTTATCAACCAGCCAAACAGCTCAGTCCACCCTCAGAACACTCAACCAGCCCCCAGGCTCAGTCTCTTCCCCCTCTTTGTCTTCCCAATCACGATTCTGAACCTTTGCCAAATGCATCTGGTAAAAGATTCTCATGTCAAAGGCTTTTCCTGACCAACAATCTTTTTGCACCCCGGCTTCTTCCAAAGCTGGATCTGCTCTTTCAGTGTTCCTACCTTCCTGAAAACACTATTTAACACCCATCTGGGGAGACAGTATTTCATGCTGGTGCTCAATTCTTCTAAACTCCAGGTTAGACTTCCTGAGAAACGCATCATAGCTTGCCTTGGGATTCTTATGCTTGTTTATGTTGCAAACATTCCACCTGTTTGACCATAACATTGTTCTATTTGCATTTGCTGTTTGTAGAGAAAGACACACGCCTTGTGCTTACTGGAAAGTTCTTGTGAGCAGTGCCAGTGCCAGGCAACCTGAAAGAGGAGAACAGGTTTATTCTATTGAAGGCCACGGTTGATCTTGATCATGAAGCTCAAAGCGTAGTTAGCAAACACAAACACAAGAAAACACAGCTCTTGTGTGCCACAAATCTCTGCTGTAAATGTCAGGCACCCTCCAGGATCCACGTGCCTGTGGATCTGCACGTCCACCTCGAGGGTGTCTGAACTCCAGGATGCAGCTTCTCAGGGTGGGTTCCTGTCCAGAAATGTCTCTCACCCCTTTAAACTTCAGGTTTATTTGCGTTTTTCTGACTATTTTTCAAAATGCAAATAAAAATGTCAGACTGCATATGAAGAATCACCCTCTTTCCTTCCCAATAAAAAGGATCTTATCACGCAGCACTTTACTTTGGAATAGGTAACTGGCATCTCTAAGAATATTAATTGAAAACATTTGTATTTATCCCAGTAGGATGCAGCATGAGGTCTCTGAGTGCTCCTTCTTCTAGGCTTTCCTTTACAAAATCAATCTTAAACTTAAATCTCTGGCATTCTGTAAATGTGATTTTGACTGCTGTAACTTCCTATTGTGCAGCACAATTTCAGTCAGTTTTCATTTAATGGCATTTCACAGAGAGCACGTGTGAAACATCCACCCAGCTCATTGCTTTAAGGGTTTACCGTATCAGTGGTGTTATCAAACACCACAGCCAATAACTCCTGAACTCCTGAAATGCCCTGTCTATCCCAGGTCAGAATGAAAAATGTCCAAGTGTCAGCCTTAGTGATCAAATTTCCCCACTTGTCTGCTTGATTCACCATCTTCCCCTGGGTTTCCATATAGCTCATTAAACAAAACAAACCTTTAGAGAAAGAAAACGTTTGACATGATTAACTAGCTTTGCTGGTAATGTGTGTGCAACCCACCCAGGTGTCTAGACAGTTTGAAAAATACAGATCATATTTAGGACTAACAGCTGTTACTTCTCAAGCCTCTCTGTTGGACCTCAGATTAAGTGGGAACAGACCTTATCAATATTAGGTGGTCCTCTTCCAAAGAAAACATCCAGCCTGTTGCAGGAAATTAAGTTACTGGTTCAGTAGATGGCATTTTTACCTGCAGCCTACGAGAAAGTTCTGCACTCCCACAGGTCCTGTTTCGGGAAAAGCGAGAGAACAAAGAGTTCAGAGCCACTTCCACTGGGGGAAACCCTCAGTATTTTTTCATAAAAGGGAAAAAAAAAATATCAACACCTGTGTCCTATGAGACTGCAGCTTAGGCAGGTGTTTCTTGCCTGCCCATGTAACCTTTATAATAAGCCTGTTTGCTTATGCGGGTTTTAGACAGTAAAACTTTGTTAGGCGCTCCTAAATAATAGTTAATGGCTTAACAAGAGGTTGTGAGAGGGAACAATGACAGACTCTGGTAAGAACAGGCATTTATGGGGCTCCCCAGGACAAACAAGGTGCTATGGAGAAGGGTATCCAGAAGTGGCACCTGTTGCTTGGCCTATGTCACCATTGCACACCCTGGGCCATGAGCTGCTGACTGCAGAACAGTCATACACGGTGTTAGGGGCAAATGCAATGTGTGCCCAAAAGGTGTGGGCACAAGCCCTCTGATTACTAAAAGATGGAAGCCTGAGCAAAGTGAAAAATTGCAGGTTAAACCCCTTTTAACCAGGACTCTGCCCTAAGATGTACAGATGAGGTTTCGCAGGACTACGAGTGGTGCAGAAGCACAGAAAGCCAAGGGCCTGTGCTTCTAAATGTGATGGCCTGGGGGACTGCTCCTACCTGAGAAATTTCACACAAATAACGTGTATTTTACACAAACAACGTGAAAGGGCCAGGCAAACACACAGGAATTCTCAAGGTATTGCTGCTAGCAGGTACATCTTCTGATTGAGTCGAATTTGTCACGGTTCTGGAAAAACACAAAGGTCTTTGCCCCACTTCACTGTGTTTGAGAATTTATAGGGGGTGAAAAGATTTATAACTCATCTCTAAGTTCCAGCCAGTCAACCAGGCTGCCCAGGCCCTGAACTGTGGGTGTTCAGGGTACGGCTGTTCAGCAGGGCCTGAATTCAGGCCCCGAGTGCTTTTATAAGAGACTGTAAATCACCTTAACTTTTATACGCTGTGGCAACACGCGAGCAGAGGAATGTGGCTGGTCTGTGCTAGTCCCAGAGAAGGTCCCAGACGAGGCCAGCAGATTGCACAGCAGACACCGGGCCCGGCAGTAAAACACTCAGACTTTGTGAACGTGACCAGGGCGAAGGGGGGGAAACCAGCACGGAGGTGCCACAGGAGCAGAACTCCCGATGGGAAGAGCATTGCTCAGCAGCAAGCAAACTGTAACGCACAGGGCAGACAAAACATCTGGCAGCTGCTTCAAATAGTTTGCTGTCTGAAGGGCAGACAAGCCTGCAATAGTTTCGAACCAAAACATGTGGGAAGGCAGGATCAGTGCACCAGCGTGTTTTGTGCAAGCACCGGACGAGTTTTGTTCCCCCTCAGCACCGTTTCGTAAGCCAAGAAAGGCTGTGCTTCGGGTTAAGTTTTTAATTTTAATAAACTTATATAAATAAATCACTATGTATTTCCTCCTCCAGTCAGATACAACTTAGCCTTTGGCACGAGATCAACAGCATTAGCTCTGCATAGGAAGCATGTGGAGAGAAGAGGGGCAACAGGCTAGGAAATGTTTCTCATAATTGTCTTACCTTATGCAGGAGAGAAGGTGTGACTGCCAAAATAAGTCCTTAAAAGCATGACGCACATCCTTTTGAGCTGGCACATCTCAGGCACAGGGAAAGGGAAAACTGCCTTGGCTCTGGCAAAGGACTTGACAGGTACAGACTGGCAGCTGGGCTCCCGCAGGGAACTTGGTTGAGCTCAGAAATAATTTCTCACTTCTGCAGATAAAGGGGAGAATTGGCAACTGTCCTCTCCCTCCCTCCGAGCTTTTCTGTCCTGACATTAGCACAGCTTTGGTGAAGATCCACAGTAGGAATACTGGCTGGCACAGAGGTGTGCAGGGGTGTCACCTGCACCCAGTACAGGCTTCCCTTTGTGAAAGGAGTGATGACAAGGCTGCTGAAGCAGCACGACATGCTTGCTTATCAACTCCTCCACTGAACACTTCCCCTCCTGCACACTTTTCTAGACTCGACCTCCAGGAGGAAACAAAAGCTACTCCCCTGCTTGTCTTAGAGTAGCAGAGCTCTCTGCAGAATTGTCACAGCACTGCTCCAGCACAGGCAAGGCAGCAGCAGGCAAACTGTCAAGGCCAGAAGCCTCCTATAAAATGTAGGAACGGTTCCAGGTGCGTAAACGTGATGAGTCAGCAGCAGCAGGAGGACGAGATGCTGGCCAGTGGAACAGGGCTGCTTTTCAAGGCAGTCCTGATACAAGCAGGGCTTGCAGTTTTTACTGCTTCTCAAAAAGGCAGAGATCTTCCTGCCACAGTGCCAGTGGTTGGACACAGGCACTAATAGCAGGGGAGCAGAGAGCCACTGATTTATTAGGACTTGCTAATCTGTGATATCATTTGTTGATTCCATCAGGTCCAATCCCCATCTCATGACTTCCTCCCCTGTTGCCATGGCACTGTACATAAACACTGCAGACTCCCAGCCCTGAGCAGGTCATTTGTTTCAAATATTCCATGCAGCTGGAACACAAGCCTGTTTGGGTGTCTGGAGCTGAGCATGAACTAATTTCTCAGTTTTCTGCACCCGCCCCACCTTCTGCACCCTCCCAGCCTGTTGCTGTCCCAGAACCCCTCCAGCCACACTCCCAGTGACACACAGGCAGCCTTCCACTGCAAGGTAAAAGGGAAGCTGGTCTTGGTCAGAAACAGGCAGGAAAGAAGTGTTTCACTGAAGCCCTGCACTACCTGCAGCAACCTCACTGCTGACACAACCGGAGAGCGTCTCTGCACTGCACAGGCTGCAGGTGGAGGAGGCTGAAGGCACAACCAGCAAGCAAACAGGTTGTATTCCACAAACAAAATAGTCCATATCTCCTCACGGCCCAGGAATGAAGTCTCTTATGCAAACAGATCCCAAAACACATGAAAACAGATCAACTTATAGCGGTGGGTAGGGAGTGACTGAAAAGCAAACCAAGTAATATGAGCTAAATCAAGTTCATGACCAGGGGAAGTTTCCCAGGACACACTGAAATCCATCAGCCATTTTTCAAGCACTCAGGAATGACTCCCAACACTCAGCTTAACCTTCCACAGCACCTTCTGGAATTAACTGTGCTGTTCTTCTGGCCAGGGATCCCTCCAGCCCTCACCATTTTATTTTTTCTTCTAGCCACCACCTCCCTAAGAAAAATGACAGTCAGATATCAGCATAAAGTAGGAACTCAGTGAATTGCTTATGAACTTATTTTCTGAAAGAAGAGATTTGCTGTAATGAAGGAGGGAAACGCTACTGAATCTATTTTATATTGAATAGAAAAAGGAGTATGGTGTAATAAATCAGTTAAATCAGGAACCCAAGGCTACTGTCCTATCACAGACTTTAACAAACTCCATCTTTTAGGCAATAGTGGCAACTGAACAAACATCTCAGGTTCCCACACTTACCATCCCGTACCAATGCACCTTGCCCTCCATCTGTACACACCTTTTAGATGCCTTTAAATTGTTTTCCTTCCAAGCAGAGACAAGGCCACAAGAGCCCTTGCTTTGCCTGCCTGGGCAGGCTCCCTGCTCATGCAGAAACCAAGTATAAAGAAATCTGATCGTTTCACATCAATAAAAACCACCACCAAGTAATATTTAATAAAGTTTATTAGGTTACTGAGTATTATCTACAGTCATAAAATAGCCAGAATTTAAAACTGTACAAAGTAACGTCCTGGTGAAGTGAGAAGAGAGGGAAACGTGGGAGCACAAAGAGCATTAGGAGTAGGGAGAACACAGCTACTTCCCTGGAGTTCTGGAAGACACTGGTTCGAGTTGAAGGCAACCAAGTAGGGCTCCACACACATACACACTGAATTTTCTTGTGTCCCACCCTGCAACAGAAACTAGTACAAACCCCATAGTTGAAAAAACACAAATCATATAATATTAGAATAAAAAAGGGGCACATCACACCCCACCCAGTCTTGGCACCAATTCTGTGCTTTAAAAAATATACTATGCAAGTAGTTTATTTTAAAAAAGGTACCCTACAGCAGCTGTTTAAAACATGTTCTTATACATACACCACAAATATATATATTAACATTTTCAACAACTAAACTCATTTGTACCTACACAGAACTGAAGGAATAACTCAAGAGCAAAACAAAAAAAAAAAAACCAACCACACAAACATTTTTCAAGACAAAGAAAATGTGCAAAATAACCCCAGAAAGGCAGCATAGTAACCTGTGGAGAGGTCAAGAGAGCAGCTCCTGCTAGTAAAGGAGTGTCATCCTCTTTACTTGGCTACTGAGGTGAGGATCTATTTGGGATGTGCTGATTTTGCCTGAATTGCTAGTCCTGTTTATTGCAGTTCTCTCCTGCCCCCCAGCTCTGGAGAGGTTTAGTTTGTTCTTGCTGTGCCTGGAGATGACCCCACCGGCCCCTGTCAAGGTCTCACAAGTGACATTCTGCAGCAACCACCTCCTGGCTTTCTCATCTGCTGATGGTACTTCTGCAGCCTACACTGGAACCACCTTCTCTGGGACAACTTCTCACCCCCAAGCAAGGAACAGAGAGAACTATTCCTGCTGCACAGTTAAATGGAGATTATGCCAATGGTCTGGGACAGAACAAAGCCTGGTTTGGATGAATTTAAGCAGCTTATCTGAGAATTCCCTGGCAGAGCCATTAGAGAAGCACATCAGTCTGTTCCTCTAAAGCCTTACCATGGAACAGGATAGAAATCAGACCCAAGGTGACAGTGCCTGTAGCTGTGTAATGACTCTCAGCCCATCAGGCTGGTCTCCGTCTTCTGCACCCTGCTGCAGAAGTTTGTCCCTTCCCTGTCCCCACATCAGCAAGGATCCGCTGATCCCAGACTAAACCCTGCGGTTTTAAGTCGGGAAGAAGGCAGGTGAAGACACCGTCTGACTGCTCAATCCACTGAGTCAAACCCACTAAGGAGAGGCAGAGCAGAGAATGGAGCAGGAGAAAGCGACGGTGATAAACAAGAACATCAAGAACATGGGACTCATGATCTGGGAAACAGCACTAGAACATGGTGAGATGTCCCAGCAGAGATACAGACATCAGCAACACAACCTCCTTCTCCAAATTAATAAGTGGCCTGGTGGAAGGGTTTTAGTTTTGGTGTTTCAAGGCTTGGGGTGGTACTTTCTTTTTTTTTTAGGTTTTTAAAAATTCAGCAATTAATTCCTCTTGGTATTCCAGACTTTCCAACTCTGCTGGCCATCTCATGCCTTTCCATCCTTAGGACCCACTCTTAACCTTTCCACTCCTAATGCCTTCCCTTTCCCCCAGATCATGTCCTTCCCTTTAGCTGGTACAGACAAATCAGTTCACTCCTAGGCCCTTGAACCCAAAGGACAAAGCACAGCTTTCCTCAGGAGAAGCAGGGAAGCACAGAGCTTCTGTAAGTGTGCTGGGGCAAGTGACTTCCAAAGAACAAAACACTCAGCTGTGAAACAAGGATTACTTGGGAGCTTGCCCAATAAGGGCACATGGAGGCTTAAGCAGTGGCAGGAATACTTTGGCCCAGGAGTCCCAACAGTAGCGATGACACGAGGGTGCAGAGCCCATTGCTCGGTGGGTCAGCTCCGACGTGTTGCCTTGGTTCCAGCTCTCTGTCCTCGGACACGATGGTCATTGGTAGAGCAGGTAACTCTTGAGGGAGGCTGGCAGGGGCAGTGTAGGGATCTCAGTCAGTCTCTCCTTGCCCAGAGCAAGCCTCACAGCTCGCCGGCACAAGTCCATCAGAGGCAGTGGTTCAGCTGGGAAGAGAGAAGCCGAGACATCAGCATCTCAACCCGCAAGACGCACGTTCAATTTGCTGGTTCTAAAAGTCCCCCGGAAGAGACTGAGCAAGAAGAGTGAATGCCTGGCGTGTCTGCAGGACCTAAACCCTTCAGCATTCACATATCAGCAACTTCAACTCAGATACACCGGCAGAGCACGATGTTTGGGTACGTTATTTAAGCCATACAGGTGTGAACAAAAAAACCACCAGAATCCTCAAAAGGAAGTTACCCCTCTGCAACACCATTCTTTCAAGTCAGAACACAGCTCGTGCCTCTTACTGCAGTACCCAAAAACTTTTGTAAGAGTTGCTGAAGGAAAAACCTGCAGCAGCCTGAGAGCATCACGTGGTCTGGGCACCCAGAAGGCACCATGATTTGTCTCATATATAGGGTAACAGCTGTCAGCCCCTTTCATTTATATCACATAGTTCCCATGAAAAACACAAAGCCATCTGTCAAAGCTTCGTGTCACCACTTGTATTGTGACATTTTCCACTAGAGGATTCGCTCCTGTGTCACAAACCTGGGAAGGATACAAGCCTTTGGCTATCTTTTTTTGCATCCTGTACTTAAAAGCACTGAACAAGATAATACAAGTTTTTCAGGAATGGCATATGGGGCCCTTTGCTGTTGAGGAGTCATTCACAACTTAGAGGGGACTAAGGTCAAAGCCAGAGTTAACAAACACATCACAGCTGCACAGAGGGGAAGATTCACATTAGTTACTCACAGCTCCTGCTGCTGAGTCTGTCAAAGCTCACCTTCACTCAACGTGCTGCTCCAGCCTAAGGGGTTTCTCCTCCCACAAGAGAAAACACAAAAGACTTCCCAAAGCAGAGAACTGGATGCCCTTCTAACAGCCTGGGGGATCTGCCTGCACCCTTGGAAAGCTTCCTTTACAGATCTCTTGGGCTGAACACAGACCTAAAAGCACCCACAGGCGTGGAATGAGTTTGGCTGAGAAGCTGCAGCCTTCAGGAGCTTTGAGAGATACCAACAGCTCTAGTTCTACTACTATATGCAAAATTACTCTCACTGGTCATACAGCTTTTGAAACAGATGAGGGACAGGGAAAGCTTACTTTCTCTGAGCATGGTCATGTTACTGCGTTTTTTTAACCAGAATTCATTCCATCAATAAGGAAGCTACAAGTACCTTCCTTCCAGATTCAAACACTGAAAATCTCAAACAGAAGGGTGTTGTCAGTAGCCTCAGATCAGGTCACTCCTGACTCTACTTTGGAAAAAATTAACAGCCATACCGCTCCACGCAGAAAACACTTCCAATGAGAAGGGGGAAAAGTAATATTTATCCAAGTTTTGGCAAAAAGTCTGTGAGAAGGAGAGTTTGTTAGCTGAGGAGAGACTTGGTAACAAAGTCAGGAAACACAAGGCTTGAACTGGTCTGTCTCCTCCTCGTGTTCACAGTCAGAGCTGAACCAATGCTCTATTTCCCCTCTGTCCCTGCTGTGGATCCCGAGCTATTACCTCCTTCCAGGGGAAGCTGCAGTGAAATCTTTTTTTCCTATCAGTTCTGCCTTAGTTACTCCTGATCATTAGTTACTCATAATCATGCCCCTATATGCACACCTCTCCTGCACTGACAGCTGGGTGGGGAGCACATGGATGTGTCAGGGCAGTGCTGCTGCTTCCCAAAGCCCCACCATTTACCACACGTGTTCTGTGTCACAGGGAAGACCTGGCTGCAAGCCCTGCTCCTGCCTGCTCCTGACCCACTTCAGGATCCACGCTGCCTCTTCCACGGGGACGGGTCCCTGCAGCCAGACTGCACCTCTGTGACACTGCCAGGGAGGCCTATTCCTGGCAGCATTCCTTGGCACTTCCCAAAGCAGCCTATTCTTAAACCACTGGGGTACAAACACACCGCATTCAAAGTCTGTCCCAATTCCGCCTGCTCTGTGTGGAGATAGCTGGGACAGGGGCATTGTCTAGCCAGCATCCCAGGGGACAAGGGGCCTGACCTTCAAAGCCTACAGACATTAACATAACAAATACATTTGAGTTTAACAGCCTTAAAAGGAGAGGATCTTCGACAGAGATTAAGAACAAGAACTTTATCCTCATCTAGTTTGCGCTGATAACCCAGTCTGACAGGAGACCCAAAGAGAAAGCGCACACATATCTGACCTCCTTCCATTCACAGGCACTACAATCACTGGACAGTGTTGCTATTGAATGCTCAGAAGTGGTTAGAGCCAGACACCTTCTTTCTATCAGTGCCAAAATAGCATCCCGTCATTCCTGGCCCTGCGCCCACAATTCACTCCTATGCTGAGAGCACATTACAACCCCATCCAGTCCTGGAGGTGGCCATTTCCTTGCTAAGTGCAGCTCTGCTCCAGCAATTCCACAGCCTTGCTGGCTTTGAGGGGAGCTGTAGGTTTTGGCTTTGACCCTTCAGCAAAACCTGGTTCCTGGAGCTGCTGCCATTCTGTAAACTGTTGGGGCAGGAGGGTCTGGGTTTCTTTCTCTAGGTAAGAAAGTGCTCTGCCAAGAGCCCTCTACTTGCTCTTGTTGAGATGCAATGCATTTCTCAAAGCACTTGTGGATTTTGCTGCCATCCCTTTGCAGGGCTTTCCTGGTTATTCTGACAGCTCAGTTTTCCTGGTGCCTGGTGGCAGCTCTGTTGTACCCCATGCCAGTAGTGCCAGGGTTTGCCAGTGCCGGTCCAGCATTAGGACACTTCTTAAGCACAAGTGAAGGAGCCCAATATGCTACAGCCTTTGGGCAGACACTGTCCTGGAATGTAGAGGAAACACTGTTCTTCATATCAATTCTGCCAAATTTATTTCACTAGCAGCATAAATCCAGATTTTAATCCACTTCCTTCACCTCTCTCCTCCACCCTACCCAGAGGACTGAGTCACAGTCTGGCCCCATGGGAACTTCTGACTATGAGAGATAACAGACTTTAGCACATTTGGACAGCCAAATTTATTACTAAGCTTAGCTAGAGATTGATGTGCCTGTTAGTAAAAGGCCTGGCATGCAAGCTGGGCTGACTACAATATCCAGCCCCTTGCTAGAAATGAGCACACCCTGCTCTGAAAGAAGCAGAGAAGTGAGCTACTTTTTTGAAAGATGAGACATTCCCATTTTCTTAGCTAGGGACAGATTTTCCCATTCTTGCCTGAAAAGGATTTCAAGAGTCCCTTCATTATCCATTTAAGGAAGGGGACTGTCTCAGACCTTTTTCTGTAAAGAGACACCAAGATTACACTGCAAATAATGCAACTGTCACAAGAACATTTGCTGGTGCTTTGGTTGGAATACAGAAAGGTTTGCCACCTCTGGTCAGACAACTGGCATCACCTTCCCCCACCACGCTCTCCCACTCAAACCCTGCAGTGCCTGGGTGAGCCACCAAGGATTCAGAGCTGTATCCAGCAACCCTCCTGCTGACATCAAGTCCTCACCTCCCCAGAAGGATGAAGCCCCTGCCCAGGCTGTCCCAGTAAGCCTGCACTGAAGCAGATTTGTGCAGCCAGAACAAATACAGGAGTGATACTCACGGTCGAGTCCATTCAAGTAGCACATCCGTATCTCACAGTGGCCCCACACTGCGCTCACCACCGGGTAGAGCTTCTTCCCTTTGAGCCCTCGAAACGCAACCCCCATGTACTGCCCATCGACAATGAAGCTCAGTGTCCCATCATCCATGTCCAGGACCACCAGGAAGGAGTCGGGCACGATGAAAGTCTCGTCCGGTTCCAGGAAGGCGGGGTAGGTTTTGCTGGGCTGGTTCTTGCCGTCGTGGTAGAGTCTGTTGCGGCCGAGGTCCCAGCCCCACGACTCGTGGTTGTTCCCCACCAGGGTCGTGTAGCCCACCGAGTGCAGGGGGGCATCTGCCGTGGCCACCCCCACCACGGCGTGGGTGCCCCGCTGCCGCATGGCCCACGTGATCTGCCACACGTGCAGCCCCCGCGTGTACCCCACCTTGCCCCGGATGGCGTCTGTGCTCTGGGCCACCGGATGCCGGTGAAATATGAGCTTGTCGTCCTCCTTCACGAACACGTTCAGCGAGCGATCGTCGTTGTTCCACGAGTGCAGCAGCTGCACTTCGTAGGACACGGGAGGCATGTCCAGCAGCAAGTCCAGCCGTGTGGGTTTGCTGTAGTCGAGTCCTTGGAGCTCCTGTTTCAACGGCCTGTACACAGGGTCCCTCATATCCACAGTCTTTATCCCACCTGTGACCTTCTGACCCATGGTGTGTCCTGGTTTCACCTCTTTACAGGCTCATCGGTTCACCTGGCAGCTTCTGCTGTCATTCAGCCCCGCAGAAAAGGTTGCTAGGAGACTTTGTCAAGATGTGCACCACTCAGTATTGCCTAACGGGTGGAAAGAAAAACAGGAGACAAGTTAAACATTAGCACACGCAGCCTTGTGTGCCACATTTACAGAGCGCAGCATTCATCTGTTTATCCCAACACCCTGTCCTGCCTTTCCACCAGCAAGGAAGGGTTCCACGGACAGCCTGGCAAAGCGCAGAGCAGCCACTGACACAGGGTTGAGGAGATAACCCTCTTCAACCCCACTGAAGCTTTGCCGAGTACCTTGTAGGCCTGACTGCAAGTCCGAAACAGCAGACAGAACCTGCAGGGTCCGTCCTCGGGGGACACTCATTCCAGCAGCTACTGGTGCTCTCGGCCCCACTGAGGCACTGCAGCCAGGGAGCAGATAAACCTGCTGTATGGTTTGTCTCAAACGAGCGGCTTCGCTTGGGGCAGCTGCTCTTCTCCAAGGGGGAAAAAAATCCCCCGCTTCAGTCGCAGAGTCCAGGGGGAGGAGCAAGATTCTTCTCACAGTTTAGCACTTTTCCTTCCAGATTTCAGAGGAACCTCTAAAACGTTTAAGCCAGCTTGGCTAGAGATACTAGCTCACTTTGTGTACCTCGCACTGCATCCACTGAAGTGTCTCTGCTCTCACTCAGCAACACAAACAACCCTCTGTAAGGCAGCTGCCAAACTGGGGGCAGCTATTAGGAGAATTAGAAGTGGGAGGGGAGTGAACGAGCTTTCTAAGAAAAAAAAGTGTTATTTTAACATTTCCTGAAGTGAGGCAATCATGCAGCACTCCTGCCAGCTACAGTCACAACACTTACTCACAACCAAGGACCTCATCTGGCACAGAAAATAAGAGCATGAATCAGATCTGGTTTAAAAATAAGATTACTGGACATCAGCAGCAAGGCTTCAGCTAGAAGGTGACAGGGGAGGCTCATGTATGTTGAAGCTCCATGTATGTTCAATTCAGCAGCTTCCCTACAGGGTTTTACCACTAATCCAAGGTATGCCACTGGAACAGTGAGCTAAATCTCAATTCCTAACCAACATGAGAAAAGACTTTTCCTTCCCTTCCCTCCTTTTTTTTCAAGGATGGGAGAGGAAAAGGCCTGAGGTTCTTTAGAAGTCATACCCCAACACACAGGCTGCAGCACAGCTATTTCAAACTATCCAGGAACCTCAGATGTTTGGCACTGACAGAGAGATATGCCATTTAAACAGGGTCTAATCATGTTATCAGCTGCTAAGATAACCAAGACATCCTGCAACTTAAATAAATACCATCCCCAACATCAAATCAAAACTCTGTAAGCCTTTAGGAACAGCAAAATCTCAAAGCAAGGGATGCCAGGAACGAGCCAAAGCAGACATTAGCTGAGCTTCCCTGGGAAAGGCACATTAATGCTGACCCAAAGCAGTGATTCCAGTGTAAGTCATTTGCTCAGGCTGGGATAAAAACCATCAGGCTGCTGAACACGTGGTGTTCTACACAGAACAGGTGGTGCTCTACAGAAAGCAGCAGGTGAACCACCTGGCATTCACCAGGCCTGGGGCATAAGGGCAAAGGCTGTCCCAACAAGGGACTGGCTAAAGTACACATGGAAGCCCATAGGCAAATTCAGCTGCTGGAATTTTGATTAGGATAAAGGAACAAAACATTGGCAGAAGGAGGAGAGGCAGAGACTTCCTGTGCAGTACATGTGAGAACACAGCATAGGAAGCAAGAACCAAAACACAGCAGACTGCCAGACTGCAGGAGTACTTGGTGCAGAGCTCTTCGAAGCACAAAACACTCCAGAGAAGCAAGAGAAAACAACTGTGCTCTTCATTAGCAAAACAATGCCTCGTTCATCATGACTTTTTACCTTTTGCCAACATAAGCTTCATCACATTTCTCTCAAGGCCGATGCACCAGAAAGGGAATCACCCCAGTGAAAGACAGCAGGGACTTCTGAAGCACAGGGGACAGGACACCCTCCACTGCCTGCTTGGCTCTGCAGAGGAAGCAGCTTTTCTGCACACAAGCACCACTCATCACTTCCATTAGTTACGACTCTTTCCCAGGCAGACTGTTAACGCCAGATGAAAGACAGTGGCCAGAATAAAGGGAAAGGAGGAAAGAAAGGAAAAGGGTTGGAACAAAGGGGTTGATTAGAGCGAGAGCAGGTCAGACACTGAGCACCATATGCCAAGATTTAAGTGCAACATGGCTCCTTATTAGGGCAAGGCAGTAACTCCAGCTCACAGCTGGCTCTGCTGCCGCTCCTGGCACTAGCCTGGTCTAGAACTGCAGGGTGGCACCTTGCCCTGCAGTCAGGAAGCACAATTACACCCTAATTTTTTAAAAGGAAAAGCCTCTTCATGCACAAGACAATACAGGCACTTTCCTGCAGCAGGAGAGATACAGAAGAGCTTATCCTCTTAAATTAATGGATTAATGCCCTGGGCAGCTTGATACGAGACACAGCCAGCCATAAATGAGAAGATATGCGAGGGAATGGGCTGCTTCAAAACCTTTGAACTGCTACAGGTTTAAGTACAAATCTAAACACTGAAAGTGCTTTTATCTCTCTTATCAACAGCTCAGGCTTGCTGCAACTCTGCTCTGCTTCACAAACACAAGCTCATCCCTGTGATGCTCAGTTCTGCTCCCATGCTTTTTTTCAGTTCTATTGTTAACCTTCTGGGCTTAAAAGCTTTGGAATGAAATTATAAGAGTGTCTCAGAGAAAAGCATTCCCTGCTGTTTTCAGTGAGAATTAGACCTCCCCTCGATCTCCCTGCTCAGAGCAAGCAGGCAATTTGCCATACAAGAAAGATATGCCAGATTTCAAAACAACTGCTTGCTGAAAATAGATCAAGGCAGGAGACAGAAAGACATCTCAATGCAAGGCAAAGTCCCTGCTGTTGGATAGGGAGAACACAAGTCTTCGAGGAAAATATTGTATATGACAGAGCAGAGGTGGTGTCCAGCTTCTCTTTTCAGCTCAGAAAACCCAAAGCTCCTCATGGCTCCTCCTTGCTCTGCAGGAGCATCAATAACAAGAACACTTGAAGGGTCTCAAGCTCCTTGATTCCTGATCCAGTCTTACTTTAGGTCTATTTATTCAAGTCAGTTTACTGTGGCTTTATTTCCTCCA
>JAYRBT010000056.1:6399826-6462785 GCA_036023395.1 Myiotriccus ornatus | reverse complement strand
AAGCTCCTTGATTCCTGATCCAGTCTTACTTTAGGTCTATTTATTCAAGTCAGTTTACTGTGGCTTTATTTCCTCCACATAGTATTAATTAAGTGTACTTCTACAGATAAGAGGCCAGACCTTTAAACACCCAACAGGCTCTGGGTGCTCTACAGGCAATGAATCAGAGCCCTACCCCACAGATTTCCAGCCTGGAACACACCTCAGGAGAAAAGATATTCTACCCATGGTGATTTACTTGCTTACAGCTTTGGAAGTTGAACTAAAGGATCCCAGGCAGTACTAACAAATGAGACCAAAAAAAAAAAAACCCACTGTGGTTTTGCTCATCTTCGCATGATTTTACTAGAAAAGCATGAAGTAAATCTGGTTCATTTTCTTGGGTTGAATGTTCATCCTGCAAGCCAGTAAACCACACTACTCCTGGTTTGCTGACCAGAAGGTAGATATGTGCACAACTAGCGTGCCAGAAAGAGCCCACAAAGACCCTTCCTTAGAAAGGGATTTCCCCTTCCTCCCTGGATGGGGCTGAGAACAGATCCCTTGATCATGCAGACCTTCTGTATCACCGAGTTAAAAGCCAAGAATCATCAGCAATGCTACAACACCTCTTCACCGGCGTGAAGAGGGATGAAGACTCACGTGCCTCTAACAGCATTCAAACTTTAGCCCCAAAGAACCAGGACACTCGATTTTCCCTGTTTGCTGTTCATTTTTGGCACCACAAACATACTCGCACTGTGCATTTCTGCCCACTGCACAACCTGGTCCCAGGAGGGCTGTGACACCCCCTTCCAGTGCTGATGCAATCACTTCACCAGCCTTCTGGCTTTAACACCCTTCCCACCCCATTAAACACTGATTAAACCTCGGGAAAAAAAGCTCACCTATGCTGTTGAAGAAGTTTTCCAGCGCTGTGTTGGCAGAGCCCAAGCAGTCACAGGGCAGACGACAGGAACAACTGCCCCACCAACACGGTTCGAGCGCGTTTGAGTGTCGCAAGTTTGCTGAGATCAGGACTGGGCAGGCAACCCTTGCTGCACAGCACTGGCTTTGGCAGCCTCACTGCTGCCTTGCCCCACATGGAGAAAGTTGCCACAGGGGCAACTTCCTCAGCCCCACCTCCTGAGGAGCAGGAGCAGCTGGGCTGGGCAGGTTGAGGTGCTGGCAGGGCTGTGTGGCCTCTGCAGGAAAGTGAAACTGAGGTCAGGGCAGGTCGGGCGAGCAAGAATGAAGAAAGGTGGCCCACGTCCCAGCAAACAGCACACAGGAAAATCCTGCAGCAGAGTGAGAGGCCCCTGACGAGTTACTGTGCTTGAGATATGCCAGGGATGGGGAGGACAAGTCACTTTGGTTTGGCAACACTCGACTTGCCCGGACTACAAAGCTAACAACCACCTTGCTGAGCAAACAGCCTCATTCACCTACTGAGCAGGCACCAAGGGCTCTGCTCTGCCATACATGAGGCAGCCAGTCCACCCCCAGACACACCAGAAAAGGTTTCTGCCCGAGGAAGCCAAGAGCACGTCATCATTCAGCATTGCTAGGACTTGCAACCACTAAGAATCAGCTTGTCTGTGTGAACCCAGCTCTCCATCCTTCCTCTCCTTGGGATGATTCAGACAGTTTCTGCTGAAGTTCTCTAGCTATTTTTGCCATTCTGAAGGCAGTGTGATGAAGGCAACGTGCCCTTTTACACCATTTCTCTAGTGTCTGGTTCTCCAAAGCAAAGCACTGAAGTTACTCACAGGAGCACATCTGAGTAAACTAAAACCTGAGGAAACAACCGTGACCCATCCTCAACTAAGCCACTTACTAAAAACCAACTTAAGCAAATTTCCACCTGTCCATCTACCCAGGCAGTTCCTGCTAACTGCAGTGCTGCATAATCTAGCGGAAAACACCACTAAAAAACAGAAGAGGTTACTTTGCAAAGCACCTGTAATGATGGAAGCAACCCAGGCAAAAGGAGTTCCCCAAGTTCCTGCCTGAGATCTTCTACTGAAGGATAATTATAAACAGCAGTTTTGGTTCAGAGAAACTAATGTACCCCTTTCAATGAAAAAAGCCAACTCAGGGCTGGTTTTCCTCACGGAGGAAGTTCAGGGGATGTTGTAAAGGTCACTAGGCTCTTTACAGCTCCGTGTAAGGCAGCTCATGAATGTCAGCGGCGTGTTAGAGACCAGGCACAAAGCAAGACTCTCTAAAATAGCTTCTCAGAGGCAGATTGCAGCCATTTGCCTGCAGCCATCATGTTCTTGGCATGAAGCACTGCTAGTTGAGCTCCCTATGGTCAACCCACTTAGCCCAGCACTCTAAAGCAGTTCTTTTGTACCTTTTCCAACACCACCTTGGGGACGCTTTGTCCTGGGTACTCTGAGGACAGCAGCACGAGGAAGCTATGCAGGTTTAAACAATTACTACTGCATTACCAGCAGCACAGTTGCTTCTTATCCTGTCTGGTGTGTCCACTTCCTTTCCACACTTACTCACGGTCTGTGGCCTTCACAAAGCAAGTCAGGACAATAAGACTGGCTAGAAACGGTTCGTTTACTGGTAGTGGAACACACAGATATTAAAAGGAATTAAGCAATTTGCTGTGCTTGTACAACAGAAATTCACCCTGAACACACATCCTAACACTGCAGAACCCTCCCATGCAGGCACACAAACACCTGTAGTGCAGAGTGAGCAGCAGCATTACACAGCACAAGAATGGCTGCTAAACTGGCCATGGCCTGAGAGGAGCCACTGTAAATTACTCACAGTGAGTAGGAGCCAATGAACTGGCCAGAAATCCAGCAACTAAAGCCTTCCCCCCCATCAGGCAGGACAGGACCCTGAGTTTACCATCCCACATTGAAGTGTCAGCTCTGCCTCTCAGCTAAGCACTGAGAAATTTAGCCAGAGTCCCTTCCCATGTCCCACATCTGCAGCTGCAGCACTGACCTTCCCTACACCTCTCCCCTTTGCTCCTCTCCAACTTCCTGCTGGTCTAGAATATCTGCTTGTAGCCAACTGGTGAAGTGCTGTTTTCCAGAAGCAACTTTAAACTCTGTATTCCAGCAAGTATTTACAGGCAGCTGTTACCTCGAAGGTTGCCTTGATGAACTCGGGTTCCAGGTAGAATTCAGCATCCAAATCACACTTGGTGCCAGAAGGCTGATTGTCACGTCAGGTCACCTCTCAGGGTAACCATTTACCTGGGGATCCCAAGTTACCCAGACATACAATGAATTGCAGACATCCCTCGTTCCCAGTGCCAAAGCTGTGGACAGGTTACAGGGAGGACACGCTGCTGCTGCTCATCAGATGGGTCAAGGCCAGCTTTGTGCCACAGATCCGAACTCCAGACAGATTCTTTAGGAGGAAAGAGAAGAACAGCTGTGGTTTGGCACTTAGGTCTGAGCTGAGGCAACACCTATACACAGTGCTACAGGAAGAGAAAGATCCACATTTTTCCCTTCCTGGGAGAAGGTACAGGGAGATGTGACAGCAGGGACACACACCAGCCACTGCAGAGCCTGGAGAAACACCAGTAAGTTGTTGCAATTTCTGTGCCCTTATGTAGAGCCCTATCCCCACTCAGAGGGCTGAGCACACCACCACAGCACAGCCATTCTGGAGGACAAGCTGTTTACAGCTGAGGCACTGGTTTGGGCAGCTCTGAGGCTCTAACACTCCAGCTACACGTTCCACCAGCATGGCAGGTTCTCTGCAGGCTGCAGCACACACCCATTTAGGGAACACAGCAGCACCAGATCAAATATCCTGCAGACCAGGTAAGATGTACTTCCCTCATACCAGGTTCTCATCTCACTGGTCACATTTGGCAGAGGCATTTTTTTTAGCTCCTGGTACCATTTCCAGGCTAGATCCATCAGACAGGTGATGCTTTTCCTCACTGCTTATGTCAAGGATCCATTTTTGGGGGATGCAGTTTGTTTGTACTGAAATGGAGACTGATACAACTATGAAAGGCTGCTCCCAGGTTGCTTCAGTGCAGTCTTTGCCACTGGAAGAAAAGAGCTCTGGTATCTTGGGGGAGCTTATTCCAAGGAATAAAAAAAGCTACGCCACCACAGATACACCAACTGCAAAGGTCACCTGCAAGAGGCACAGTTTTTTCACAATTCTAACTTCGTTACGTGCACTCGAGAGATGCCTCTAGGATCTGCCTGCAGACTAAGTGTCATGGGAAATAAGTCACTTAATTGCAAGGAGAAGGGTCACGAGCAGCCTTTTCTCCATATGTCCACAGGTTCCCCTTTCTTACACCTTTGTACCTGTCCAACCACCCTTATCTGATTTTTCCATATTTTATCAAGACTCTGCATGTAAGCAAGCACTGCTTCCAGAGGAAGCCTCACGACCCCCTGATGTTGAAGTCTCTGCTTGGCAGATTACAAATGAGAATTCCATTACAGATACAGCCCCTCCAGTTTTATAACCAAGCAGCACTCAAAAGACCTGGCCAAGCTGCCATGCTTGCCTAAGGTTTTTCCCTCCTTCCCTCCAGCACTGGAGCCATTTGATAGGTTGCATTTAGAAAGGCATTTCCTCTGCAATTAAGCCACCATAAATTTTAAATAGTGTTTATGTTCAGAACTATTTGCATTAAAGCACCCCACATAATCTGTAACAAGCCACCCTCTTGCACAAGAACTCCCTGCTTTTCATTATTTCCCTGCTTATTAATTTGCAGCCTACACTGCCCACTGTCCACCCCTCATTCTGGATTCATTAGTTTTGTCTGATAATCAGGAGATGGGGAGGGGAGGAGTGGGTGGAAAGAACGAAGTTTCTACCTCTGCCCAGAGTTTCCACTCCTGTATCAAAAGCACTTTTTTGGCTACGACTGCGAGATTGGCCAACACCACAAGCCATCAGGACAAAGGGTTTGGTAACAAAGCACCGCTTTCCCCTAAAAAACAGCCCATGAATCACTGTGGTTTCATGCTGGCAGCAGCTGCATTAAAAGAAATCCATGTTCTCAGCAGTCACCTACCAAAACTCCCCTTCTGCCTCCTTCCTAGTTGACAGCAGGGCAGAGCAAAGAGACTTTCCAGCTGCCTCCTATGCTGTCTTCTCCCACCTCGTGGCAGGTCAGCCTCCATTTCAGCTGAAGAGTAAAACCGTGGCATCCCAACTGCTGGAAGTGCTGGTTTTGTTTCCAGGATAGCTGTTCTGCTGCTTTCAGTGGGCACAATGAGGCAATCACAACACCTCCATGAACACAGGGAGCCCAGCAAGAGCTGGAAGAAGTCACCTAGCACAAACCAAGTACCAATACCTGCATGAGAACGTGAACGGAGCCCTTACTGCATTCAAATCACTGATTTGGGTATTACAGACCTGCAGAGCAGCATTTTCTCAAATAGATGCCTTGAGAATATAAAGCACACAGCAGATTGTGAGGATATCAATCCCTGCTCCTCAAAGCAACACAGAATACTCTGTCAGGAGACACACTGAATTCAGCAGGATTCCTTCTGTCAGGAAAACCACTTGCAGTTTGAGCTATTTTAATATTAAGGTTGCTCAGCTACTGTCTCCTTCCTCTTTTCATTTAAAGATGTCACAAATGCTGCTAACAGTAAAGCAAAAATCCCCACAACAGAGCAGCTGCCAAGCACCAGATTACTCAGCCTGTTACCCTCAAATACGTTTATTGTGTCTGAAGCTTCAGCACATGTATCTACATCAAATACATCTCTGCCAGAGGGGAAGTTGTGCAAGTGTGTCTGGTGCTGCTCATCACTACGGAAAAAGTGTAATTGAAATCTGGGCCATGTACTAGAAACAGATAATTCCTGGCCCAATTGCAACAGGGCCTCTGCTCCCTGCAAGCAGAGCATTACAGGACCACAGACTGGATGCTGCTTTGAGTCAGAGGACAGGGCAGCAAATTCACCCAAATCAGGGCCTCGTGGTGCAGAAGTGAAGCTGTGCTCTGTCCCTGCTTCACTGCCACTCAGCCTGGCAAGCTTTGGCACATCCCTTCCCTGGGTCTGCATTTCCCCCGTGGAGATGGGCAGCAATACCACTACCAACCTGCCACAGAGGGCAGGACAACACACTCTGCAGAGCAGAAGATCAGAGGGTTGCACACTTCTCATCCATGGGGAGAGCGAGAGAGCAAGGTGAACAACAGGCCCACGGAGGATGCCCACAAATTGCCCGTTCCTGAGGAGGATATTCCAAGCCCCAGCATCCTTGATGCCCAGCAGAACACTACTCAGTTCCTCCTCACAAAAACCTGCCTTGTCCCTGACATTTAAGGAAGCAAGAGTTAGATTTTTCTTTCTCCTCCGCTTTTACAGTTTATTTACATTTGCATCCCCAGCAACTCAGCTGGCATCCTCTTCCTCGCTTTCAACCATCGTGCTCCGTCCAAGTTCATCCCTTTCATCCTCCCCCTTACAGTCTGTGTTTAGTCACCGTGTTGACCTCTCCTGTCACAGCCATCCCACCACACAGACAGGAGGATGGATGCAGAGAGATTCCCATCCAGCCAGGCATGCCTGCTGCTATTTTTCAGGGAGGAAACAAGCAAGTCCCTCAGGCAGGAGCTAATGAGCTTCCTGACTGAGTCTTTTCCACCTGATCAGACACTACGACAGCGGAATCACGAGACTTAAGAAAATTCATTCCATAACCCTGGGGCTGAATGCAGCCAAAGAGCTCTGCATAGCTGCTGTTTTCCTACACATAACCAGTGCTACAGCACAACCCAATCCCTGCAGAGCTTACAGCAGAAAAAAAGGCAGTGTAACAAGCACAACTTTCCCCTCAAGCTCTATCTTTCTACCAGCCCAAACACGGGGTGTGCAGCCCCTTATCACCAGCAGCTGCCTCAGCCTGTACAGTACCTTTCCCTCCACCCTTTCACCACCAGGTCAAGAGAGAAAGTCAGCGGTGCTCCTGTGACCTATCACAGCAGTCATGGCCCTCTTTAAAGAGGGGCTGACACCCAACAGTCAAACCAAGTGCCCAGCCTAGAAGGTCTGCAGTGCAAGGACTGTAGTTTTATACCTTGTCTTGCTGAATGTCAAGCAGTGAGCCAGGAAGGTGGACAGCATGGCTGCTAAGGCCTTGAGCAGGATGGCTTGGAAAGAACAGCAAAGGCAAATTTTGTTTTCTAGCTCACCAGTTTGCTCTTGTAAACCTTCAAAAACAGACTGTGGGCAAGCTGTTCCAAAGCTTGGCAAGCTCCATGGCGACAAGACTCCTCCTAATACTTACGGTTACACATCTTCTTCCCTGTTCCAGCCATTCCAGTTTCAGGTTGAGTTTTGTGTTAATGCTCAGGTCAAATAAATCCTAGACAAGGGAATGCAGTTCAGTCCCTTTGCACCAGCTTTTAGTGCCTTCATCCTGCACAGTGATTTACTCTAAGCAACACAAACACATCCAGTTCACATGCCCTTTTGCCTTACCTTGCCACAGGGAAAAAACTCAGCACTCCTCTACAACATTGACCCAGATCTCTTCATCCTGGGCTTCTCAGGTGTTGAAAAAAGAGGACTGTATATGAAGACCCAGCAGATCTTTCACAGCTTAAACTACAGATTCAGGTCTTTCCTGTCCTGAAGTCTTTGGAGACTGAGGGTGTCACCACTGAGGACAAAAACCTCACAAGAGGAGACAGCTGAGTCACTGAGGAAGTGATTTTTTTCCCCGCACACTGTTTAGGAAACCATTCTGTTCACTTAACAAAAGGATGTTTACGAAAGTCAACACCCCTGTACATGCATCCAAAGCAGGAGCTCTCACACAATTGTGATAGGTTCTTGAAGTCAAGTTTAGGCTTCCTTACCTGCAAGCCTGTCAGACTCTTCAGAGCCTCCAGCACCTGCCTATGGGCAAAGCAGCCCTGCATGGTCTCCCTCACTGAGTCTGGTAGTTTCAGTAGGTATTTTCCTCAGCCCCTACTCTCAGATGAGATCTTGGACCCATGATCTGCACCTCCAACGTGCCTCTGCTGCATCACATCGTTCTTGTAACATGCCAAATGCTGACAACGTCTTCTCTTCCATGCCCTGACCACCAGCCAAGCCAGCCATGGCCTAAGTTTGGGAATGCTTCGTTCCTCAAAGTCACCTGCCACATGAGCAATGCTGTGGCTCAGTCTTATCCACCAGTTGTCCTCCCTACGAGGACAGGCACACTTCAACATCCCCCTGGGAAACAATCCCCACACCACCCTTTCAGAAGTATTACACCTCACAGGAACAGGGCTTATCTCTTAAAGTGGAAAAGATGAAAGCCAAAAGCTGGATGCTGACATGAACCTCACACTCAGCACAAGTCTTTGAAAGCAGGAAGGCTTGGGAGGGAAGGGTGGATTGGGAAAAACAATTCTGCCTGGCTGAAGGATACAGATTGCTTCACCACCACAGCGCAGTGTCTGCAGGCTCCTGTTCCCCTCAGCTCCTTCCTCCTGCTGTGCCCCACCTTGAGCTGTGTGGTTGGCACTTCTGACACCATCAGCCACACGCTGCAGCTCACAGCCAGCTGGAAGGAAAACACCTGCAGAAACGCTGTGCACCAGGGTCTGTCACCCTCTCCCCCAGAACATCCTCACCACGAGCAGCTCAGCTTCATCAGCACCTCCCACCCAAACAGCACAGCCAGTGAGTCCCCAGGGAAGGATCTGCAGCTTCACTTAGAGCAAGAAGGGTTCAGGAGCTCCCAAGCCTCAGGTTTGTTTCAAAGGAACACAGAATTACCTTCCAGATAAAAACAACAGTTTTATTATCAAAGTTAAGGAGGCGCTTTGCTTTGAAATACAGTTTCTTCCCCTGCATCAAAGGGCTGCTAATCACTCTTGCAGCAAAAAAGTAGGAGAAATGAAAGCAGCATCTGCTTGGAAGAGATGAATGCAAGATAAAAGGTGTCTGTGACAGAAAGCTGGCAGCAGCCTTATGTTTCTATTCAAGTTTAATCCGGGAACAACAGCCACCCTTAAACACAACAAAAGCTGTGGAAAAACCCTTTCCAAATCCAACAACAGAGACAGGAGATGCAATTTCTGTTCTCCAACTACTTCAGCAGCCAGTTGAGGTGAAGTGTCCAGACAAATCCAAGCTTGCTATACCAGGGTCATCAAGCACCTTGGCTTGTTCAATTCTACAATATCCCCCCTTCAGCTTCCAATTCCTCCTTCTCCCCCCTCAAGTCTCCATAGGAAAAGCCATTTCCTATGGATCTCCCTTAGCAAAAAAGGAAGCAGAGTCACACCACGGCAGAACACCTTCAAAATGTCTGGGCACAAATGGCTTTGCAATCCAGCCAGTAGAGAATGGAAAACAGCACTGACCTTTCTTGCCTGCCTGGTACAGTCTGTTCTCTGCAGAGAATCAAGTCAGAATTGTAGTTTCTGATGGGGACGGCAAAGGATTCCCATCCTTTCACTGAACATCAGGTAGAGAAAGCCACTTCATGTAACCTTTTAAACTGCTTGAAACTATCAAGGAACAAGAAGCCAGCAGAGAGCACTCTGCCTGACCCAGCCCATCGCCAGTCTCTAGAAAGATGTGCTCACCTCTCATTCCTGAGGCAGCTGCCAGAAGCTGCGTAACTCAAACACTGCATATATGAAGCGAAAACCCAAAGAGCGAGCTGGATAAACACGGAACAGACTAGTGCCGAGACATTTGTCAACATTCAGCAAACCACTCCACCAGTGTGCTTAGCAAGGCGAGCCCTCCACGTCCAGGAATACACACCAGCAACGAGGCATCGCACAGCAGCTCCCAAAGTGCTGAACTAAGGGGATATTCCTGGCAGACGGATTGCACAAGAGACATCTCACGCTGCCAGCTTTACTGGAACACACTCAGCAACTCCCCAAAGCAGAGCATTCTGGGATGATGCTTCACTGGATTTCTGACTTGTCATTAGCCAAAAAAGTTTAATGATATGGTTGGACTGTGTGTTTAAATATAATTGACCCGGGACACACCATAATTAGGAAGAGGCACTGCACATCTCCACGAATCCAGCAGCTGGGTGCAGTCCCAGCATGATGCAACGTTTTGCTTTCCCCATTACCTGAAAGGGTCCCTGGAAATCGCTGTGGTGGTTTGAGACAGGCAGAGTGACCAAAAGCTTGGGCTGGCTCCTGACATCATCCAGCAAAAGGCTTCACATAAGAGCAGCTTGAGAAAGCCTTTCTAGCCTGCCTGCAATTTTATCCCTGTAAAAGCACAACGAGACAAATCAGACTGGAAAGCACCAAAATGAAGTGGATAAAAAACACATTATACAAACTGTGGCTGCAAGAATGCACATGCTGCCTTCAGAGGACATCTGCACTGTAAGGTAGCCAGATATCCCAGAGCAACTTTTTCCTGGAAATAGCAGTTGTGGTAATACAGAACAAATGTTTTTGCCAAAAAAACATGACCAAGACATGCACTACAGCGTCGTTCACAGTAGCTTCACTACTGGTTCAAGCGGCAAGGGGTGAAATTTGCCCCTTAGTCGTAGTGGGACACTCAGAAATTCATTCCTAAGCACCAGTTTCACTAGCTTGAACTCTGTAAATCAAGTGATATTTGAAGTGGCTTCCTCACCTCCTGTGTGCCAATATGAAGCTGCACCTCAGAGCACCATGTCCTGCAGGGAAGGAAAGAAACAGCCACTACTCAGTGTCTGAGGTCTATTTGGTGGTGACAGGGAATGCTATGATGGTTTTTATTTCTCCTGTCTCCACCTTCCAAATGCCCTGACACCGCCACAGAAGCCTGAGTAAGCAGAGTCTGAAGAACTTCCATGTTCTTCCTTCCCTCCCTAGGGTTCCTCAGCAGACTAAACTGTGGGTTTCCTCTCTAAAACAACAAAATTCCACACCTGTAATTAAGCCAACGGCCTTCTGATGTGACTATTCCAGACTCTGCCATCTGGGTCCTTTCCACCAAGGCTACCCATTCAAAAAGCTCTCCAATGTAAGAGACAAGAAACAGTGCAACAGTCAGTGATGGAACACGTTCATGAGCTGTAAGCAAGTCTGAGTCCTTATCTAGGCATTAAACAGCTGCCAGGACTTTGAGAGTTCAAAGGCAAGACAAAAACTGTACAGTCAAGCCATCCTCCCAACATACCACAGCCATCAGAGGTCCTCATAAGTCAACATACCTTCTAAATAAGTGTTTAACATAAACATTTGTACAGTCACTTAATTCCTGGTGAACCAAGATATTTGAGGGGGGCCACAGAAAGCTCCCATGACATCAATGGAAAGTTTCCAATTAGGAAACCAAGTTTGAAGCACATTAATAGAGCTTTAAAAAATAGAGATGAGGAAGCCTTGCAGAAACAGTCAAAAGATCTGCTCTTAAGCAAAATGCACTCAGTGCACTTAGGAACAAGCAGAGAAGAGCAGCTGCCTTGCATTTTCAGAGTCTGGTTATCAAGAACTGTAGAGACACAAGCCAGTTATGTTAGCTGCTGTCCTCAGTATCTGGGCTTCTGATTTTTCTAGGGATGGGCAGTCTCAGTCCAAGTATGTTCAACTCTTTTTTGGCTTCTGCTGAAGTTCTTACTCCTTTTGAGAAGGCTGGATGGCTTTGCCAAGATTTGCTGTGTGCAAACATCAGCCTGAGAGTAATGAGAAAGCTGCTGCCACCCACCATTGAGTGCACCACAACCTCCCAAACGTGGAAGAGACGTAAACTGTCCAGAATATCTAATGCCTGGGACATCAAACAAAGCCATCACACCCAACAGTGTTTTCCTCCCCCAAAAACCCCTCACACCAGAATAAACTTATCTTGCAGTTTTATTTCAATCAATCCACTTACAGTCAATCCATTACACTACTAATATTCAATGAAAGCATAAACTGAAAACACCCTACAGATAATCCCAACTCCTAGACTTGAAAAAGCTGGTTATGGAGCTATTCACCCTGGATAAATGCATCTAGGCAAGTATTAACTGGACTGTCCAGCTCTTCTATCAGACTTGTAAGCGCAAGAGGGTTTGCTGAACGTCCTGCAAAGTCACTTTGTCATTGCTGCCACCCTGCCACCTGCTGGGCCATCTGCTCTGCCTGCTTTGTGCCAAGGACAGGACTTCAGCTGACACCTCTTTGGCACCACAGCCCTGGGTCAGACACCATTTCTGTGACAAACTTGTTTTGCGGGTGTCTCAGGTATGCCAAAACAAGATTTAAGAGTACACTGAACCTTGGGTTGGCATAAAAGCCTCCTCAGCAGTAAACCCACTGACATGCCTTCTGCTGTGCTGTTTGGCACCTTGAAATGGAGATTCCCATGAGGCCAAGGATTCTTTCAAAAACCGTCTAGACCGAGGATTGGCTGGTGTTGTTGGAAAGTTTGAAGACAGCCTAATCCAAACAACATAAGAGCACATGCCACTGAACAAGTACTGGTTACATTACCCTATCCTTCCCCTCCACCTTCATGACCATAAGCTCAAAAACCATTCTCCTATCTTAAATACACAGGGGGATTTGCCAGCAGTCCTACTCCACAGCACGCTGCTCCCCAGTACCAACCAAGGTCTTACCTGCATCAAGAAACCTCTTCCACTTCAAGCTCTAAGAGCCATTCCTCTCTTGTTTCTTACCAAAGACTGCAAAACCATTAACAGCCATCCTTCTTCTCCGTTTTAACACCAAAGTGTTGCTGCACTTATCCCACAGAACACAGCCCAGCTGAGGATAAGCCCTGTGTCTCACTCTGCTCTTGGATGTTCCTCGATGCATACCAGAGGCCTCGCCACACCTCTGGTCTAGAGCCCAAACCTGCTCCTGCCTACTGAGCTTAATCAGGGGATGCTGCACATGGCCCAGGGGCAATGTGCAAGTCCATGGAAGGTCTACTTACCCTCCCTGATAATGTGCTGCCACATGCACTTGCAACCGCTTCCCTACATCAAGGGACAAAGACTGAAGGCACCTCATGAGGCAAATTCCTTTCTGGAGAAAATATGGACAGCAGAAAGTCCTTATAGGAAAAACTACATACTCCAAGTTAGTGTTTGAGTACACCTGGCAGCAAGGATTCTCTTCTCAGTAAAGCAGCAGATTTACCGGAGCTCCTTGTAGGCAAACATCTGGGCATCTCTGCCACCCTGGAGTGACACAGCACACTTGGCAGGGTTCCCCAGTCACACAGCACTGCTCTGGAGCAAGCAGGAGGGCACTTGCACAATCACAGCCTGGCTGCAGATGCGGGCGATTGCTCCTTCCAGGCAAATCCCATCAGGTGTCCCCTCCCACTTGGGGTGTCGACACACAAAGCTGTGCCTCTTGCAAATCCAGTTCGGTGTCCACACACACACCAGGCTTTATGGGATTACCCAAATAGAGCCTCGGATTTAACATTATTGTTATTCATGCCAGAAGTGCAGATTTGCACCTGCGTGGGCACTGTGGGCACATGTGACCTGCCCCTTCAACAATCTCACTAGAAGGCAACATCCTACTGCCACTTGACATACCCAGAGGATCAGAAACACCTCAGTGGAACAGGAAAGATGCAGCTGGGGAACATGTAGAGTGAACCCTCCAGGAAAGCTCTCTGTTCCTTCAAAAGCTGCTTCTTGCAAACACAGAGTTAAAAAAGTTAAACCATTTAGCAGCTTGTTGGTCCTTGAGTAGATCATCTCAAGGTCAATTAACTAAGGCAACCATTAAGAAGGAACTACAATATCCAAGTTCCAGGATGAACCTCAGCCACTGAAGCAGACACATTAATAAGCCCAAGATACACACACAGCCCTTTCTTCTTCTCCCCATCCCACCATACAGCAGGTCAAACCCACAACCAGGAAAACCAGCAGCACATTCCAATGCTGGTCTGCCTTCACTCCCTGCATTTTCACCATTACCCAAGCTCACAGCCACTTCAGAGCAGATTAGCTGCCCCTTTTTTAACTTCTGCACAGCAGCTGTACATTGGCAAGCCCTCGTGCCACATACCTAACCTTCCAGCAATATCCTGCTGGAATCAGTGCCATGTGTGCAGCCCTTCTGCCCTTCCCCTCTCGGGCTGCAAACTAAGCTGTGCTAGCACGATCTAAGAGATGCATGGGCCTGAATCAACACCAGAGTCAAGTCTGAGGCTGAAACCACTTACAACTGCCTGTCTGATCCTTGCTGCAAGAGGGGCACACAGCACTCCAAAAGCACTGCGAGGTAAGAGGGAGGAAAGCGGTGCCCTGGCTCACAGAAGATGAAACACGTTCACCCGTTTGATTCACTCCCACCCCCAGCTCCGTTGTGTTTCAGCTGGAAGTGCCCAACGTGCCACATGGAGAACCCCAGAGCACTGACTGAAAAACTGTGTGGGCCATCAGGCAAGGAAGCCAAGTGATGAAGGCAGCAGTGCAGAACCTTGCCAGCGAGGCTGCAGGGTGACAGCACAGCCCGCAGCAGCTCCTGCCTATCACGTAACCCCAGAACACAAAGTCCAAGCAACTACATTTCCTGCCCACAGGCATCAAGCCAGGTACTTTCTGGATTCACAGAGGCTCAAAACCTTGTCTCAGCACAGGGGTCAACAGGTTTCTTCTGCAGCTGTTCAACAGTTTACAGGAACTAGGACACAGTTCAGCTTACCCCTTACCAGCTGATCCACAAAGTTTTAGGTATTTCTTTCCATGGGCACCTCTTGAAACTTCAAGTCCCCGATGCCCTGGGATTAGCATTGGACAAAGCAATCCCTCCCTCTTTCTCCACATTCAATAACATGACTTGTTTAGCCTTAAAATAGCATGAGGAGACTGCGTATCAAAAGAAATCATCTCCATGTAGAACTGCTGACAATACAGCACAACCCCATCCATCCTTCATAACCAGTGTCTCAATTCCTCCACAGTAAGGACCAAAGGCTACTGTTTGGAAGCACTGAGAGTCATTATTCTCTTCTCAGGGAGAAGAAATGCTGCTTTCCCTGCAGCACAGCTCACTAGGCTGCATCACAGACCCAGGGATCCTGAGGCACCACATGACAACGAATTAGGGTATCTAGGCAAGAACTGCACTTTGGCAAACTCCAGGGCTCACTTCAAACCTCCAAACACTGCAGTTAGAATCCAGGCATTTTTCACATCTCTACATTAAGTAGAGCTTAATTTACAAGAGGCCATTCAAACCAGAATTTATCCACAGGGAAGTCTGCAGAAGTTTAAACTAAGAATTCCTAAACATCTGAGACCAATGTAGCCTTCTCATGTCAAGAACGGCTTGGCCTTACCCCTTACTTGCTTTTCTTGGCTGTTTACCATCCGTGGCTCACGTTCTTCAGAACTAAGTTGTTTCTGCAGTTTTTGTGCAACCGAGTGCCTTTGTACATTTATGGTGTCAAGGCCCCATCTGGGATCTCCTCAGGACAGATTCCTGACTTGATAACATACCAGCTCTCCAAAGAAAGCAGTTTCAAACTAACATCTACACAGCTGCTCCGACTTACGAGCTTCATCAAACTCCCCTCCCAGGCTAAAAGAAAAAGCCCATGTTTGGTAACGCCATTCAGACATCACCACCTTCTGCCCCAAAAGCTCCCAAGTCAGAAGTTGTCGCTCTCACTTTGAAATCAGGCAGATAGCAGTGGTTGTTGGGGTTTTTTTTAAAAGCAAAAAGCTTTCTTCCCAAAGAGAAAGCCCCGCACTTCTTCCTCCTCTTAAAAAGCTTCCTCCTTCCAGGGAAAGCTTTGCAGGTTAAAAGCCTTACTATTATACAGTGGCAGCACTGCTTCAGCTTTGAGTCTGTCTTTACATGCTCTGGAATAGAAAAAAACCAGCAGAGCCATAAGATAAGGAAATGTCAGTGGACAAGACGCTTCAGGGTTAAGGAAAAAAAGCTAAGGCAAAGGCAGGTGGCTGTCTCCCTATTAAGATCAGAAAGAAATGCTAATCCAAAAACCTTTGAAACTGATCTTCAATGCTGCTTAAGTACAACACAGAACCAGAAGGGAGGATGACAAGACATTTACCACAGGAGTGAAACACTAGATAGCTGATGCCATGCCAAGCCCCCCCATGGCACTTCCACATTGTGGACAGATAAAGACACTTCCCACCTTTTCCACCCCACTGCCAGAACGAGCCACGTGGTAGAGGCCACTAAGTAAAACTGGTATTAGTACCCATCCCAATCAGACAAGAGCAGCATCAGCTTTATTTTCTCCCTGGCTGAAAACCCTAGTGCAGGGTCGAGTGGTAGAAGCAAGGCCACCCATCAAGTGAGATGTCTAGAAAGGATTAGCCCACAGCTGTCCCTGGCCTGTGGCCCCATACCCATCCCTCCAAACCACACTCCCTGGGGCACACACAGCACTGTCACACTGTCACAAGCACCAGCTGGCCTGGAGAGCTCTGGACCGTAAAGCCAATCCCAGGCATGACACCACGGGACAAAGAACTGTCCCCAGCACTCATGAGACGGCACCAAGCGCCCGTCTCATCATCCAGCACTTGCATCTGCCCATCCCACCGGTCCAGGTCCAGAACTCAAGTGTACAACTAACATGCAAAGAAATTGTCCTTCCCTCTGTGCTGTTTCTAGAGAAAGGACTCCTGCACAGACAGTCCCTTGGACTGGGACAGTTTAAGTTTTCCTCAATCTCAGCTCCAGAGTAGGATTTAATTCATGGTTCAGCTGACTGCTCTGGCAGTTCCTTATTCACTGCGGGTGGATCTCAACACAGCATCCAGCTCACACCAAATCTATTCTACCAGGGAAAGCCTGCTGGATTTCCTTCCCTTAAAAGCTACAGAGTTGAAGCAGCTTGTCCCAGCCCACAGCTACAGAAGAAAGCAGTTCCCATTCCCAATTAGCACCCAGAACGAGGACTTTCACATTTGCCGTATAAAAACACTCCTTAGTCTGGAAGGGAGTTTTTTGACCAATGCAACAGGCCAATTTACTTTATCCCAGGAGTTTCCAAAGCATTACCTTTGAAGGCAGAGCACAGGGAAACGATGCTTTGGTAGTCTCTGGGAAAACACAGTTAACAGTAGCACATTCTCCCCACCATGTGCTTGGTTAGTAGTATTTTTAAGCTGTATTTTCTCCCACTCAGCAGAGAGTGTTTGGCCATCACCTGTAGCACATACCCCCTCTTTGCTAAGGACAGCTGTGCTCTTCCCTCCAGCAATTATTGATAGAAACAGTGGCAGCTGTAGCAGTTACTCACATGGAGCAACTCAAGGGAACATTTTTTTGTTGCCCAGAGCAGTGTAATAACTGGAAGTGAGTCAACACCTTGACACGAGCCCATTCTGCAGTGGCCACCAGCAAAGCAACCCAGTGACTGCAGTTTGGTAAGAGACACTTACTCACTTTCATTCTGCAGGCACCACATGGCTTTGTCTGAAAGCAGCCAGTATCTGACTTGTGACTTGGCAAGTTAAGCTGTGGGTACAAGATCCATCACACACACCTGTAAATACAAAGGAGAAGGGCAGCACCTCCACTGCCAGCCACACACACCAGGTTTGGGGAATTCATACCAAAACACAGCTTGTTAGGCTAAGTCATGCAGGTCTAGCCAGCTGTTTCTCCACTGCTATAATGCAACACTACTCTACTAGTTAACACATGTACAAGTCTCCTTCCACAGGACATGAAGATAAGCACAGCCCAGCTGAGATCATCTCACTGATACTCCCTGCCAACATCAGTTAATCCTCACTCCTTGTCAACACAAGCCCTCAGTGACTCCAGACTCAGTCAGTACATGTACACTGAAGCCCAAAATTATAAGCACCACTTGCATTGGCCTCTTTGAATGTATCAGGTGCCAAATCCAGTGCATTCAGTGACACCACAAAATGTGACTGAGAAACAAACCTCAGACAGGCACAGCACATACTCCCTTCCACATCTTATGTTCTTCAAAAAATACATTGTGACTGGGAACATTATCTGTCAGCACGGTCTACACTCAGTCACAAACCCTGGCATAGTGTCATGACTGGCTCACCAGCTACAGATTTTTAATTCCAGTAACTTAATGAATTCTTAATTAGCCCTCACAAGACAGACTTGACAAGACAAGCAACCCCTGCAGACTGCTTTCACTTTTTCTGAGGAAAGGAAATAAGGGCCAGGGGAAAAAAAACCCGAAAAACGAACCCAGACACAGGAGAGCAAGAAGCAGAGCACAGTCTCCACATCCAGCAGCAGTGAAGTGACTCCACACAAATGCAGCACGTATCAGCTAGCCAGTTCCTGGAACACAAGCCCGGGTCTCAGAAGTATCCAACACAAGTTTACAAACAAGCTCCAAACCACATTATAGTGCACTTCAGTAACCTCTAAAGCAGAGGAGAGAGGCTGCAAAAGCCTTCTGCTGATGTACTGCAACAACCTGATGCCCCCCTGAGGAATACACTGCTGGAGTTCATTCCTTGCCTTTAAGGGGGGAGAAGAGTAAATTGCTGCTTTATGCATCCATCATCACAACTACTGAGAGCCACGAGAGATCCAGTGGCCAGGCACAGTGACAGAGCAGGGAGGAGACAGGGCAGTTCCCTCTGGTTGGTCAGGGAAAAAGCTCCTCCACTTCAGTGCTTCTCAGCATCACCATTCACTTTGTAAACAGTAGCACAGCTCCATCACATTCCCAGTAGTTAGTTCCCTTATCAACTCAGAACAGAAATATCCATCCTTGTAGGCTGGACCTATCCTTCTTACAGCCACGTCTCTTTTACTGCAAGCCACTGGCACAGAAATGAGATGCAAGAGGGGTGGGAAAAGCACAGATTACTCCGGGGAAAAAAGGCTCACAGATTTATCCTACATTGCTATCGGAGAAAAAAAGAGCTGATCTTTCTCCAAGGTAACAACTCCCATTTCTACAATAATTTAGTAAACTTCCTTATCTTGTGCCGTGGCTCAGACGATTTATAGGTTTTAAATCCAGCACGGCCACCACCAGCCATCAGCCACCCCGGCTGCCCACTTCAAGCAAGGGGTAAGGAGAACACATGGCACACTTCAGCAGGAGGCCACGGCAAGACCGACCTCTTCTCATAACAACAGTCTAGGTCCTCCAGATACAGGGTTATGTAAGTCCCCGCTGTACTAGCACAGGTTTATACAGCGAGAAAAGAGACATATTAATCAGCCCTTGTAAGGTGCGCTCCAGAGACCACCGCCGTAACCACAGACACTGAACAAACAACCCCGCTTCCTTAGCGACCCGGGGACATCTGAACCGACATTATCAGCGTTTGCTTTCCAAACCCGCGCACGGGCTACGCCAGCCCGGGCTCCGGCAGCCCCCCCCCCACCCCGCGGCATCCCCGCCACCCCCGGGACGCGGCCGGAGCGGCGGGCGCGGTGAGTGCTGCGGAGGCTCCGCGCGTCTCCTCCCTCCTCCAGCGGCGGCCGCACGAGCAGCCGGAGCGGCCCCGGCCCGCGGCTCGTCCTCCTCTTCCTCCCCTCCGCGGGACCCAGCCCGGGCCGAGCGCCCCCGCCCCGCGCCCCCCGCGTCTCTCCGGTCCCCTCCGCCCCTCTTTGTGTCTCCCATGGCTTTGTGTCTGGAGCTCCTCAGGCAATGTGAGTGACCGCGCGGGCGGGGGGCCGGGCCGGGCCCTGCATGGCTGCGGGCGGGGGTGCCGCCCTCTCCCTCCCTCGCTCCTGCTGCTGCTCCGCCGCTTGCCGGGCCGGCCGCCCCTTCCGCTTCCCACGCGCGTCCCGGCCCTCCGTGGGACCTGCGCGGCCGCCGCGGGGGGGGTCCCGCTGCCGCCCCGCTCGGCTCCGGGGTGGGGAGGGGTGCGGGGGCCGCTCCATCCTCCCCCGCATGCCGCCTGCGCCGCGGGGGGGGCGGGCTCTGCCCCTTCTGCCAGCCCCGAAGCGCCGAGTCCGCCGTCCCCGACCCTGCGGGGGCCGTGCGGGGTCGGGCCGGGTGCCTCGCCCAGTGCTGCGGGCCCTTCAGGAGACCCTGGGTGCTGGAGGGAAGGAAGCGGCGCTTCCCTAAGTGTGTTCCTTGCCGGAGAACACGGGCCCCTTCTTTGGGGAGGCGTTCGGATTCTTCCGAAAAAGAAAAGGGAATTGCCTGGGCGAGGCACGGAGCTGAAGTCTGACATTTCACAGCGCAGAGAGCTGGCACTTCCTGGCCTGAGCTGGCTCTGGAAAGTCTCTTTTTTTAGCCTGGGAGAACAGGTCCTGGTTGAAGGTACCTGGTGTAGCACCCCAGCCTCGAGGTGCCCGACCTGTCCAGGAGCTGAGGCTGAATCCCTCCGGATTTAACTGCAGATGCAGCTCAGCATTGGTGTGCTGTGCAGGAGGGTGGGGATGTTAGGGTTGGTTGTGAGCAGTAAGTAAATGTAGCTCTTAATTTCTACTCCAGTCCTCAATAAGAGGCTCAAAAAGGAGGATTATGTGCAGGATGCTGTTGATAGGACTAATATTACTTATTCTGCAAAGGACCTTGACCCCAGGGTGTGTTTTAGAGACAGGAATGGAATTAGGACCTCTGAATCCTGAGCTTCAGCTTGTCATTTGAAGAAGGAAAGGAAGAAAAGGGAAAAAAAAAAACCACGGCATGTGGCATTGGATCTTAAAATAAATTCCAATCATGTGGGATGTTAACAAGCCAGATTGCCAAGTCGTGTAAGTTGGCAGACTTGACTCCAGAGGGTCCAATTTACTTTGCTGGTAATTCCTCTTCAACAGGAATTTGGTGCTATGAAGTTACATGTTCTTGAACGTGTAGAGAAAAGTAAATTTAACTAGTGATCTCCTTGCTTTCAGATAAAGTATTGATGTACATGTACCTTGGTGTTCGGAAGAGGGTTACATGCAGAATATGTTTGATATGTTGCAGTCATTGAAAAACTAAAAATTTGTCTGTAAGGTGCAAGTGCTAAACTGCCATCTGCTATTTTTGCATCCAGCTTCCTAATTCTGTCCCATTTCTGTAGCGGTAGTGTAAGTTTGTGGTAGAGCTGAGGACACTGCGATCTGTAGTGTGACCCTAGAAGTGCTGGGAGTAACTGCTGGGCACTCTGCCAGCTGGGAAAGGACAAGGAGATCTGTGACCCTGGTCAGCAAAGGTGATAATGGAAGAACTTGATTTCTGTGATACGTGGATTGTCTGCCTGGAGAATTTGGTAAAGTACAGAGCACTAGGAGACCAACAGGTACCTGTGTGGAATCATAGCCGGTGTCCCAGCACACACTGTCAGCTTGTGTTTCACTCAGCTGTGTGCAAGTGAGTCCTTGGATACTCTGGAGCTTGATCTGTGCATGCAGTTTAGATTAGTGGACACTTCTGATGACTTCGCTCAGGGTTATTCTGCTCTTCCAGTCTAATGCATGGGAGACCAGCTGCTCGTGAGCTTGTTCCTACCTGTGCGTGCTGCCAGAGGAAGAGAACTGTAAAAGCTTGTAATGGATTACTAATAAGTGCCAGGCGCTTACAAATAACTATGTGTCAAGTCTTCTCTCCAGTATGGATTTTCCTGTTGTCTAAGCCCAGACTTTTGTAGTTTGGAACTAGTTCACTGGACACTGTGAAAGTCATTCTGTGACATTTAATTTTTCTCATAACCCACATCATGCATGCCTGCAGAGGGAAGGCATCAAGCAGTGCTCGCTTGTGCCTCTTTAGCTGATACTCCTGCTCTGTGCAACCTGCACAACAGCCTCAAATATTTTTTAATGGATTGAGGAGGCATAATTGGATTCGGAGCAGTGCAAGTTACAGGGACATATGTGAGCTGGAAGGATTAAGGCTGTGCAGGCGGGTGGCCTTGTTCAAGAAAAATCCACTTTAATTTCTGCAGTGAAAAGTTGTCAGTGTGTTTCCCATCAGAGCAGATTTAAAAGGGAGGGGAGCAATGCTAAGTATGATTGCTGTTCAGTGTGAAAGGCGATTAGAATTCAGGCTGTCGGATAAAGTTCTGTGAGGGCTGTAGTTGCGCTTGGGGATGAGAATGGTGAATTCTCATCTGGGTCTCTCCAGAACAGTTCATGAAAGATTGAGTTTATCCTTCCCTTCTCTCCCAGTCTCCATGCCAGCCTGCCACCCAGAGAGAGGAAGAAGTGGGGTACAGAATACCAGGGTTTGACATAAGCTGCCTTTAAACAAGTGGAAGGTTTTTTGGGATTTGCACATGGGCTTGTTTTAGGAGAGAAAATATTTAGGAGAGTGGAAATTCTGTCTGCTTCAGTTTGTCTTGCAGAATTAATTAATTGTGTTTAGTGCAGATGGGTGCACTAAGTCAACCTGTCCCCTGGAGAAGCCGGGGGCAAGAGGAACAGCAGCCCCATGGCTGAAGTCCTGACCTGGTTCTCAGCCCTGTGCTTCACTTCTGCCCTGCCAGAGTCTGGTTTATAAACCCGAAAGGCACCGTTGCCACAGCATTTGTGATTTCCACTGGAACCAGTGAGGTAAGCGCTAGTCTGCTGTCAAGGACAAGTGACGAACAGTCCTGGGGGAGTTAATGGTCCCCCAGGACCGGAAACTGTTGGAGTTCTGGAGAGGGACAGGGCTGTGGGCTTTGCACTGCCAGACCTCTTCCCAAACTTCTGTGCATTTTAATACTGTGAAGGAAGACAGCTAAGTTTTGATTCTCTCCTACTTACCTTCTTGCTGCTGAGCCTAAGTCTTGCACTGTGAATTGCCGGTAAAGGCATGTGCCAGAGGGACACACGCACCTACTGGGATAGAGGCAGGGTGCCCAATGCCCTCACAGGTGCTGCAGTGTCACCTGAGCAGACGATGCACGCAGGAGCTGTGTTATCCCCACTGCTCTGCAGGGTCTCGAGAGGGTGAAATTTGTCAGCTCTGGCAACACCAAGAAATTGAAACCAGTCTTTAAAGGGATTCACCTGAGCTAGGCTTGCTGCGACAGCAGTGCTCAAAAGGGGAACACTGTGAAGGTGCATAAACTTTAAACCTTAGCACTAGTATTTGCATCAAGGATGTGTTGACAATCAATCTTGTGTATCCTGTTTGGTGCTCTTCATTAAGACATCCAGGTTTCACTGCAGTGATCTTTTCTGAACCTCATTCTAAGAGATCAAAGCTTAAGCTGCTGTTTTGTCTCTCCGGTTTGAAGTCAACTGAGAAACTTGAGTGGTGAATGTTTCAAAGGTAAATTCTTACCTGTGGTGCAGGTCTGTCAGAGCTGGAATTAAAGTGAAGCTCAGAAGTTGCTTAGGCCTTTTTACTGATGCACTGTCCTAGTGGAAAGTAATGCCTGATGAAAGCTGAAAAGTATTTCAGAGTTGATAAAAGCGAATTCTTATTGCAAGTTGTTGTCATAAGATGAGTCAAACTTCTAAGTGTTATTTGTCGTTTTTTTTTTTTTCTGAGAGTGGTTGAGATCTTACTGAACAGAGCCCAGCCAGGTATTTGCTGTGTTCAGGAGGGAACTCCAAGCCTAAACTCCTTTCCCAGAGTGGGCATATCTACAAATGCATTAAAATTGGGACATTAAAGCATGGATGTTACATCCCTCTTAGGCCCTACATGTAGGACAACTATTTGAGTCTGAAGCTAGAGAAAGTGTCCCAAAATCTGCTGTGGAACTGTCCCCAAGGGATTCCCTGGATCCTCTCCTGAAGGCCTCTGTTTTGCTGTGTCCTGCCTGCTTGGCTGCCAGACTAGTCAGTGCTGCTCCTGTGGAGAACAGCATGTGTGGGGACAGCTCAGGAGCCAGCACATTATTGCAGAGCTGTGAGGTCACTTGAGTAGCTGTTTTGTTGGGAAGCCTCTTTTTCCTTGTTTGAACCCTGAGGCTTTTTAATTTCTCAGCTTGGCCCAGACACGGGGTCCCAAGTCACAACATTTCTGTCCAGGAACTCTCCCAGGTTTTGGTGTGCTCTGTTGAACAGCTGCCAGTGCTGTCTTGTCTGACCTGCCTGCCACTCCAGCAGTGGGCCCTGGGCTGGGAATTTTGGCCTCTTAGACTGCTGCTCTGAGCAAAGTAAGCTCCCTGGCAGTGCAGGGCTGCTGTAACGACCAGCTTATACGGTGTGGACTGGAACTTTCCAGGTAGATTTGAGGAGATGAGTACTGGTTGAACAGAGCTGGAGAACTCTTCCCAGTGCCTGAAAAGCTGCTCTCTTGGAAGTAAAAGGGTGTTGGACACTGCTTGCACCTCTTTAGCTCTGGTCCTGGACAAAGTAGCTACTTTATTTCCAAAGTATTGAGTTTCAGTGACCCTCAAGTTTGCAGTGTGCCAAGAGCCAGGCCTTGAGCGGAGGGGAAGCAGAGCTCTGTTCAGCAGCAGCCTGTTGCCTTGGCCGAGGCACTGCTGCTGTTGGCCTTCGTGCTTGGCACCAGGCTCCACGTCTGCGTCTCACTGTCACCCTACAATCTCGTCAGCCGTCCCGGAGGCACTGCTGCTAACAGCACTGTTACCCCACACATTAGCTTTTATCGCTGCTCTGTTAAGGTCCTCGCTGGAGATGAGTGCTGCAGAGTGCCCCAGGTTGCTAAGGGGAGGCTGCCAGAGCAGCCCTTAGAGCCCTGCTCTCTCACAGGAGTTGTTCTTGCTCGAGTCAAACACTAACTCAGGCTGAGTGGGGGGAATCAGAGCTTTGGGGAAGGGAAACAAAAGGCTTGGATGGAGATGTGTCGGTACTCACCTTGCTTGTGGCTGCTGCTGTGAATGCTGTTCCCTGTCAGCCACGCACAGCTGTGTGAGTTCGGTGAACGCTCTGGCCTGATAGTCCCGTGTTCATCTGACCCACTGGGTCCCTGTGCAGGCACCAGCTGGGACGGATCCCCGGCCCTGGCTGTTCATCTGTGTGGTGCTTCAATTCCCGTTTGCCGTGCTTCTGTGGAACAAGGTTGACATCATGCCTGAAGAAATCTGCGGGGTTAGGGGATAAAAGGGAGGCAGAGCATCGTCAGGGCAGTGGGGCGGGGGCCAAAGGCTGGCCTGCTCTGCCGGGAACCGAGCAACAGGACAAGAGGATATAGGTAAACTCTGCCAGCAGCAGTTTATTTGGACATTAGGAGGAATTCCTTCGCAGAAGGGGGGGGACTAGACACTGGAAGGGGCTGCCCGGGGAGGTGGTGGAGTCACCACCCCTGGAGGTGTTCAAGCCGAGGCTGGATGTTGCACTCGGCGTGCTGGTCCAGTTGACAAGGTGTTGATCAGTCTCAGGCTGAACTGGATGATCTGGAGGTCTGTTCCACCCTTGACGATGCTGTGGGACCTCGGGAAGGGCGGGCTGGAGCTGGGGGATGCCCGGCGCTCCTGGGCGGTGCATTTCCCGCGGCCCGGCCGCGCTTGGCGGCCGCCGCGCTTTGCAGCAGGGCCGTAGGGCGAGGTGAGCGCGGCCCGGCCCGGGGGAGCCGTGCCCGGGGGAGCCGTGCCCGGGGAGAGCCGTGCCCGGGGAGAGCCGTGCCCGGGGGAGCCGTGCCCGGGGGAGCCGTGCCCGGGGGAGCCGTGCCCGGGGGAGCGCCCCGTGCGCTGTCTGTGTGCGGGGACAGTGCCCAGCCCGTCATCCCGAGCGCCCAGGGAGGGGAACGGAGCTGGGGGAGGCGATGGAGCTCAGGTCTGATGAGGAGCAGCTGAGGGAGCTGGGGAGGCTCAGCCTGGAGAAAAGGAGGCTCAGGGGGAACCTTCTCGCTCTTTACAGCTCCCTGGGCGGGCCTGGAGGCGTCGGGCTCTGCTCCCAGGGAACAAGGGACAGGATGAGAGGAGACGGCCCCAAGGTGTGTGCCGGCGGAGGTTTAAGCTGGACATCAGGAGGAATCTCTTCACAGAAAGGGTGATTAGACGTGGGGATTGCCTGCCCGGGGAGATGGTGGAGTCACAGTCTCTGGAAGTGTTTAAGGAAGGACTGGACTGCCATGATTTGGTTGACAGGGCGGTGTTCGGTCATAGGTTGGACTCGATCTCAGAGGCCTTTTCAGCCTAATTGATTGTGTGATAACAGCCCTTGTACAAAGGAAGTGCCTGTCCTTTCCCCTGTCCAGGCTGTGCTCAGCCTGTCCCACAGCAGTGACTGCCCGGGTGACGCTGTCCTGCTGTGTCCCAGCACACACGAGGCACAGCTCCCCTGAGCTCACCGACAGCAAAGCGGAGCCCAGGATAATGATGCTGTCCCAAATCAAAGGACAGAACTGGGCCAGCTGTCGCAGCTGCTGCACTGGTGGCAGCAGTAACTTTGAAACACTGTCTGCTTTCTTCTGGCACTATTTGTGTGCTTTACCTTTAATTTACTTTTTTTCAACAGCTCTGAATATCTTTGGTGTTGGCGGAGGCAGCTCTAAAAATAACTTTAGAAGCTGGTTATTTCTTCCTCTGCCTGATCTCTTTCCTTTCTGTAGCTAATGCCTTTTTCTACTGCAGTAAGGCCTGGTTCATACAGAAAATCACGTTTTTTGCTCTGTTCTAGTTCTTGCTCTGTTAGCAAACATCCCCTGGTTGTGGGTGATGGTGTGTTCAGGCAGCAGGTGCATGTGATTACAGTTCTGGGTGAACGAGCTGGTAAACCAGGAACACCGAGGCCAGAATGAACTGAAAAATGACCTACAGCCTTTTGAAGAGCTGAACTCCAGCCTGTGAAAGCTGGAACCACTCGGGCGCTGCCTGGCAGAAGCTGTGTGCAGGAAGGTATGTCTGCTGCTTGAACCAACTGTTTTCACTGTTGACAGAGGCTGGAGGAAGTCCCGTTGTCCCATTTCTCAGATGTGTGCCAGAGGATGCCTTGTTTTTAATGGGAGAGTGAATCCCACCAGGAACCCCAGTCACCGTTAATGCCTTACCTCAAGTCTGAGTGAAATAACTGCACTTGACTGAGATGTAGGGGCTGGAAGTGTTCTGTACAAAGACTCATTTGAGTGAATTATGACTGAGAAGTGCTTCCTCTGCAGTTGTGAAGATACCACTTAAATCTTTTATCCTAATTCTTATGGTGTGATGCTTTTCAGCATTTTTTTTAAGGTGACTCAGTTTTAGCCAGCTGTGCCCCTTATCACAAAGCAGGTGTTAACCAGATTGCTGCCCAGCCTCCCCATGCCATGAATGTGCCAGTACTAGGGACCTGTGTGCTCTGTCTCCCCTGCCAGCAGTGAAGGCCTCACTTTGCTGTGGAATTGTGGAAGAGCACAGGAGGTCTGCTCACAGGGGCTGCGGGAAGCAGCATTACCCGGGAAGGTTTCATCTCCAGACAGAGCATGTGCTGTGTCGCTGTGCTTGAGCTTCTGTGTTGGTGCAGCTCTCCTCATTCCAGGTGCCCTGACTTTGTGCTGTGCCTTACACCTTCAAGCTTGTTTTCTAGGAAAGTTTACACTCGGCTTGTTCCTGGCCTGCTGCAGCTTTTAGGCTTGCTTGAGAAAAGAAAAATGGGGTAAATGTACAGAGTGTAGCTGGTCTTTATTGGGCTGAATCTAGTGGAGGTGCCTGAGGGTAGGAGCCTGACTGTGGTACACTTCTAACAGTGCAGGCTCTCCCTGGGGCTCTCCCTGGGGAATTTGTACGAGCTGTGTGGTGTTCCTGGCCACTGTGGAGCAATAGAGCAGCTGCCTTATCTCTGGGACTGCAGCAAGTGCTTCCTGTAGGATGGAGAGTAGAGATCAGTCAGAGTCACATTTGGCTTAATGTGCCCCCAACTGCACTGTCACAGCTTAACTGACACTAGCTGAGATTGCTCCTGTTTGTCTCTGATTTGGAGGTTGAAAACAAAACAGTGTACGTATGTAGAGGGTCCAGATTTTGTTCATATCATCTATTCCAAACCCTGAGTATGCTTCATCCTTGAAGGTGAAGACTTAGCTGGTGTGAGTCACTCTGGATTGGTGGCCTGGGGTTGTTTTCTTGTGTGTGCCCCCACACACAGGTGTGTCTGCTAATTGCAGCAGGCTGAAAGGCACTTCAGTTTGGGGGCTTTTCCTTGAGCGTGATGTGCTGAGCAGCCTCCTAAGGATGTAGGCAGACTCCAGTGGAGAGGAGAACTTGATGTGAGGGGAGATGAAAAATGATCTCACAGACCCAGGCTGTGCTCAGCATTCTGTAGAGCTGGATATGCAGCTAATGATATCTTGTGGTTTCCAGTCTAGAAGGACTTTTATACTTAGCCCTGGTTTGGGGGTTTTGGGTTCACCTGGCAAGTTAAAAGCAAGGTTTTTATTGTTGGAACGATATCCTTTCATTAATAGCTTCTCCTATTTCTGTTAATTACTATAGTTCCAACTACAAAAGATCTTTCCTGTTCTAATTGGCCTCCTCCTGTTTCAATTCAGTTGTGTTGCTGTGCTGCCACGGAGACAGTCGTGATGTCACAAGCTGTGGCATCACTGAAAAGTGGCTGGGAGGCAGTTGTTAATACTCCTCCCTCACCCCACCCCCAGTAATCAATAGCTGGGAGCAGCAAACAGAGCAGTTCAGTGAAGATTTGAAGCTTTTTTAATGAGCCTGAATTACAGCTGTGATTTTAAGGCTGTTACTCCACTACTGATGACAGAAAAGATGTAGTATACCCACCTTCTCAAAACTGTCTTCATCACCATGTGTGTTGTTGAGCTCACTTACATAAATAAATGGAGGGAAGCCCCAAATCTCCAGTGGTTGCTGTGCTGCTGCACTTGAGCACTGTTGGCAAACACTTGTGGTGCTGAAAACCCAAGTACCCACTGGATCACAATTCTGGGCACAGTGCTGGGCTTGATGCTGCCTGGGCTGGGGAACAGGTACAGTGATGTGGATTTGCCAGCTCTGACATCAGTTAGAAAAGCTGATGAATCACCAGGGTGGCACTTGGAAGAACTTCTTGGGGTCTCTTGTTTTTCCAACTCTTCTGAGATAGCTGTTTGCACTCTGGGAATACTTAAGCACCCAGTGGGATTAGTTGGGCTGCTGAGAGCCGACCCTCTTTGTGTGAGCTCAGTGGAGATGGTGATGTAGCAGAGAATTGTGCTTATTTCATGGGTTAATTCTGCTCCTTGCCAAAATGGTGGGAACTTCCTATTTGCTGAAATGCTGTGACTTGTCACCAAAGGACTATGAGGATGTGTTGTGTTCAGCTCTGAGTCTTTTCCATGCATTTGTCTTCAGCTTTATCTATTTTTTAGTAAGGGATCTGGTTGAGAGCACGGCACAGTGATCCTCTGTCTTGAGCTGTAACAGCCTACTCAAATATTAACTAACCTCCTCCTGATTAATGGGAGGCAGGATAGTGTCAGTGCCTGACTGAGCAAGCAGGTAATGTTCTCCAGTTACCTGTCATTTTTTTGACAAAGCCCCTTTTGACAAGGGGCTTTGTCATACCTGTCACAGAAGCATGTTATCTGTAACTACTCTAATATTTGACGTTAGGGAAGGGACGTGCAGATTTCCCCCGTGTGTGTGGTGTCTCTGGGTGAGACTGGGGTACTCTCACAGTGCTGGATGCTCTGCTTTGCTCAGCAGGGGCCCCATGCAGGGCACCTGCACAGTTTGGCCTGGACTGCTCTGAGGTACCGTCTCAGGGCTGGCTCTTGCTTGGCAAGCACAGCAGTACATCATTTCTCTTGTCTCTGTTTCAAGCAACCTTGTATTTAGACAAAAAGGACAAAACTTCATGTAATGTGTGGGCTGAAACAAGTTGACTTTTTCAGTGAGAGAAAAATTTTTGGATGTTTCCCTGAAAGGATCAAAACTGTTTTCCAGCAGTTCTGCTGACAAGACTTTATTTTTGGGGGAATTTGTCTTCTGAACTGCAGGTCTTCAAGATGAAAGGGTAGAACAGTTCATAGCATGAAGACAACATTTTTTTCACTTTGTTTCTTTGGAATGTTTGATATGTGTTCTGTTTAGGGGGGAAATGTGACTGAAAGGCCAATTGCATTTGAATCATTTGAATTTTTAGTGCTTCTGTTCTTAAAATAGCATCTTTAGCCAACAGCAGCTAAAACCTGCTTTTTAACCAATATTAGTTTAAAACTATGGAGAATAGGAATTGTTTTCATTCTCTCCTGTCCCTGGTCACATCTATCCTGGTGGCCCCAAGGTCTGTTGAACAGCCTGTTCCAAGGCTACTGGACTCTGACTTTCAGCACTGGTTACTGTAGAGGAGAAAATGAGTGCGTGAAGGTCTGAGATGGACATCATCTACAGCTGCAGTGGGCAGACATTGCTGTTCAGCAAAGGGGCTAAAAGCTCATCTCCAAACCATGCACGGTTTGTAACTTGAGCTATATTTTACCATTTTCAGTGTGTGTGTAGAAAACTACCTCATCTATGGGAAGGGCAAGATGAAGTTTCCCTTAATACACCAAAACAGCTAATTCCCAAGTATTTAGAGATTTCCATTAAAGGCTATGAATAGATTGCTTCCTGGAAGGAAACTAGTTCTGTCCTTAGTCATGTGCTTGTCTGAACAGTTAGCCCCATCAAATTCCTTAAATACATGAGCAAGTTGCTGTGAAGTGGTTTATTCTTTCAGGATAAGACTCCATGGAGTTCCTTATCTCCGGAATTTGTGCCCTAAGGGGTTAACTGGGAAGAATTCCATGGATGAATCTGTGATCAGAATGGCCTCAGTTGCTCTGTTCTTAGGCCAGTGATGACTTTTGGCAGTGCCATCAGATAACCTGAGCACTATACCGTGTCCACTGCTGGACTCTGGATAATGCCGTATATCCTGCAAGTCTGTCAGCAGGTGCTGTGTACACTGCTTTTGTACCTGTCTTTCAAAAATGTGAAGAACCTGACTGAATTAATGGTCTTGTGTGGAGGAGCCTGGAGGTTCTTCTCCTTTCCCTTTTGCTTCTGGCAGGTATCTTGTGCAGGTGAGAAGTGGGGTTATCCAGCTCTGGAATGGGCTGGATGGGAGGAGCTCTGAGTGGCACATCACTGGGTCTTGCTTTTTCCATGGTTGCTGCTACAAAGCAAAAGGAAAAGGAGGTCAGTGTTGTGCTGCTTTGGAGAGCAGGAGATTAAGAGAGGCAGAGACCCTGTCCTCTGCCACAGCTGTGCAAGTTTCAGTGCACCAGCTTTCCTGCCTCCTGGTCTGCAGCCTCTTACTTGCTTGCACTGACCACCTTAAATTGCAGTGCAGGTGTTTTAACCTTGTGATGTTCTCTTACCCTCTGCCAAACCCCTTTCCTCAGTACCTGCAGGTTTCTTGAACCCCTCAGGTGGGCTCAGCTGGCCTCTGAAAAAGGAAAAGAAGGAAAAGCTGAGGTGCTAAGCAAGGTAGGGTGAGTATTTGAGGATTGGAACAGAAACATAAAACCTAATATTCTGCAAATTAATTTGGTGGTCTGATGAGTTCTCTGAAATTCAGTCCTGTCATTCAAGCAAGTTTTAAAAGCTGTCTTTGGAGAAGGTGGTCACCTATCCACCTAGGATGGTGTGGAGCGTCCAGACTTAAAGGGAAGAGTGGGTGGGCACTGACAACTTCTGTAGAATAATTCTGCAAAATATATTTGAGAGGGAAGTGGCATTCCTGCCTGAAAGATAAATTGAAAATTGCTTCAAGTCTGTCTGGACATTTTTCCAGCACTGAAGTTTTGGGCATTCTTGCAGCAGAAGCTGGTTCAGGGTTGTGACACTGAGTGCTTGTTCAGATTGTAAGTCAGCAGATTGCCTGCTACAAGCCAGGACCTGGGGAGAAAATCACGTTGTTGTTGTTGTGTGTGATCTCTGATAAAGGCTGTGAAACCAGAGCTGCCTGATCCTGTTGCAGCCACAGCTGTGTGTACCTGTGTACAGACAACAGCTCCTGCAAGCTGGTGCATCTCCTGCAGAGATGGAGGTTGACAAATACAGATTTGTGCTCAAAGCACACGTGTAGAGAAAAGATGCTGCAGAGCTCACCTGAGGTTCTCACCTGGCTAAGCTGCCATGCTTCAGGATTACAGAGTAGGACTTTTTTTTTTTTTTCCCATGGCTCTTTATTTCTTCATAACTTCTGGTCGGAGAGTGGCAAAAGACAACAGAGTCATTCCTGCTGGTTTGAAGAGAAATGAATTTGCTTGGTCTTGTCCATGCTTCTCTAACCCCTCAGCAGAAGGAAAATACCTGAGTGAGCCAACGTCTGCCTGTGCTCTTTACACTCACTCTGAGCACTGTGTGCTGATGTGGTGCCACATGTGGGGCAAGCACAGAGTGGACAAGGGTGACACTTGGCTGCTTTCAGTCTTAAAGATCTTTGTGTCTAGCCAGTGACATGTTTCAGGACTGTGCATCACTTCTGTGTCAGGATTTGCATATTTTAGGCAGACTCAGTGCACAGTGGGTTGTGCAGCACTGTGAGAAACTTTGAAGCTCGGAGGGAAGCACAGCTGGTGGTGCTATCAGGCATCGCTTGGTCTGTGCTCCTGAAAGCAGAGCTGACAGCTCCACTGTGTTAAGGCTGGCTGGTGCTCAATCCTGTTCTCAGGACTGCAAGAAACTCAGGAATAGCTGGTAAGCTTGAGAGCCTGTACACCTGGCCCTAGAGGCAGTGGGAGGTGTCCCTGCCCATGGCAGGGGTTGGAACTGGATGGTCTTTAGGGTCCCTTCCAAACCAGGTCATTGTGGGATTCTGTGTAACCTCCAGCACTGTGTCCCTAGAAGCCATAACTTAAGCCCGTGACCAGATTTTCCAAGTCCTCTGAGGTTTCCCTGGAGAGTGAGTGTTTTCAGGAGGAAGCTGGTCTGTGCTGGTTGGGAGATACTTGTGTGTGCTGTGCTGTGACATGGGCACACCTATGGTCATATATTCTGCATGTTCCCTCCGTGCAGTTGGCTTCAGGTTACCGACAGCCTTTCTTATTTGAAGGGTCAGTGGCTGCTGTTCAGTTGGCTTCTTGTGCTGAGGTTCTTCAAGCCTGTCCATCTGTGCCACAGCTGATTCCTGCCAAACCTGGCCCTGCCCTTGGAATGAGGTGCTTGTGGCTGCCTTGGTTTGGAGTTTGCCTTACATAATGCGTTGAGGTCCAGTGAACAGGCTTGGAAGGTTGCCAGGGAAGTCTCTCTTGCTGGGAAGCACTGACTGCAGCTCTGAACTCTATGGGCAAATCCTTTGGTTGCTGCTTTCCTGCATCTCTTAAGTACTGAACAACAGAGCTGGGGTTTCCATGTAGCTACAGTCAAAAGTCTGGGAAGGAAGTAGTCCAGCAGTGTGTGTTGAAGGTGGAACTCTGCATGTTCTGCAGTAGAACTTGTGCATATGGGAACTCTATAGTCTCTCTGCACAGTTTCTGCATGTTCCAGTATCTAAAAACTAAAGTTTCCTTTTTCATCTTACAGGTGAGATTTATAATAAATTTCTTAGCTGTCTTTATGGTGAAGTCACATTGATAAAACATGCAAATAAATTTCTGTAATCAGGAGTTTCTGATCAGGACGTCTAGTTTTTCTAGTATTGATTAAGCAGAGTGCTTAATAACACATCTGAGTTGCTGCCTGGTATCCTGCTGGGTACCAGGGCATGAAAATCTGGGCCAGTGTTCTCACACTTACTGGAAATTACTCTGTTCAAGTGGTGTCGTTCCAGCTTTGTAGCTGCTCCTCAGAGGGCAGTTCTTTGCTGTGTGTGCTGAGGCTGTGGTTGTGTGTCTGGCCTGGAGAAGCAGCAGGTGCTCGTTGTTCACCTTGGGGGACTGCACAGAGTCCCCTGCAGTGCTTACTGGCAGTAAGTGGGACAGGCATGGGAAGGGGGACAGCTGGGTCATCTTAATGTGGGGGAACTTACACTTAATGGCTTTTTGGGAATTCTTGAAGTGTCTCCCTCCACAGTTTCTGGTTGTGCCTTCTGGTTTGCTCAGTTTGCCACCTTGTTCCTGGCACCTTCAGGGAACCAACAGGTCAACATCCCTCTCTGTCCAAGGGCTGCACAAACAATGCCAGTGGGGCATGGCAGGATGGAGTCTGACTTACACCTATCACAGTCAGACTGAGAGCTTCCAACTTTAGAAGCAATTATTAATCCATTGCAGTGCTCTTTGCACTTTACTGCTCTCACACACACACCTGAACTATGGACTGTTCTGATCCTAATGCACAGAGGATATATATTATATATGGGAAATCTAAAGTAAGTGTCAAATAGTTTCAGTGTCTTGAGACTCCTGACGTCTGATGTGCAGGAAACAAAGCCTAAGGCACATTTGTTTTTTCTGGCAGGGGCTGCTGAATTAAACCATAAAGCAGTTCTCTCCTTAGTCAGATTCTTGAGAGCATTCTCTGATAATATCCAGGGTAAGGAAATGCTGGATCATTTGCTCAGGGGACACCATCTCTAGCTTTAAGAAGTGCTGTTTGTGCTTTTCTCTGTCGAGTGTGGTAATAAGGAGGACTGCTGCTGCAGTCTGCCTGGATAGGCAAAGGACGGGCATCCTGGAATGTAATGGATGGAAGAAAAGGTAGTCTGGTAAGGCAAGGCTTCCAGTGATCATGTGAATTCATACTCTGTTAAAATTTCCTTTAAATATGTTCATGCTTTAAGATCACTGAAGAAGTGAGCAAAGGGAAAGTTCAGACTGGAGTCCTTGAGACAGTAAATTGCAGGGTGATTTTAGTTTGGATGTGAGTACTCAGCTGTCCAATCCATTCTTGAATACTCACTGAAATAGTATGTGTGTGCACATCTGTGCCTGTGAAACTGGGCTTCAGTGGTGCATCTGTGCAGAGCTCACCGCTTATCCAAAACTCCCAAAAGAGTTGTACTGAGGCATTTGCTCCTACACTGCCGTAGCACTGAACTCGGTCCGTGAATTCTGAACAGGGAGCACTTCTGAAACTCTCTCAAACTGAAAAATCCTGAGGGGAGACACTGCTGTGCCAGGCATGTGTCCTGCCAGACAGCAGCTTCGGGGGGTGTTCTGTATTTCGGATCTGTGGCTGTGACACTCGTGGCAGTGGAGCAAGTGAGCACTGTGTGATTGACGTGATATTCTGTATTGGGCCACCCATCTAATCGTGGGCTTCTCTTTCAGCCTTCCCTTTGATCTCACTGATATTGACTGTGGTCCTCTGTTCCTGGATCTCCTCACACTATGTTAACTTGTACCTTCAGTGTTGCTGCTTGTTTTCATGTAGTGCCCCGTGGTGCCCGAGTGAGCTGTATGCAGCTTTTCAAAGTGTTCCCAGTAATGACTGCCTGGTATGAAGCTGCCAGGGCAGACAGATCATACTGCAGGCAGTTGGCTGTCCTAACATTAATCCTGTCTAAGTGGTGGCCTGCTGTGTCTGGAAGGTGACTCACTGCTGTTGCTACACCCTTTCCCCATGGAGAAGGCATTTCTGCTATGAGGAGTAGGAGGCCCATTTTCCATGAGGGTCTATAGCAGCTGAGTCAGATCTCTTGTCAATTAATGTAATTAACAATTAACTGAGGAAATACCTCCTGTAACTGTCTTCGTGGTTGTGTCTGTGAGTGGCTGGAGTGGGAGGGGACAGTCCTGCGGGACCCAAGGGAGATGGCACCTCACAGATTCTCCCAGGTGTATTGCAGCACAAGCTGCTGACACTGCACTCCTTGGAAGTTTCCTGATGGAGATGATGCAAGATGCTCTGAGTGAAATAACCCTGCGAGTGCTCTGCTGCTCCAAGCCTACTCACATTAGTGTTCCCACAATTAGATAACTGGCCACACTTTTGTTTACAAAGCAGTATCCAAAATAACATATTACTGTTTTGTTTCCTCCACTGTGCTGTTGTGTCATGGTTACAGCTAAAGAAATAGAACTGAATCTGTTGCTGAAAGGGGGTTGAATGTTTTTTCCTATGGCTGCTGTAATACAAAGTTTTTTTCACCATCTCAAGCCTTTGACTTGTAGGTATGAAGCTTATCTGCTATCATCTCCCAGGCATCCTGTGTCTGCTGGATGTCTGGGGCAGGCATAGAAACATCCCTGAGGATTGGATTTGTTCTTGGTGTGATGATGGTGCTGGAGATACCAGCCCTGGCATGTGGAGCATGGGCACTGTGTGAGAAGGGCTGTCCTAGCCACTGCACCTCCCTGGAGGGCCACAAGAGGCTAATCCCAGTGCAGCTGGCACCTCTAGCACATGCTGAGATGCTCCTGGAGCAGGTGGAGCCCCATCCCTGCAGGCAGTGTGGGAACTTTGTGGGGGTGGCTGCAGGGCAGGGAGCCCTTTGGGCCTCACATGTTTCTGGGGATGAACCAACCCCCTTGGACTGGGATTGAGGCACAGAAGAGCTGCCAGCTCTTCACCAGCTTTGTGCCATTGGAAGACAATAGAAATCAGACACGAAAATTAAAGGCACTTACTTGGTGTTGTCCCACCCCTTCATTTGCCACAGGACTGTTAATTTATCTTCAAAAGCATTTGTGGTTTGTGCTTTGGAAAGGCTGTTGGGGGATAAAGGAGATTTTCCTGTTGCTGTCATACAGTGACAGAGCTGAGAGCGGTCTTTAGGTATATTGAGGAGGAAAATTATCTCTGCAGCATGTGCTCTAGGTCTCCATTAACCTGGGCTGCCGTGGGAGTTTCAGCACTCCCTGCTTACATCACCATGACAGCCCTTCTCCCTGCTATATCAGTGTCTTCCTGACAGCACATTCACAGCATTCCTCCTGCCTGGCTGCCAGAGCTGTACAGAGGAGACCTCTGGTAGAGACATCCTGTTCCACTGATCTTCATCTTCAGTCAGTACTCAGTATGTCTGTCTTAAGTCTTCTGATGTGTCACAGATCCAAGAAACGACTGGGCAGTGTGTCCTCTGAAACTGTGCCTCTGGTACATAAACAACCTGAATATTTTCTTGAAAGTGGTTTCCAGGAAAACGTAGAAGCAGGGATTGAACAGGTTTGTTTCCCAGTGCGGTATCACAGACGTGAGGAGTGACCCTGAGCACACAGGTCCCCTTACAGGTGGTGCTGGGACCACTGCATGTCCTGAGGGTCTGTGCTTGGGTGTGTTCTGTGCTTCACACTGGAGTGACAAGGGCAGAGCAGTGTCCCTCCTGCCATGTCCCTCTCAGAGGCACCACGACTTGGTGTACCTTGGCATACTCTGACTGGTGGAGTCAAATCTGGCAATCAAATCTGTTGAGCAGAGAGCTGGAGACCTGCTCCTTGACTGCCCCCTTGCTGTGCCCCACACGTCCAGTGCTGTTCTGGGTCTGTGATCACAGTTGGGTTATTTTTGGCTGGTGGTTTGTGTTTCAGAAGGCCACTTCAGGTGAAAGCTCTTGCTGGACTAACCCTGAGTAGCTGACATGGTCAGTAGGGTGGTGTAGCTGTTCTCAGCAATCTCTTTGAGCTGAATGTGGCAGAGGCTGAGCTGGTGACTGCCCTGTGAAGCACTGCATCCACAGATCGGCATTTTGCTGTTCCTAGGAATTTCATCCTACAGCCTGTCTGAGGGTTGAACAACTGGCATGACAGGGAGTGGCTGTGTGAATGCAGTAATGCGTTCCAAGCCTAAAATTGTTCCCAGGCCAAGTGTGGGGAGATGGCCAAGTTGAGGAATAACTCCAGCCTTGGGCAGTCTTTGGAGTGTCTGCTTTGGCTGGGGTTTTTGGAGAAATGTAGAGGTGGGATATTTCACAGGGAGCTGATGGCAGCGTGCTCACCTTGGTGTATCCTGGGGGCGAGGTCAGTTTTTGACTGTCAGGAGCTGTTTAAAAACTCCAAGCTGGTTTTCTCCAAAACCATTTTGTCCTTGGTTGGGTAAGATCTCTGCAAGGAGCAGTTTGGTTTGCTCACTCCATCTTGCCCTTGCAGGAGGAATGTGGCCTGTTTTGCTTTAGAGCTGTCCTTCCCTCTGGGCTGTAACAGGACTGGGGGAAAGGGGAAAGAGATGAGTATGGACATGGTTAGCAAGGGCCCGAGCACCAGCTTGCTGAACCTCCTGAGTGTGTCGTCCGCAAGCTGGTAGCACAGCTTTGTGGATAGGCTTCTTTCAGGGCCACTGTGGTGTGTCTTCCAGCAGGCTCTGGAGGCCCTTCTGGCTCTGGGAGACCAAGTAAACACTGTTTTTCAGGAAGTTCAGATAGCTGTGCTTCAGCAAGGAGTGGTTTCTTCCAAAAACACCTTTGGTAAACTGTCTCTTGCAGGAATACCTTCAGAACACTCTGACCGGATCGTTCTCATCGCCGCCTTCAAGCCACTCTAAATCACTCACTACCTGCTTCCTACCCTGCCACTGACACCCTCCCACTTAGTGTCGTGAGGCAAATGAGGAAAAGGAAAAATACCAGTGCTGAAAGCTCTGCTTCATCTGCTCGGTACTTAGTGTTTGCAGGTGAAGTCCTGGGAAGAAGCTCTTTGGAATATCCTGCAGAACACCCTGAGACTTCTCAATTTGGTGTGGATGTTGTTTACTTTGTAGTTGGAGCTATATAACGGGTAAATTGAAAGGAGTGGAGGGAGAGAAGATCACTTGTTTGGAAACAGGAATAAATAAAAGCAAGATGGGAAATAAAGCCAAGAAGTCTTTTGGCACATAGCTTCCAAGGCAGGAAAGTGGTCTGTTCTATGGTGAGCAGGTTCCTGAAAGCAGCAGGAGATGCTCCGGTGACATTTAATGCTTTTGCTGGAGGTTGGGGTTTACTGTTAACCCTCCTTGGGAGGCCAGGGAGTCACTGTCACATACTGAATTCCAGGACAGAAGGGAGTAGGGCCTGAGTGCCATGGCGTGCGAACAACATGACTAAGCCAGTGCTTTAGTTTTGTTGCGTAAAACTGAATCTGTTCAATGGATGTGGCTCTGCACTCACCTCTCCCTTGTGTCCCTTTTCTAGTTACAGTCTCAGATCCTCAGAATACCTTCATGGCAGGTTCTGCAGGCTGGAGGGACCAGGTGAGTGTGGGCGAACAGGTTCTGCACCCATGAATGCAGACCTTGCTACCCATAGTTGTGGCTGCAAAGTAGTGGTCTGGGCTCTGAACTTGAGAGCTTGTGGGGACTCTTCAGGCCTGCGAACTAGGAATGTGGTGGTTTGGAGCCTCCAGGAAAAGCAGACCAAGCTGTGAAGATGAAGACTTGGTGGTGGCTGGAATCTGTGTAGGTCACAGATACTGGAGCCTCAGATGTGCTTGGAGAAGGCTCTGGGTCCACGCCTGGGATTTGTTGAGCTCTTTATTTCAGAGCTGGAGCCTGCACAGTGGCTCCTTTGTCAAATGGCTCAATTCCCAAAATGAAGTGTTCCAGAAAGGGCCGGGTTTAGTCCAGATACCCCCTCCCTTGGGGTATCCATTGTTCTGGGAATACTTGTGATATTTGAAATTCTTAAGGAATCAAAGCTGGGGACTCTTGGCCTCTGGGAGAATAGTGTGAGCAGTGACACTGGGACACATGGCACTGTTCCTCTGTACCTCTGCTTGGCTGGGGAGCAAAGTCAGCTGGGCTCTGTGGTATCTGTGGCTTAGTTCATGTGAGAGCATTCAGAAATCCAATCAATGATCACAGCTGTGCTTTCCAAAGCTCCCTAGCACCCTACCCAAAAGGATTAGAAGGTTGGAATATTTGCTTAATTGCCTGCTCTGACTCTGAGCACTTCCCTTCCTCTCCAGATCAGACCAGAACATGGTGCAGCAGCTGCACCACTGTCAAATGTAATGCTAATGGAGAGGGAGCTGCCTGCTACAGCCTTTTCTGTATTTCTTCATGTGATATTTTTTAATCTCATAACTAATGTCATGTTAAACAGTAAATTAGAATATGGAGTAGCTTTCTCTAACAACATGCAAAATTTGTCCTGTGCCTCAGCCAACAGAAGTTTCCCAGCAATTTTGACTTTGATTCTTCAGTATTAACATAATGTTGCCACATCTCGGTTTGTACATACTTAAAGGAGGAAATAACTTTAATTGAATCTGACTATTAAAACCTCTTGATGATTGTAGCTTTGAAGATGTAAATCTCTGGTGCTGACTGCCTGACAGCCAATGTCCAAGTGGAAAGAGTGTTGACTAAGGGCTGGAACTTTTGGTAGGGAGATGAGTTTAGCGTGATGCCTTCCCATCTCCCTGGTGAAGAGGCTGTGTTCATTGCTGTCTCCTCAGCTGCTGACACATGTGCTTTCCCTGGCCCTATGGGTACAGGGTGGGGTTTGTTTTTGGCTTACAAAGAATTTCTAGTCATCTGGGTGTGGGGAAAGTTTTTCATAATGTTCTGGGAAAACCACCTGTGCTTCTCCTGGTGGCATCACTGAATGCTTCCCTTGCCTAAAACAGCTGAAATATCTTCCTGTGAGCAGGTTCCCTGCATCAGATAAAATTTGGGATACAGTAACTGAAAACTGTGATGCAAATCCTGATGCTGAACAAAGTGATGGAGAAATTTAATTCTTGCCTTGAGGGTTTTCTGGCAGCAATGGTGGCAATCTCTGGATCTTTTAGGTAGGCTAAAGAGTTGCTTGCTGTTATTGGGGTGGAGCAATCCCCTGGGAGCCCTGTTTGTTCTAGGGGGAACTCACCGTGGCTGACATCAGCGCAGACCTGCTCCTGTTATCACAACTCTGTGTTGACAAGCTGCTGGCTGCCATCAGTGTTTTCAGCACCCTCTTGGCCAGCTCTTCTGTGAACAGTGTTTAGTGGCACACTTAAAATGATGGTAACCCATCCACCCTGCTTCCAGGACTGTCCGTTGGTGGGAATGTGCCAGTATTGCCTCAGCAGCTGAACAGTTTTTGTAAAACCTTCCATGGACCACAGAAGTGTCTCTGGGCTTGGTTGCCTGAAACCTTTAGGTGTGATTCTGCTGTACAGGAGCAATTCGTGTTCCTGCATCTATTAAAAGATCCTGAACAAAGTGGCTGCAAGGATGGTCACAGGGCTGGAGAGGGTGTGGGAACTCCCACAGACTAATTGTGCCATTTGTACCATGCTGGACTGACACATTCACCTTTCTGAGAGGGCAAGACTTGGGTTGTTACCCTTATGTTGTGCTCAAGATTCAGCCACTGCTTGTACATTAAGAACTCGTGATATGTCTCTTTTGACACGTGAGCAGGTGCTTGGGATGACTTGATTTGGGGTTTAGCAATCAGCATATCCTGAAATAGCACGTTTGAGCTGCTGAGCTTTGACATAGACAAGAACAGGCTTGGTTTACCATGGTTTCTAAGCCATTTCTAGCCATATGGATTTTGACTGGCTGTGACTTTGAGGAGGTGTGTTGAGATTCCCTGGACTTCTGCAGTGGCAGGGAAGCAAGTTAAAAGCATCCACATATGCCATCCTCTGAGTGATGTGGCAGTGCATGAAGTGAAGTGATGGTGAAGAGAGAGGATATGTCGTGAAGTGCATAATTAGCTGGTGGGACTTACTTCTGCAGGATATTCTGGAAACTGCTAGCTTGAAGGAAAACTAGTAAGACCTGCCTAATTACACTAGCTTTCTTAAACACTTTAATGCTAATACCCTCAGTACACTTAGAAGTGGCTGTAGTAGTGGGTACATGGAGAATTCGCTTTCATTCCTTAGGTTGGTGTCTTCTCCAGAGGCCTCCCCTGTTTTGTGCAGTTTGCTGCTTTGCAGGGCAGCAGGATAACATCCTGTCGTGGGGAAGGGAGAAGAGGAGCAGCCTGCAATCCTGGGGCATTGTTTAATTCACATCTGGTTCACATTTATGCCCTAATTTCATGTCTGTGCTGCCATAACCCTGAGCAAACCTTGCAGAAAAGGCAGCATTAAACAGGGAGATAAGCACACTGCTGTGTGACAGGAATTCTGTGTCACCCAGTTCAGCCCAGTGCTCCCTTCCCCTGTTATCCATGGTGAGGGATGTCTTGTGTGGTTCTTGCTCTGCACAAGGCCTCTCATACAGAGGGAGCCCAAACTAGCCCAGACAAAAAGCTTCAGTGTGCAGTTGGCAGCCACAGAGTCTGCAGTCCCATAGCGAGGGAATCAGTGTTTCAGGACTGCCACAGCATGTGTTTAAAAGCGAGGAGGAACGGGGCCTGCAATAAGTGCTATTACTGAAAATTACTCTCTGGAATGCCAGCCTCTAGATGACTTCAGTTGCCTTTGCTCTCTCTTGTTCTGTTAGCTCTTCTCACTCTTGTCTCCAGTCTACTGGCTGATGGTGTTGGAGCTGCCCTGAGCACTGTGTGGTCGTGCTGCTGCAGTAGGCAACCTGTTCATGGTTGAGTCCAGTGGACAGTTCCTTGTGCTAATCCTGAGCTTTATTTGCCACGCCTGGGTGAGATGCTGCAGGCACAGTTCTCTGGAATAGGAGGATGGAGTGAATGATGCTTCGGTGCATGAGCAGATAGAGTTGTTGCTCTTGTTGTGGCAGCACCTTTCAGTGCAGGCTGATACGTGGTCACTAAGCTGTGGCCCTTAGAGTACTTAAAGGAGTCCTCATGTCTCTTGGAGCCCTGGTGGGGTGCTGAGCTGCTGACCCTGGGTGGGCTCTCTGAGGTGGTGTGTGCTCCAGTCTGTCGAGTCTCACTTTCTCTTATCTGGCACTGCAGTAACCTGTTCCAATCTGATGGAAGTGTTTACTCTCTCTAGAAATCCTCTGTGGCATGGATGGTTCAGAGCTCAGCCTCTTACTGATGACCCTCTGGAGAGGGCTAGCTGCTGTGTGGCCCAGATATGTAGGCAGGGAATCTGCAGAACTTCCCTGCCTTCTCCAGGGTGAGGAAAAGCAGCAGCATATGTTCCCAGTGGCTGTTGCTGTGTGCACAGAAAGGCTTCAGCCCCCCGGCATCCCCACTCTGCTGCAGCAAGGGACCTGTTTCCTCCCCCTGTGCCTCGGGCCAGGGTCAGAGCCAGCGTGGAACTGTGAGTGAAGGGTCCTGAGGTGAGGAGAGGGCTCAGTGGGCTGTCTGTGTAGCAAAGAGGCTGCCGTGTGATTCAGTGAGTCTTGCTGGGTCCCATGGTATGAGGGCCCCTTGGCACTGTGGTACCCCCCATTCTGCACCCCCTGCACAAAGGCCAGTGGGCAGAAGTGATGTGTCTGAGAGCAGCTTTAAAGCCCAGCTGGGCTGCTGTTGCCAAGAGCTTTCTACACTTGTGAAACCTGCCATGGGTTTGAATTCCACTGGCACGTCTCTGATAGCCTCTGCTTACTGTTCTGTGCCATAGGGTCTGCGTGCCCAGGGATCTGCCTGGGGAAAGGCTGGGTGTGGTCATGGAGCAGCTCGAGCTTCTGGCCTGCCTGGGTGAGCTCTTGGCTGGTTGGCAGCTCTGCAACCCTGGCAAGATCTGACAGCAGGAGGAATCCTTGGTGACTCTGTCGTGCCCAGGCTGGCAGGACAGTCTGTGTGCTGCTGGGGACTATTCTGCTGTCATGGCTGAATTCCTGGAGCAGGACCCTGGGCTTGGTGGAGACTGCAGGAGCATGGCTGATGGTCAGAGATCCCAGGGCTCTGCGGGCTTGGGCTCCCTTCAGCTGTGCTGCTTCACCTCTCTTGGTGTGTTAAGCTCCCAAAGCATCATCCCTTGTTAGGGAGAGTGCTGTAAGCACAGCCTGAGTCCCAGCACGCAGCAAAGGAGCTCTGAACTGGTGGACCAACCCTTCACTTCACCCCTCTGGAAAAAGGTGTGTGCCAGCACTAAATGGGCAGTGAGCTGGCAGGTGAGAGGCAAAGGGCCCTGTCCCTGGGGTCCAGGCACCCCCACCCCATCAGAGATGCAGTTCTACTTCCCTTGGGACCATGGCATTTCTCTTCCCAGAGACTTCTTGAGGCAGGATGGTTGGTTTGGAACCTTGGTTATTGTTAATTTATTAAACCCTTGGGCAGGGAGAGGCAGGGAATGCTCCTTTAGGCCACTGCCCTGTGCTAGCTGGGTTGGAGACCTGCCTGAGTCCCTCAGGGCAGATGGACTCTTGCTGGATGCATGGCTGGAGCAGGCTGGAATTTCCTACTGCTATTGCAACTTGCCTTAAAACCCCTGCTGACAATCACTTTGCGGAGGGTAGGGAGAAATCAGAGTCTCTTCTAAAAACACAGCAGCTCCAGTAATAGTTGCTGCAGATGGGTTTGGGAGTGTCTGTGGTTAGCATTCCCTGTAGCATCTGCTGTGTCCCTGCTGTCAGGCTGACTCTGCTGCAAGCTGTGCTGAAAGAGGGGAATGACCAGATCTGTCAGAAGCCAGCAGTGTGGGGTTCTGTATTTTTAACCCTCAGCATTCTTGAGGGGTGTTGTCTGCTGCTTCATGCCTCTTTTAAATTTATGACCTACAAGAGGCTTTTTTTTTTTTTTTTTTTTAAAAAAAACAAGCTGCCTTGTCTTCCCTGGGTAATAGTTCTCAGTGTATTCATGCTTATTGTGATTTACCTGTGCAGGAATTCCAAACTGGAGCATCTCAGTGATCCTCAAACTTCTGGTATATTGAAAAATCCTAGGTCTCTCATGTAAAGATATCACAGTTTTCAGCTTTTCCTTCCCTGGGTAGTGTTCCTGCTCCCCCTCCCAAAGTACAGGGACTGGGTCTCTAGTCAGAACTGGCTGCTGAGGCTTGTGCAGCCCTGAGTGACAGGATGCTGCCACCTCTGCCCCCTGCCTGCCCCGGGAGTCACACTGCATAGGGCATCCTGCAGCTCTCCCTAAGGGCATCTCTGTCATGGGTGACCAGAGAGCACAAATGGTTGTACAGAGTATGTTGTGATGGATTTTTGGATGAGAGCTCTACTGTTAATCTACAAATGCATGGCTGATGTTCAGAAAGAGCCTTTTCCTTCTTTATTTGCATTTGACTCAACATTTGAGAGATGCTCCCTTGAGTCTGAGGTCCTTTTCCTGCAGATTTGTCCTGTTCTTTCATTTCAGGGATATGCAGGAGCTTGCATACTTGGCAGTGGTTGGGCAAGTGCAGGGCAGGCCCTCGTTTCCTGAGACCGGATGGATACACGAGTCCTGCCAGCAGGGCCTGTGGGATGTGCAGGAGTGCTGTGACCAGGGTGGGTGCTGGACCTGAACAGCAGCATGAGATGACAGATCTACCGGCTGTGTGTGTGCTTGCTGGAGCAGTACTTGCAAGTGGTTTCTCAGCTGGGAAGCAAAGACTTATTTGCACAGGTCTGTTTAATCCTGTGTTCCTGCAAACATGGAAGGGCTTCCTGTGACAGCTCCTCCTAGATGTGTTAGGGAGCTTTAAGGAAGCAGGTGTTTGCTTAAAGCTCAAAAATTACTTCTTTCTGCAAGGAAATGCCAGATTGCTGAAATGCAGCCTGCAAACCCGGTACAGGCTGTGCCAGTGGGGAGCTGGGTGTGGGTCAGGCATGTGTGGGGGTTGGATTGTGGCTGCTCCTAGAAGAGCTTGTGTGGGAGGAATGGTTCTCCTTACAGCATCTCCCCTCTGTACTTATCTCACAAGTGAGTTGATGCTGTTCAAGGGGAAATAACAACAGCTATTCCAGAGCTGTTTGGGTCAGGAAAAGGGACAGAGATACAACCTTGAGTGAGGGCTGCTCATCTTCCTATAGCTGGTGGTAGGTAGGAACAGCTGCAGTAGTAGGAGTGACACTCCTGCCTTGGGGTGCCAGGATGTGACACCAACCTGCTGCCTCTCAACTCTCCTTGGTCCCTACTGCAGACACCCCTGCTGTCGGTGTGGCCTCTTTGCTGTGCCCCCAGATGCTGCTGTGATGCTCTTGCTTCTGCCTGGAATCCAGGGACTGATGTGACAGGTCCCATTGCCTGTGGGGAGGGATGGGGGCAGAGAACCCAAGGCCTGGTTGTCTGTCCTGGAAACAAGAGAGCTGTAAGGTGGGAGAAGCTTCAAGCCCACGGTGGTCCCTTTGTCCCAGTTGTCACTAGCCATGGCCAAGCACTGCTGCTCTGCCTGCTGAGCTGTGCTGGGGCTGAAAGCTGAGGATGGGTAGGGCAATAACAAGGGAAAGGTGGAATATCTCCACTGACCCCCTTCAAACTACTCAAGGTGATTTGGATGCCTGGTTTACACCCTGGTTTACACAGGGCTGTAGAGCACATGGATGAGGGCTCTTCCCTGGTGTTTCTGTCTGGGAGGAGCTCCTGGAGAATGCTCTATCCTCTGACTTAAAGCACAGTCTGGCTTGTGAATCAGCTTCATAATAAATAAACAGCGGGTAGAGTAAGCAAAGCCAAGGGCTGTGGGAGCTGGTGAAGTGTTGGCGTTCCTTAGGGTTATCTGAGAGTTCAAGGGCTCTGCCTGGCTGGTCACTCTGCAGGGCTCTGTGGGCACCGTCAGCCCCCATGGAGGCAGCACATGATCTGGATAGTGATGTGGGGGAGCTGCTCACTGCAGGATGCTGCTGCTGCTGAGGGTCAGACTGCAGTGTGGATTGAGGGCTGGCAGGAGAGCCCATGGCCCTTCCCTGGTTCCCCCAGCCTACTCAGTCAGCAGCATGTCCCCATCAGATGCCTGTCACCTCAGTAGAAGCAAGGTGAGATTTATTTTTTTTTTTCCAAAGATCAGTGCTACTAAGGTTCATGAAGGGAAAACACTGAGGCAGAAGGTCTTTATAGTATTTCCAAAAATTGCCTTTCTGAACAAATGCAGCCGCTGGACTTTGCTTTCCAGGAGTGGTTTCGTTTAACCACCGTAAGACTTCTTTTAAACTTTCTCTGGCACTCAAAAGACAGTCATTCTGTCAGAGCAAGAGATGGCATTCTCATAGGGATTTCCCATTGTGTTCAGATGGAGTTATACGAGAGACTGACTTCTTACACAGTGATAAGACAAAGAGAAATGGTTTTAAACTAAATGAGGAGAGTTTTAAATTAGATATTAGGAAAGAAATTCTTCCTTGTGAGAGTGGTGAGGCCCTGCCACAGCTTGCCCAGAGAAGCTGTGGCTGCCCCATCCCTGGAAGTGTCCAAGGCCAGGTTAGATGGGGCTTGGAGGAACCTGGGCTAGTGGAAGGTGTCCCTGCCCATGGCAGAAGGTAGAATGGGATGAGCTTTAAGGTCCCTTCCAAGCCTTTATGATATCTGACTTGTATGATTTTCCTGTTCACTAACCAGATTTGGCTGGGTTTCTCATCTGTGCCTCCACCTGGTATCTTAAAGGTATCTTGAGGTATCTTGACATTCAATCTGCAGAATACTCAAAATAGCTTCTCTGTAGACCAAATACAGGCTTGAGGAGGCCTATATGCTTTGGCCATGTAATGGCTAGAAACATGTTGGTTTATAAGAAAAACCAGGTCTGAAGGGATAGTTGTGAACCATAAAATCAATCAATGTCTGTGTTGTCTTCAGTAGTAATTGTAACTGGGGATCGTTTTCACTTCGACCCTCTACAAGTAAAGCATTCTGCAGTTCATTAAAGCTCCAGCCTTGAAGTGTTCCTTGAGCTGATGAAAATCAGAGGTCAGGCTTCTTGGAATGCAGCTGTTTCAGTTCCCTTTGCTATTGAAAACTGCCTCGTAACACAGCTCCTTCCAGTGGGGAGATCTTATAGTGAAGGCCAGCCCAAAGCCATGGAATCTCCCAAGGGTGGTTTTATTTAAAAGGCAGATGAGCTTGTCTTGTAGGAGGGATTATTTCAGGGCATTCTGCTTTGTGAGGAATGGAGGTCATTCCTTCAGCTCTTCCCATGGAAAAAGGAGATGCACAGAGCAGGACAGTGATAGCAATCAGCCCTGCTGGTGTTCGAGGGCAGTGGAACTGGCCTGCACAGCTGATTGTGGCTGGGCGCCTTTGAGGTGATTTAACAAAAATGAGGATGGTTTGAATAGGTCCTCGAAGTTCCTGGAATGATTAGAAGTGTCACCAGGCTATACTGAATCAGCAAGAGCAGTGGAACAACTGGGCACTTCATGCAGACGCACTTGAGGGCAATTATGATATTTAAATCTGAACCCAAATACCTTGGCTGTGATCCTGGTGCTTCTGCCAGGTACTGGGCAGGTAACAGCCTGGTGGGGTGTGAACAGGGGCCTCTTGAGTCAGGGCTGGATTTAATATTCTCTTATGACTCTATGTTTAGTCTTCCAGGAAGCAAGTGCCTGGCTCTCTGGAAGGACAGGGAGAGGATCCCAGCATGCCCAGCTGTTTTTTAGAGTACTGTCCAGTGTAAGGCTCTGCAGGCACAGCTCCTCTGCCTGGGGCTGCATCAGTGGGGATTGCCCAAGCCCCGGAGGGCAGGTGGAAGGTGCTAATTTGGAAACTTGCTGCTTTCTAAAAGTAATGACAGAAGGAAGGCTATAAACAAACATCCTTCCCCCCCAGAATCAATCATCCACAGCACCTTTTAAATTCTAACAACTTGCTGAAATAAGCCTTAGAAGATCCTGTGAGCAGGAAGAGCCTAGTACTGCAAAGTTGGAAGCTTAAGCACAACTTCCACACTTTCTTGTTGTTTTGCACCTTTTTGGGGTTTTTGCTGATGTTACTGAGCAAACTGAGCCTACAGTTTTGCAGAAGTGTGTGCCTGCTCCAGTACTTGTGGGGATTGTAGTTCCACATTACAGCACGGGCGGATTTTAAAGTATAACAGACTGTGCCCTACAGCAACTCCAGAGCAGATCTGTGCCCTGATGTGCTGTAGCCCTTTGGAGGAGTAAGTCAGCAACTGAGTGTGATTGGCCTGTGAGCAAGGAGAGCATGCTGCCTGGGTTTCCTGTGGAAACACTGGGACGCTGTTGGCTTCCTCAATATGTTTGTCTCCTCACACAGATGCAAGAAACACTAAACCTTAGTTAAGGGTTGTGTTGAGGGCCAAGGGCAGACTGTTCTAGGTGGGCTTGCTCTGACTTGTGCTTTTGAAACACATTTTAAGGAGGGGGTGTTTTCTGGGTTTGTTGGGTATTCAGAAGTCCTGTTTTATGGTTGCAGAGGGTTTTAGTGGGGTTAATTTGCAATTGCACAAATAAATGCATCCCTAACTCTTCAAAGCTCCTGATCTTTTTGCATTTTTCATTTGCAATGTTTCTTAGAGCCTTAAACTTACAGCTCACATAGTCAACCCTCTGACCATACATACATGAGCAGGGGTGTGTTTTGTTGGTACTGGGTGTTTCCCTTCTAGCAGAGCCTGTGGTGCCCTTCAGTCAAGTGGGATGGCACAAAGGGATCCTGCAGGTTCCCTCTGTAAATAGAGCAGTACAAGCAGTTTGTGCTGTCTTTTGGTAGGTGGGAGAATGAATTTGGGTCTAGTTACTGACCCTGAACGCTCCTGATCTCCCCCAGGAACTCCTGCCTTTCTGTGCTGCTGTGCCCTCCCCTTGTTTTGCCTCGCTGCACTGTTCAATATCAAATAGCCATCGATTTCCTTTCCCCAGTTACAGCCCTGTTGGTGTCAGCAGCAGTTGGGAAACCTGAGCTGAACTCCTCATGAAGGTGCCAGCCAAGCCACCAGAGTGCTGCCAGCAATCCGGCCCTGAGCCAGACGGTGTCACAGAGCCGTGGGTGGCAGGGGACTCTGTGCTGTTTGTGGGCTGGGCACTGTCCCTGGGGAAGGACAGAGGCCATATGGAGTGGGGAGGTACTTCACTGAAGGGGCACATGGGCGTCTTTTCACCGGTTTGAGTGGCTGTGGCTTGCCCTGGCCTGTAGCTGCTGTAGCCCTGGCACAGTAACACAAGGCAGCACTGTGTCAGTGTCAGGGCTGCTCAGCTTTTCTGGGAACACAAATGCTTTTGGAAACACAGATCTCCTCCTTCTGTAATACCTCCTATTTAGGTTCCTCCTTTGCAGTGTAACGCTAGCTGTTAATACAGTAAATGTTGGGATGTGTAAATACAGGCACGTCCAAATACTGTCACGAAGACCCGGGGTGGAGCAGTGTGGTTGCTGCACAGGGAATACAGCTCCCAGGATTGCTTAGGATTGGCTCTGGTCCCATTGGAAACAGTTTAGGCAGCTGAGATCTCCCTCTTAGATGCCCCTCAAGTGTGTTCAGGCTCCACAGTGAGCACAGGCAGTTGTCTGGACAGGAATAGGAGCTGCCAGGATTCTCCTGTCACCTAAAATATCCCTTTCCATACCTGTAATCCATTCAGATCAGGTTCATTTGTTACTTCTCAGTTAACTGTGCTAAAACTATCCATAGAACAGACTGTTTAATTGTCCTGAAACATCAAAACATCTGTCAGGTGCCCTGCTGGGAGCTCCCCAGGGTGTGCTGGAAGCAGTTTGGGGGTGGAGGCTAACGTTGGGGAGCAGCAGGTACCTCTTCCTGTCCTTGCATTCCTAAATAGTCAAAGAATTCCGAACAGGGGACTGGTTTAATCTGGTACTGAATTTGTTAATATGCTGGTGGTTACTTAAGGGGTGGAAATGGTAAAATTAGGAGTGTTGTTTAATGAAGATTATCTGTATTTGCATATATATATCTACAGGTTTTGGTGAGGTTGTATATGGGACTGGGATGTAGGAGCTTGCAATTTAAGGTACAAAACTTTACTGAGATCAGGGAATATGGATTGAAGCAGGGAACCTAAGGGAATGACAGCCCATGGAGCCATCAGAGCTGTACTAGGAAAACACTTAAGAACTGGTTTTAAGTTTGTACAGCTCTTCTGTGGTGCTGGGTGACCTGGCAGGGTTTGAGCTGGTACCTGACAACATCAGCATGTCAAGGGCTTGGGAAAAGGCACGCATGGACCAAGACAGTGCATGGGGGTTCAGCTGGAGGGACAGAATCCCTTTACTGGAGACCAAGGACTATGTGTTGGGACAAGGAACCAAGGAGAGTGACATCCCTGCCACCACCGGAGCTTCCCACATCATTGTACTGCAGTGACCTGGGACACTTGGTTTGTCACTGATGTGGGAAAGGGGCTGCCCTGTAGCTGTGCCTCAGTGATGTGCTGCCTCACCACATCCAGGGGCAGGGACACATTATTTGCTTTTCAAATGTAAAGTACAGCTCAGGCCGGCCTGGCTCTCTGTGACCCAGGGTGGTCATGGAGCTGATCTGTTCCCAACCTAGAGCAGCAAAGCTTCCTGCCCAACCTGCAGGACAGAGCCTGGCTGTGCCCCACCACCAGGACACTGAGGCAAGAGAAGGGTAACCCTAGGCTGTCTGGTCAGGGATTCCCTAAAACCCTGCATCCATGCAATCTTTTAGCACTCTGCCGGGGGAGTGGGACGAGAGGGCTCGGCGTGCCACAGCCACATAGACCTGAAGGCCCCTTGGGAGAACCTGGCAGCAGCACCTTTTCCTCCTCGGAAATGTGGCCCTCCCAGAAGGTGAAGCAGTGGTGGGGCAATGCTGTGTAAGGAGAGAGGGTGATGGAGCCTCTCTGGTGATGCCCAGAAGTAGGGCAGTGTTAGATGTGACAGAGCTCCTCCACACACCCATGAAGGCTCAGACAACAGCAGAAGCACAAATCACACCCTGCTGGGCTCCTCCCAGGTTGATTCCAGAGGCCATCACAGGCCCATCTGCACAACCTCAGAGTAGGGACAGATTATGGCAGGTGGGTCACCAAACCAAGAACGCCCGAGCACTGAACACCCTCCTAGGCCCCTCCTGGGGTTGTCCCAGCAGAGCCTCAGCGTCGGTGCCCAGGTCTGACACCTGTCACTGTGAGCCATGGGGAGAAACTGCAGATCTTTCAGACTAGGGAGGCTGCTGTCAAGGGCTGGGATGTGTTACGGGGTGCAGAGGAAAAGCAGTTTGGGATTGCACAGGACTTCATGGGAGACACCAAAGGTAGGATAAGAAAGAGCATTTGGTGATTTGGCGAAGACTAAGAGGGGGAAGTACAGGGGTAAGGGCATAATATAAGGGGTCAATTGTGTGTGGTTAGGTGGCTGGTCAGTGTTTGGCCATGTCCTGCCTGTTGCAGCCTGTCCTGGCTAGACAGCAGCTGGAGTGGGACTGTGGCCTCAGAGGCTTGTGTATCTCTGGCAGACTGAGAGCCTAAACATGCCTGCAATATCCACCTTTCACACATTTTCGTCAGCAGACTTGCATCCCATCAAGCCTTTGACAGGAGCAGGATGAGGCTGTGGTTGTGGCCAGGTTCATGTGAGTGCTCCTCTGATCCATGTGGCCAGCCATGTGTGTATCCGTACATGTGACGGATACGTGTGCTCTGTGCCTGCTAGGCACATGTCTCCAGCCTCGCTACCGCTTGGAACTGGAGCCATGGAGTAGCCACTCTTGGGCTGTTGTGTCCAGATGATGTCTTCTCCTCTAGTGCATAGCAGCCAGGTTTGTCAGGTACTTCAGATGTGTTCCTGCCATCAGCATCTAACATACTTACGGCTTTTTTCCATTTTTATAGGAAAAAACGTCACCCTGATCCAGACACTGAAACTTGTCAACTGATGGGACAAAGAACTGAGACACTTGGCTGTTCTAGGACACTAAAACATAGGGTTTAGACAAAGAATATTTCCCCCTCGTGGAGGCTTACACCTGCCAAACCCTGTAGCATTCTTGGGAGGCTTTTCTATCCCTCTTCTCTATTTCCAGATTTTCACACATCATGGTATTCCTTTTGACTTCTTTTGCAAGCTAGCTCTGGCTCTGCCTTCCGCTTCCCCTATGCTTCGGTTTGGGTCCCCAGTGTGAGCTGCTGGCTGTGGGCTGGTTCTGCATCTCTGCCTCTAGCTGCTGCTTGGAGGCTCCTCTTGAATGTTGTGACTGACCTGCTTTTTCTTTCTCTTTCACTGTATCTCTTTCTCCAATCTGTCTTTTGCATTCTCCATTCTTCCCACCTCCATCGCTGCAGGTTCATCATGCCTAGTGGCATATAAAAAGACTCCACCTCCTGTCCCACCGCGGACCACATCAAAGCCGTTCATCTCTGTCACTGTGCAGAGCAGCACTGAATCGGCCCAGGACACCTACCTGGACAGCCAGGACCACAAGAGTGAGGTGACCAGCCAGTCGGGGCTCAGTAATTCCTCGGACAGCTTGGACAGCACCAGGACACCCAGTGTGACGAGGGGGAGCGTCGTGACTCCAGCCAGAGACACTCCAGAGTTACCTCAGAAAAATGCAACTTTGAAAAGTGACAAAGGGACTCTGACTAGCGAAGAGCCTAAAGTGGAGAATATCCCCAAAAGAAAGCTGTCGTCTATAGGAATACAAGTATGGAATAGTTTGTTCTCCTTTGTCCCAAGGAATGTCCTTACCCCATCCATTTAGCGTGTGCCTTTTCTGTGACCAAGTGTGCATCTGAGCTCACTTAGAATAGCGAGAGACACTCACTGCCTTGTTAGACTAACTGCCTGTGTTCCCGGGGTGAGGGACAGTAGTACCTTCCCATAACAGCCTGGAAAGGACTAAGTTCTTTTAGTACAAATTTAGTGTTTCCTAGAGCAGTGGGAACATGTTAACTGAGTACCTCTGAAGAGGCCTTTTGCTGCTGGTCTGCCTGTACTCCTTCCCATCAGCCTGCTCCTTGTCTGCCATGGTTCTAAGGACAGTTTTGTCCTGAGAGATGGGTCCTTCTGCATGACATCCACCTGGGGTGGGCTGCTGCAGTGCCAAATGGTCCCAGGGCTGTAGGCAGGAGGGACCAATTCCTTACTGTCCGCTGTTCCCAGCAGGTCGCTGCTTCCCTTCCTGGAAGCACTTAAGTCTGTGGAAATCAGTGGAAATGAGCTGTTGATTATATGGTCAAATGAGAACCCATGTAAATACATGCTTTAGTCAGCAAAACAGCATCCTCTGGAGCTGTACCCTCTGGGGACAGATTTCTTAGTTACAGGTGGCTGTTACCTCTTGGTACCGTCCCAGATGCTGGTTCAGGGCTGTTTCCTGCAGATGGGAACTTGGGCAGCTTTAAATGTAGGATCTGAGCTTTGAGTCACCGTGTGTGTGCTGAACAAGTCCTCCATCAGCTTAATGGCAAGGCTACCAGGCAAGTTAGGTACAGGTGACCGTGAGGCTTCTCTGCAGGGTTGGTGGGGCAGAACACCTGCTGAAAGGGCAGCAAGGTGAGAGAATGTGCACTGAGAGGCTGAGTGCCATCTTCTTCTCTTCTCTGAGCTAGTTCCCAAGCCACCTAGATTTCTTTCCTAAAACCTTCTAACCCTCTTATGCGGAGCTGTGGAGGGTGTCAATCCCTGGGAGAGAAGAAGCAGGGCTTTGCTGTCAGTCTCAATCAGCTCTCTGTCCCCACTTGAATCCCTTGGCCGTTGCCCATGTGGGATGACACACACACACAGGGACACACAGCCCTGCCCCAGCTGTGCAGACACAGCTGGGTGGGCTTTTAGAGCAGGTACCTGGCAGCAGCCTGGCAAGACACAGCCCTGATCCTCAGGTGGGAGCAGAGCTGAGCAGTAGCCTCATGCCTCTCCTTAGACAACCCTCCCGTTGGCGTGTGGTGTCAGCATTGCTCTGTGTGTGTGCAGCACCCCGGTCTACTAACGTGAATTCCAGCAGCAAGTTCTTGTGTCTGTTTTTGTCTGTATTTTTTCTGTTTAATAAGGTTGACTGCCTTCAGCCAGTGGCAAAAGAGGAGCCTCCTCCACCAGCCACCAAATTCCAGTCCATCGGGGTACAGGTAGAGGACGAGTGGCGGTAAGTGAGACGCAACCTTGTGTAGTTTTCTTTCTTTTAAATTGTGCTTCCCCCACTTCTGCTTAGACTTTCTTCCCTGCTTTGTGCCAGTGAGTGGTGTTGAATGGGGCCCATGGAGAGCTCTTCCTCCACAGCACATATCCGCTGCAAAAAGCACTCGTTCTGTAACAGCCAAATCAATAGGAGCTTGAAATTAAATAAAAAATAAAAAACTACAAGCTGTAATTATAGACGTGCGTCAGCCCTCTCGTCTGAACAGCCGATTGCAGTAAGCAGGCAACCTTATAATTCTGTCTGTCTGAGTGTGTGGTGTGTCTGTGTGTGAGGAGGGGCAGGGTGAGGCTCCGCTGCAGGCATAAACCAAATGGATTTCACTGTCAGTGTGGGAGGCTGGCCAGGTCGAGTCCTGCTATTGAATGTTTGCTTTTGATCTCTCTAGAAACAGCCACTCTCGCAGCATGTCCTCCAAACAGGACACAGACTCTGAGACGCAGGAGCCCAATAACTCCAACTGTAAATCATCTGAGAGAAGCCTCGCTGAGTGCCCCCAGCACAACAACTCCGTTGGTGTTGATGCCACCACCAGGCAACCAGCCAAGCCCTCACAGATTAAGAGAAACCTCTCCTATGGAGAAAACAATGACCCGGCCCTGGAGCCTTCTTCCCTTCCTCCTCCTGACCCCTGGCTCGAGACCTCCACGTCGCCATCAGAGCCCGCGCAGCCCGGGGCCTGCCGGCGGGACGGGTTCTGGTTCCTGAAGCTGCTGCAGGCAGAGACAGAGCGCTTGGAAGGCTGGTGCCGTCAGATGGACCAGGAGACCAAAGAGAACAATCTCTCTGAGGAAGGTGGGTGTTGGCAGCCTCTGAACTGGAGCAGCCCAGCAGCACCTGTAACTGAGTGCTGGGTCAGCTTTTTGCAGTTAAATCGTGGCTGCCGCATCCCTGGAAGTGAGCAAGGCCAGGTTGGGTGGGGGGTGTTGGAGCAACCTGGCCTGGTGGAAGGTGTGTCCTTGACCGTGGCAGGGAGTTGGAATGCGATGGCCTTCCGACCCAAACCATTCCTTGATTCTGTGAAATTACTGGTAGCCCACCAAGGCAGAGCGTGGAAGTGAGAATGGGATAAGGAACACTTTTTCCTTGGAAAGGGTAAGGTAACTTCCTCAAGCAAATGGAATAAGAAATAAGGCTGTGATGCAGCATATAAGACACGCACAGGATGATGTGGCTTCTGACTACTCAAAACTGCTAAAAGCTTAAATGGATTTAATCTTGAAAAAAGTTAAACAGAAAAAGCTTTCAGAGAGACTGTGGGATCTCTCCCTGCCTTACCCATTACATTCAAACAGGGAAGAGCTTAGCTGGCAGTGGGACAAAATGAACACAACTTCTGAGCTTGTTTGATATGTTCAGTTGATGAACTGGTCTTTATAAGAAAGTGGAGGTTTCTTCATATGGGAAGGCCTCAGTGAATTTGTGCTGAATACACCAAAAACATATGCACAGGGAACACAAGGCCACTTGATATTACTGGGTTCAGTCGCAGTTGGGATTGTTTCATTATTTTCAATTGAGTTGACAAAACATGGCTTTTTGCAGTGGGAATCATGCCTCTATGGAGAGACAGGAGCGGGTTACAGGGTTGCAGAGGGCAGGATTTTTGTATGGAGTCTGGTTTTTATGTTTTTAATACCTGAGAAAGGTGAAACAAAGGTGAGGCTCAGTTTTAGCTCACTGTCACTGCTGGGGCTCGGGGAGCTAATGCCTAATCCAATTGCCCTGTAGTGCTGCCCTGGCTGCCGAGGGGACAGGCCTTGCCAGGGATCTCCCTGCCTCGGGGTGACCTGGTTTGACCTGTGGCAGGAGTGCTCTGGCAAGGAAAGACACCAAGACCCGTGTGACCTGTGATCTCTAAGAACAACCTGCTGGTAGATCCTGTAACCAAACCCTTGGTGGGTGTGAGTGAGCCCAGCACACACTTGCTGCACTAAGATTTCCAAACACTCCGAGCTGGCTCAGGTGCAGCAGCAGAACAGGGGGAGAGTGGGGCTCAGTTGGTCCCTGTTAGTGATGTAGCTGCAGGCCCCAGGGTGGGGGAGGCTCTGAACCTGCCTTTGGAAGGGAAGAACCCAAATACTGGATTTGCACTGATGAGCAGAGGAATGTTGCCATGCCCAGAGGCTGCTTGGAAAAACCTGTTAAGAGGAGCATGAAGTCCTGGGTGTTAGAAGCCCTGTCCCCAGTGTGTTAATCCCTGCTGGTACAGGAGGTTGGAGACAGGTCTCCTGCCCCTTGCCACCTTCACCTCATGCAGGGGTGGAAGAGCAGGTTGTGATCTGTGAGGAGGTGCCAGCAGAGCTGCTCGCTGAGGTGGTGCTGGTGGCTCCTGAGGGGCTGAGGGCAGTTTAAAGAACTTTCTGCCATCTCAGGTGTTGTAATGTCCTCAGCCTGGTCTGCCTTTGGCCTGCCATTAATAGATGGTAAAGACAAATGTAGTTTCAAAACATCATCTTTCCCTGAGAGCAGTTAGGGCCCGACAGTCTCTGAAACTGCTTTTCTAATAACTTCAGTGTTTCTTTGCTTCAGAAACACTGGAGTTTATTGCTGCAATTAATACTCTGTTCAACTGAGGTCTTTTTCTTTTTTTCCTCATGCGCAGTCTTAGGAAAAGTCCTGAGTGCAGTGGGCAGTGCACAATTACTAATGTCACAGAAGTTCCAGCAATTCCACGGCCTCTGTGAACAAAACTTGGTGAGTCTGAATCTGTCTCTTCTGGTTTCTGAGAGGGAGATGTATCTGCTTCAGCAGCACTACAGGAACGTGATGAGGTGTTAACAGGCTGCTGTCACTGAAAACAAGGCCAGTGCAGCTGTAACCTCGGGTCAGTGCCACGGTGGGTGAGGGCTGGGTTAACCTGCTGCTTCTCAGGGGCTTTTTGGGCTGAACCGCTGAGGTTTGGCTGAAGAGGAGGGACTGTTTGGAAAGCTTGCTTTTGACCAAACATGCTTCCTTTGTGTGTGGATGATGTGGTTGGTAAAACTGTCCCTACAGGACTGTCACACTGGTCACACAGCACGAGGAATCGATTTCTGCAAAGGGAACGTGGGTTTGCCCTTGTTCAGGGCTGAACAGGGCTAATGCGGATTGATGGAATCCGTGGGTTTGTTTTTCCCCTCAAGCTTTATGGATTTTGCCAACTTCCTCAGAGGTGAATTCCCCTGTACATGTAAAATAATCCCAGAGAAACGTGAGAAGGAGGGGGTAAAGTGCTGAGCATTTGCCTGCTGATCTCTGGCTGATCACAGCTGAGCAGCAGCACCCCAAGCTGCCAGGCTGTCAGCAGAGCTTTGTGCTGAGTTGCTCCAATGGGATCCCAGGCTTTCCAGGGCCGATGATGGCAGCTGAGCTGTCTGGGAACTGGGAAAATCCTCTTCCTGGAAGAAACTTAAGCTACTTAAAATTTTTTACCCTAGCCTGAGAAGTACTGGTGCTTTTACATTGTTTTGGGAGGAAATGGAGCAAAGTAGTTTTGCTCATGAAAGCTCTGTTTGGCGTCTTGGAGTGCTGTACATCTGTATGTGAATTGTCCAGGCATCAGAGCAGTTTGTATCATGGTTTGTCCATTTCCATTATTTCCCACCCTGAAATCAGGATCTCTGTGTACAAAACCAGTGTCCTGGCTTTGATTCCCATGCTGGGGACCTTCAGGTGGGGTTCCTGCTGTGGGATTAGTGCCAGCAGAGAGTGTCTGTTTCAGGGTTGTTCTTCAGGCTGCTGTAGGAGAAGTGCAGTCAGTATCTCTGCTTCCTGAGCTTGGCAGAAATGGTTTGGGCTGTAAATGATGACTTTGGGTGTCTGCATGCTCAGTGCTGGTGTCTCCTGTGGGTTCTTGATGGTTTTGGTTGCAGACAGGCATAAACAGTAAAAGGTAAAATATGGTTACAGGCTGCTCGGCTTTCAGGGAGGAATGTTTGTTCTCAAAGGGTTTTTTTTAATGTTTTTCCTTCTAGAACCCTAATGCCAATCCCAGACCCACAGCCCAGGACTTGGCTGGATTTTGGGATCTCCTTCAGTTGTCCATTGAAGACATCAGCATGAAGTTTGATGAGCTGTACCACCTGAAAGCGAATAGCTGGCAATTGGCAGAGACACCAGAGAGAAAGGTGAGTGTGGGGCACTGGAGAGTGGCCAGAGCACCTTGCAGACAGTTTTGGGTATCTATTTCTGTCTGCAGACAGATGCTCTCAAGGGCTTTCGCCATCTGGCACTTGTGTGGTCTCACAGCCTTGCAAGGCACTGAAGCCATTCCTCTTGAGTAATAGTGGGAACAGTTTTGTACAAGGGGAAAAGGTGTTGGGATGGAGAGAGCCCAGAGTTCTGAGCAGTGCTGCAGGGGCCTCTAGTGTTCCCAGCAGTGGGTGAATGGGTTTAACTATTCCTAGTGCCTGAGTAGTGTAAAAAACAACTGGAACCTTTTAAAAATGCAGAAGACGTGGTGTCCCTGACTCTGCAGACAAGAGTAGGAAGGACTGTGGCTCAGGGCAGGGCAGCATATTAAAATTTTGCAGTTCCAGATCAAGTCACGTCTTCATGCCACCTGTGCTGTGCTCTGACCTCCCACTCGGCCAGACGCAACCTCTGAACTCCAGGCCGCCTCAGAAGGCCCCTGTACCATGGAAGCTGCATGGAGCTGTGTCAGGGGAGGTTTAGGTTGGATATCAGGGAAAGGTTCTTCCCCCAGAGGGTGGTGGGCACTGAACAGGCTCCCCAGGGAATGATCACAGCCCCAGGCTGCCAGAGCTCCAGGAGTGTTTGGACAGCACTTTCCGGGACATGGTGGGATTGTTGAGGTGTCCTGTGCAGGACAGGGTGATCCTGGTTGTGGATCATCAACCTCTGGGTTGTGGACTCCCGTCCCTGGAAGTGTTCAAGACCAGGTTGGACAGGGCTTGGAGGAACATGGTCTAGCGGAAGGTACCCCTGCCCATGGCAGGGGGGTGGAACTGGATGATCTTCCAGCCCAAACCGTTCTGTGATTCCATGAGTCTTGTAGGTCCTTTCTAACTCAAGACATTCTATGACTCTGTGAAATGCAAAGTGGCACATCTCTAGAAACTGGGGCAGCTGGTTTTGAGGTGTTTTGCTCGAGAGCTGCTCCTGCTTCTCTCCCCTGACACTATCTCATTCTCAGTCCCTCACACCTAAGGTCCCCACTGGGTCAGAGCAGGCGTCTGTCTGTGCATGTTTATTTTAGATTTGGGGTTTTCCTTGCTGTCTCCTTAAAGGAAGAGAAGAAACCACCCCCTCCAGTGCCAAAGAAGCCGGCCAAGTCCAAATCGCAGCTGAACCGGGACAAAGGCTCCGACTCGGACAAGCAGCGGCAGGAGGCGCGGAAGCGGCTGATGGCGGCCAAGCGCGCGGCGTCGGTGCGGCAGAACTCGGCCACCGAGAGCGCCGACAGCATCGAGATCTACGTCCCCGAGGCACAGACCCGCCTCTGAGCCACGGGCGCAGCACGGCACCGGGCGGGTTTTATAAGTCATTAAAAAGGAAAAAAAAAGGTTCTCTTGAAACTAGTGTGATTTATTCAGTCTAGAGACAATGAGCCATCGTTGAAAAGGGCTCCTGAGTTGGCTTTTTTCTCTCAGCTTTAAGTAATGAAGATTTTAACAAAACAAAAAAAAAAAAAAAAAAGGAAAAAAAAAAAAAAAGAAAAAAATGCCCATTGTTTTCTCCCTGGCTGTGGTGTCGCTGAACAGACTGGACAGGCTCCTGGGAACTCCAGCCCCTCAACTTGGAACTTCAGTCTTTTTACTTGTTCTATCTCATGAAAATTACTAGCTTGTTTACAAGAAGAGGACAAGAAAACATGAAGCCTTTGAGCACTTGCCATGCTGTATTCTTCCTCCTCCTTAGATCTGTTTTGCCCTTCTCATCCTTTATTTTTCCTTCCCCCTGCTCCCTTTCTCCCACCCTTTGCATGGCTTCAGTTCCCGTGTTCCAGCCCCCTGTCCTGGCAGAGAACACCCGTTGGTGTGTACTCCTGCTGCACTCTGCCAGCCAGCAGCCTTCCTCGGGGTTTGTGTTCCTTGGGATGGGATATTGGGGTGGGCAAGGATTGGGGGTGGGGGGGTGTATCCTCTGTTTGTGGGAGGGAGAAGATGGTGGGGCCTGTAGAATGTACAGAGGGGTTGAAATGCAGCCCAGAAGCAAACGTGCAATAACCTGACGAAGGGGGAAGGCACAGTGAGCAGCTGATCCTGAGAGCTGGACCCTCCTCCAGGCATGAAAGCGGAGCTGAAGGACCACAGAGCACGAGCCACATCACTTTGATTTTTCTCCTCGTCCCTTTCCCAAGTTCCTTCCCTTGAATTGCTTGTTGAGAAAGAAGCTGCTGCACTGGGGGACCTGTTGGAGTGGGCTGGGGCCGGGGGAGGGCGGGGGAGCGTCCTGGTGCTGGGGTGGGTGGTCTGTGTGTGTACAGAGAGGGGGGCAGGGGTGGCCACCAGCCTGTACGATGTGTACATATGCACATATACACTTAGTAGTACCTGTATAGTAATTCCTACACACGTATACCTGCCCATGCACACCGTGCAGGTGGGACATGCCTGGGTGAGGGTGGGCAGATGTATAGCATATATTTTTACATGTACTATATCTAGATGTGTGTAAAAGTGTGTGTAAAAATATATACCCTGTGTGTAAGCAGATGACTATTTTTTCCTTATCTCCCTGCTCTCTGGGTAGAGGAAGGATTGCTAAATATTTTTTAGCCCGTTTTTCCCTTTGTAGGTCTCCTTTTCTGGCTTCTCAGAGCCAGAGCTGCCACTATGCTATATTTTGCCACCCCCTCACACTAAAGGTTTTTGTCCCATCCTGAGGAATCTTGCTGGGGATTTTTTTTTCTTCACATGTTTGAACAAGTTGGGAGATTGTATGCTACTGTCATGGGGGTGGAGGTGGAATCCCAGAGGTTTCAGTGAGAGTGTTGGTGATCCAGAAGGCAAAAAATAAATAAAAGTGAAATCCTGAATGCTGTCTGAGCATTGTGTGCTGTCTTGGGTTGTCCATGAGATGTTTCTGCCCACAACCCTAAATTCTGAAACGCGGGGCTGGATTCCCATCAAAGATTGGCCGTGCTGTGATTCAAATTCGGCATCAGGTTGAGGTGGGGGTCGGGCTCTTCTCACAGGGGAAAAAGGACAGGACAAGAGGAAACAGCCTCAAGCTGTGCCAGAGGAGGTTGGATATTAGGGAAAGCTGCTTCATGGGAAGGGTGGTCAGGCCCTGGCACAGGCAGCCCAGTCACCATCCCCGGAGTGGTTCAGAAGGTGTGCGGGGGTGGCACCTGGGGACAGGGGGCAGTGAGCGTGGGGGACTTGGTGAAGGCTGGACTCTTACCTTGGAGGCCTCTTATAGCCTCAATCGTTCTGTGGGGGTAGAAACGCTGCTGTGTTGCACTGTCGGGTTTTTGGGAGGGTTGTAAAGATACTGTTTCAGGGATTACCAGGGAAATGTGGGATTTTGGGGGTTTTTTGTTTTATTTACTCTTCCCAGAGTGTCTGAGGCTGCTGCTGGGAGCTGTCCTGGAGAGCTGCCCCTTTCCAGGGTCAGTGGGCATCAGCCCAGCCCCCCAAATTGTTCAGTGACAGTCACAGCCCAGGGCCGGTCGCTGGGTGGGGAGGGGCTCGGGGGGCTGTGCCCACCTGACTCCTCAGAGAGAGGAGCCCCCAGGAGCACAGAGCGGGTTATCTACCCTAAAGCCGAGCAGGGCTGCCCCTGGTCTGGTCTGTAAGGGCAGGGGGACACAGGGCTCGGGGTGGGGTGGGCAGGCAGGGTGGGGTTCTGCCCCCTGCGCAGGTGTTTGTGCCCTCTGTGGTCACGGTGGGTGTGATGGGCTGGCAGAGCGCCCGCCCCCCTGGGCTTCACCTGCTCACCTGTGTGATCGCTGTGTACTACAGATACCATGCATGTTAGCTGCGTAATAATAAATATAAATAATAACTGTGTTTATGTTATTATACAGTATCATGTAATTTATATTAAAATATATAAAATATATTAAAATTACCTAATCTCTACAGCTTCATAAATGCACTTACATATGTTAATTACATAATTATATTAAAATACATATATATGCAATACATACATATATACATACAAATACGGGGTAAAGTGTTACATATATAAATAAATGCATAACACATAGAGAAAAAAATGTCTTGCACATATTTAAACGCGCCCTTATATGACAATTCCACACACACGTTTACAACTCTTACCCGAGGCCGGAGGGAGCGCACAGCCAATCACGAGGGTGCCTGGGATCACGTGGGTGCCCTGGTGTCACGAGATGGCTGCCAGCCAATCACAGAGCGGCATGACGTTTCACAAAATGGCTGCGCCCTGTCATAAGATGGCGGGCGAAACAAAATGGCCGCCCCCTGTGGACACGGGGCTGTGGCCTCGTGTCCAATAGACTTCCGAGAATAACTCGTGGGCGGGGCGATGGCCCTGCCAGCCAATCACGGCGCAGCGCGGGACAAGGCCGGCCCCGCCCCCGAGAGCGCCGGGCGGGGCACAGCCACAAGGTACATGGGGAACCTGGGGATGGGTGCGGAGGATCAGTGCCGAGGAGGAGGAGGAGGTGGGTTTTGGAGGAAAGCACCCAGCACTCTGCTGTCTTTGGCTGGGCTGTG